>JARFJB010000779.1:0-440000 GCA_036346205.1 Vesta saturnalis
AATAATCAGGAACTTGTCTGGATCTCCAGACGTGTCCGTGAACGTGCCTACATGAACTAGTACTTAATTAATATCATTATGTAGTTAGAAAGTTGGCAATAATCACATAAAACATATTATACTAAAAAATATGTAAATAAGTACATCTACATAACGCACAAATCTAAACTTTTTCTTTTAATACATTTATTTTTAACTCTGTCATTTAAGTTACCTAATGCAATCTATAGCAAAAAAAACTGGTGACGGCATCTAATTCTTACTAAGTTTCGGTGTTTTGGACCTATACAATAATCGTGTCGGCCTTTTGTTCATTCGGCCGTTTGCCCATTATCGGCAGTAATAGGCCAACATTAAAATTCAGCCGTAGTCGCATTCGGCGGAATGGTCATCGCCCTTTTATCCACATTCGGCGGAATGAATGCAATCAGCGAAATGTTCGTCTGCATTTTGGTTACGTTTGGCATTTTGGACTTTTAAATAAAATACAGTGTTGGCGTTTTGAGCATTCGGCGAAATGTCCTAAACCTCGTTCGGCGTTTTGGTCTTTATTGGCGTAATGTCCCAGTTCTAAAATTCGGAAGAATGGGTGTAAGGGAGAAATATTCGTTGTTATATTGACCAAAATAATCGTTATGGACCGCTAAAGTATACAGTTGGCGTTTTGGGAGTTCGGGGGAATGTCCTAGACCCTTAAAATGATACAAAAATTGATCTACAAAAATGATAAGTGAAAGTAAATCTCTTCTCAGTGTGTATTCAGGTCTCAACAATGAGATGTTCTTATTCCAATGTACAAAAAATATGTGGTGTAAAACGACACACGATCTACAAAGCGAAAATTAGTAGAATTTTTTTTGTATAATTATATACTAGCAGATTTACGACTTGCCTTTGGAACACTCGTCAATTTTACAAATTTGAAATTGTTAAAGTATTTTTATAGGAAATTCTTTTTGGCAAAAAATTTAAATATCTCGTTTTTTTGCAATTTCACACATGTGAATGTTATTTTACGTACTTTCCACCCAAATATTACTTTCAAAAGGGCAGAGATATGGTTATGGTTTATAAAATATTGTCATTATCTTCCAGTCTATTATTACAGTATACCATACTACTATGCAGCCGCTTTCGTAAAACGTTCATAAAGATAATTGACAACATTATAAAAACAACAATAATAATTTATGTCAGATAGACGCTTAAGTGCTAGAAGTTAATAGAAATGATAGATGACAGCTTGAAAGAAACTGCAAAGCTGCCCACTTCTAAAAAATCTTCGATAACACAGATTGAGCATTTTAAATCTTATTTTTTAATTTTTAACGCTTATTTGGCTTTGTGTTACGAATCTTTATCATGAAAAGTTATGTAAAATTGAATTATCTTCAAAACATACGTTTACACATAAAGTTGAACATTATTCAGATATTGAAAAAAATTTGAAGGAATACTTAAATTCGGCCTTAGTTACTTAACTTACAGATTTAAAATCTTTATGCTGGTATTTTTATATCTTCGAAATATACACCTGTTTCAGAAATATTTAATAAAAACCAAAAACTGATTAAACTCCCCGTCACTGGATTTCCCCCAAAATTTAAACCCCCAGGAGAAATGAAACCTTAAATACAAAACTTTAAGTACGTACGTGTTGTTCTGGAGTTATTGTGGATACTAACATACATCTACTCACAGACACACACATGCGCGCGCACGCGCGCAAACAAGCACGCTCGCATAGACGCACACACTCATATACGCACACACGTATACACGCACACACGTACAGACGCACAGACGCACAGACGCACATACGCACACACGCGCACACGTACACACGCACACACGCTCACACGCACACGCGCACGCTGGCACACGCGCTCACACACTCACGAATATAAGTTGAAAATGGTCTAGATATTTTTGAAAATGTTGAAAACGTGTAAATCCATTTGAAACTTGACAAAGACTTTTTTCACGAAAATAACAACTTCCTTATGCTTCGCGTGTAAAAAAGTAATAGGTAAGAATGTCGAGTTCCGGAAACTCACATTTCCAGGCTCCCACAGGCACAGAATTGTCACATAATCGTAGGCACTTCAAGATCATTGTACTCACAAAATTGGATATAGAACGCCCCAATTTAAATAGGGTTATACGTCACATACTAAACCTTTTGACATGGAAAATTAGGGGGAAAAAGATTGATTTTAATTTTACGCAAATGCATAAAACACTTTTCACTTCTGTGTCGTTATACCTGAGTAGATGTGGTGCAAGTAATTGGACGTTGCCCTCGTAGATGCTCCTGTGCTAGGTTGACATTCGCTTATTTTAACTCCACACATGAAATATTAAACTGTGTCGTCGGTAAATGTGGAAATGAATCCTACTGCAGCAAGTCATAAAGGTGCGTGAACTCCATACCATCGATATGTTAGCAAACATACCAATGTGTATACATACATTTCTGAATAAACATTTTTGTGTATTTGAATATAAATTTGTCTTGAGCTCCAACTGGTCGTGTATATGCCTTTGCTCTGCTTTTGTTTTGCGGGCTTTACAAATAGACAAAAAAGGTGGTGCTCATTTCAATTTTTCTACCACCAGCCACACGTTACCAGCTTATGTGCACGTAACATGCGAAGAAGGTGGATAATGAGGAGAAAGTGGAGAAGGTGGAGAAAGTAAAGAAGGTGCAGTAGGTGGAGGTGGAGAAGGTCGAGAATCTGGAGGTGAGAAGGTGGGAAGGTGGCGAAGGTGGAGAAGGTGGAGAAGGTGGAGAAGGTGGAGAAGGTGGAGAAGATGGAGAAGATGGACAAGGTGGAGAAGGTGGAGAAAGTGGAGAAGGTGGAGAAGGTGAAAAAGGTGTAGAAGGTGGAGAAGGTGGAAAAGGTGGAGAAGGTGGAGAAGGTGGAGAAGGTGGAAAAGGTATAGAAGGTGGAGGTGGAGAAGGTGGAGAAGGTGGAAAAGGTATAGAAGGTGGAAAAGATGGAGGTGGAGAAGGTGGAGAAGACACAACTGGCGAAGAAGCCGGAAAAGATTAGTAAAGCAAAGAAAGGAAGGAAAACGATGCAGGAAAACAAGGTAAAAGAGGTAAAATAAGCGAGAAGGACTAAAATAGCGAATAAGGCAGTGAAAGCGATGAAGACGAAAAAGGCAAAGAAGATACTACTTTAGTACCTTAGTATTTGCATATATGCGCACAAAACAAATCAGTTAAATATTACATACTTGGATAAATAGTGCAAACAAAAATTTTAAAGAAGTTTCATAAATTTATGTATAATGTAATAGTGTTTTAAAAAACAAGTTTCATAAGACCAGTCTTAAAGCACGAATTCAAATCTAAAAAAACATTGGAGATGATGACGTCCCGTTTATTAATATGTCTATTACAAAATCAAAATGGAAGCAAATTACAAAATAGTATATTAAAAAATGCATTTAATAAGACCAGTCTTGAAGCATCAATTGAAGTTCACAAAAATGAGTTTTTTAAAGAATGAGTGCTTCAAGGTTTTATGAAACACGTTTTTTATGCTTTTTTTGTAATTTTCCCTTTAAACAAAAATACTTACTTTAGTTACTTTAGGAATATTTGTGGTTGTTGGTAACGTCTTAACCTGAAAAGGGAAAGTTTCCCTGTTGTTTTATCCAAATTCTGTCACAAAACACGAAAATGGAAGATAATCAAGATAAACTTACATGTACGGCCTCTGAACTACGTGAAATTGCCAAAAATACGGTCGCGAATTTGCTCACATCAAAGTTTTCCACTGGATGTATCCTATTTGGACAAATTTTGTTAAGCGTGACATGCATGACATGATTCTGGATCAAGCTTTGCCAACCTAAAAATTATCGTAAAATGTCCGTAATTAATGGTTATAGACATCAGAGATGATGTCGCGTTTCTTAATACAGGGTGTGGCGCGAAGAGTTTTGATTAAAAGTAATGGCGGATACAGTTATGCTAAAAATATGAAATTACGAAGCTGTAGGTTTTGGAGTTGAGTTCAAATATAATATTGTTTTGAATGTGGCACTTCCGATTATACCGGAAGTAGACGTCAACTTTGTTATTTTAAATAGAACCTAATATTTTTTATTTTATTTTCGAATTCTACATGAAATTCTAGATAAAATTTGTGCACAATGTCAAATACCAAAAAATGAAGTATTTTCGAGATATTTCGATTTTTTTAAACTTTTGAAAAATCCTAGTCCACATTGAATAACGATATCTCCATTAATAACGAAGCTAGTGACGTGAAATTGTAACCAATAAACAACAAGCGCTTACCCATTAACTCCATATATCCATCTTATTGATATTTCATACAGGGTGTTTTAAACTTAGCCGCCAACATGCACAATTTAAATCATTTATAAGTTGCTTACTTTAAATAGAACACCCTGTATTTTTTACATTTTCCGTTGTATTTTTTAAGCCAATTCGTTTGGTATCGGCATTTCCTATACCTAAATCCAACCACTTTTAAGATATTCATTATCTTAGTTAAAACATCACAACACTTAATTATTTAAAGGATAGGCCATGGCTGTCAAAGATTTGATAGTTAGAACGTTAATTGTTTATGTTGTCTTGACAGTTTTCTTTACCAGTTTGTATTTCATAGTAAATAATGGCAAATGTAGGATTTACTAATGATGATTTTTAAATCTTATTATTATTTACGGCGAGCGTAATAGAATTGTTGAACAGACTTGCCGTAATAAAAGACGATAAAATTTTAGCATTAAAATTTTATGATGAAAATTTAAATGGTACTGCCACATTTTAGAAGAAGCGATACGACCGGCGTTACATACTTTAAGAAATGGAGAGGCGACTTCAGCTTGGTATCAGCAAGATGTTGGACCTCCTCATAACTTTGGGCCTGTTGCTTAGCATCTTTACGACATGTTTGATGATAGATGGATTGCCAATCAGGGTCCGTTTCGTTGGCCAGCTCGCTCTCCTGTTTTGGCTCCTCTAGATTTTGGTATTTGGGGTTACATTAAAATCATGTATTTTCCAAACCTGTTACAACAAACGAAGATATGATGCAGAAAGTCTTACTTGTTTTAATTCTCTAATACTCGACCATATTTCCAGAATTACAAGACAACTTAATGAAAAGGATTCATAAATGTTTAGAAGTAGATGGTGCTAATTTTGAACACTTATTATAAAACTATTTGTTTAATATTACATTTAGTTATTTTTGTTTGTAAGTTATCAGATTGAATTAATACAAAATACCTAGTCAACGTTTTTAATGATATCCACAATTAATAATCCTTGCAGGCTGTTGGTTACTTTTCAGAATTAATAACTTATGAAAAAATAACAAAATATCACCTTAAATAATGGAAATCATGGCTTACCCTTTACTAATGTTTTTTTTATTACTGTATACAATGCAAACTTGCAAGCTGCTCCGTAGGAGCTATAAGCAAATGGACTACAAGTTAGATTTTGGGAGGAGAATTTGTCCAATGACAACTCTCCAGTAATATAATATAACGCATGGTAAATATTTGACTATATTTTAATTATTGTCGGTTGGCCATCGTCGCTTCAGTCTCCTTCTGACCACGGGTGGATCTCTCAATTGATTGACCAGACCGTTAGGATGGCCTCCAAGCCGATCTAAATAGTTGGTGGTTAGTCTGCGAATTTCGTCTTCTACGAACGGAATGTCTGAGTCTTCGTGTAGGGTTTTATTGTTGACATACCACGGGGCATCCAATATCTTCCTTAGGACTTTCGATTGGACTCTTTGTAGAATCTTCGTATTTGACGGCTTTGCGCAACCCCAAATCTGGACACCATACGTGCAGATCGGTTTTAGTATGGATTTATAAAGTAATATTTTGTTTCCTGTCGCAAGTTTTGATTTACGGCCTAGTAACCAGTGCATCTGTTGCAGTTTTAGGTTGATCTGAGTTTTCTTCGCTGTTATATGTTGTTTCCACGTTAGCTTTTTGTCTAGTGTGAGCCCTAGGTATTTTACCTGGTTGGAGATCGGTAATTGATATCCATTCAGTGATACAGGTGGACATTCTGTGTGTCTATTTGTAAAGGTAATTTGAACTGATTTGGCTTGATTGACTTGCACTCTCCAGGACTGGAGCCAATCTTGAAGTAGATTGAGGTGGGTTTGTAGTTTTTCAGTGCATGTTCAGGATCTTTATCGACCGCGACGATTGTTGTGTCGTCAGCAAATGTAGCGAGGTTTGTGTTATTTGTGAGAGGGATATCGGCAGTGAAAATAAGATAGAGAAGGGGTCCTAGGACGCTTCCTTGGGGTACTCCTGAATTAATAGGATGGTAGGAAGATGTTTCGGAGTTATATTTCGTTTGGAAGTATCGGTCGCTCAGGTAAGATTGAACTAAAATGTAATAAGAGGTAGGAAGATTAAGTTTGAGTTTGTATAGGATGCCGTCGTGCCAGACTCTATCGAACGCCTGTTGAATATCCAATAGAGCGACTGTACAGAATTTTTTTTCTTCCAAACTCGAATGAATGATATTTACAATTCTATGACTCTGTTGAATTGTGGAATGGTGCTCGAAAGCCAAATTGGTGTGAACGAATTATTTCATCAAGTTGACATCTTTGGTGAGCCTTTTCAGTAACAGTCGCTCAAATATTTTGGACATGATTGGTAGAAGGCTTATAGGTCGATACGACGTTACGTTGTTTGGTGGTTTGCCCGGTTTGGGAATTAGTATAATTTGGGCGAATTTCCAGGTCAGTGGAAAATAAGCCAATCGTAGCATACTATTATATATTGTTGTAAGCATAACGAGACCTTTCCTAGGCAGCTCTTTGAGTGGTCTACTTGTAATTAAGTCAAAACCGGGTGTCTTATAGTTGTTGCATCTTGTTATCTCCTGCTTAACTTCTGATGGGGAGAAGGAGTGAATGGGTAGTGTCATTGGACAGGGACTATCGAGGAAACTCATTATCATGGCATCGTGGACATTGTTAGCTTGCGGCGGTGGTACGCGGAAAACCTCGGCAAGGTGTGTAGCGAAGGTATTGGCTTTCTCATTATCGGTTTTTGCCCATGTATTATCTACCTTCCGTATTGGGTACATGTGCAGTGGGTCGCTTAAACTTCTTAGTTGCCTTCCAAATGGAATGATCCTCCTTAGACAATCTGGTGATATATGTCTCAAATTCAGTGTTGCGTATGTTTTGCAACGCTGCTTTTAGTTGTCTTGTGAGTCTGTTATACCCGATTTTATCTATGTGGTTTCGGCCTCTTTGCCATTTGCATCTGAGTCTCCTTTTTTCAGCAGTTAGATGTCTGATGAATAGCGGAGTGTTATTATGAAATGCAGTTGCAGGGGGCTCGGTTGGTGTGGATTTCCACACAGCCTCGTGTAGTACTCTGGTAAAGTAGTCAACTGTAGCATCAATGTCATTAAGTTCTTGTAGTTTGATACCGAGGTTGATATAATCATTTATGAAGTCACGAAACAGGTTCCAGTCGGTTCTTAACGAAGTTAAAGTGGGAGGTTTGCTTAGGCTAGTTATATGTGTACTTAGGGTCACTATTATGGGCGTGTGGTCGGATGAGTGATCCCAATTGCCTTCGATGGCAGTATAATTAGTCGCTATGTTCTTTAGAATGAAGAAGTCGATTAAGTCTGGAATCTTATTTGTATCTGTAGGCCAATAAGTTGGTTGTCCGGTAGATAAATGAATACAGTTGTGATTTATGATAGCTTGCTGCAGGTTTCTGCCTTTAGGAGTAGTTAGTCGCGATCCCCAGTTGGTATGTTTTGCGTTCCAGTCACCGCCTATTAAGAATTTGGCACCTAGTTCATGAAAAAACGCTTCGTATTCATTTACTGCGATTTTGTGTCTCGGCGAACAGTATATGGCAGATATATACTCACGATTTTTGCGGGAGACTTTAACGCGAAGTCACCGCTGTGGGGGGCCCACGAAGAAGACGCGAGGGGCGAGGCGATTTGTGACATAATCGAAATTAGGAATTTAATATCGTATAACGACAACGTGAGACCGACGTTCGAAGGTCCCAGAGGAACGAGTTACGTAGACGCCACGTTCGGAACGGTAGAAATGTATAACGCGTCGCGCGAATGGAACGTAACGGAAGTAGAAACGCTGTCCGACCACAAATTAATCACGTGGATCATGGAAACTGACGAAAAACGAGCGACGAAGGTCAAACCGTGAGGTACTGTAACGGTAAGGCGAAGTGGGAAGAGTTCGACCGCGTATATCGAGCGGAAATAGGCGACATAGAAATAGCAACTCAAATCGACAGTGACGATGCCCTGGAGGAGTACGCAGCTAAATTAAACGAAGCCGTAAGGGTAGCGTGCGAGGTTTCGATGCCTCGCAAAAGAGCTACAGGAAAAGCGTGCCGTGGTGGACGCCGGAACTGACAACCCTGAGAAGGGAAGTTAACCGGCTAGCCCGTAAATCGAGACGACACACTACGATCCCGGAAGACAAGAAGAAAGGATACGGGAATTTCGCGAGATAAGAGCAAGGTATAAACGAACGATAGAAGAAACACGCACGCGGAAGTGGAAAGAGTACTGCGCACAAAACTCCGGAAAGGACCCTTGGGGAACGGCGTATAGGATCCTAAGGGTAAGCAAACGGAAGACGCGGCCTAACTACGGTTAGGCGGGAAGACGGGTCGATGACGACAGGCGCTCTAGAAACCGCGGAGACGCTATTGGAAACGTTCTTTCCGACGGACGACCGCAATAGCGACGAGCCGGTTCACCGGGCAATAAGGAAGGCGCACGAAACACCGGGAATGTGCGGACCGGACGACCGAAGCATCACCGCGGAGGAAATCCGCAAAGCATTGAAACGCATGAGCACCAAAAGGCACCGGGACACGACGGGATCACACCGGACGCGGCGTTAAAGCGCTGGACGCTACGCCGGATGTCTGGTTGAAGATTTTCAACTCGTGTTTGGACAGGGAATATTTCCGGCATGCTGGAAATTACAAACGATGCGATTCATTCCGAAAGCGGGAAGAAGCGACGCCACGAACCCTAAAACCTACCGGCCGATAAGTTTACTTCCAGTCATAGGAAAAGCCCTGGACAGAATAATAGCGACGCGTATAGAACACCACGTAAAAACCGCGGGAGGATTTAACCCAAATCAATTCGGATTCAGCTCGGGAAAGACCACCGTAGACGCGATAAGGAAGGCAGTCCGGGAAGTTAAAGCGGCGAGAGCGAGGGGGGATTACTGCGCCGTCATATCGCTCGATATCCGAGGCGCTTTCGATAGCGCCTGGGTGCCGGCGATAGGATGGGAGATGCAGAGACCCTACTACCCCGGAATTTAATCAAGATCGCCGGAAGCTACTTCAAGAACAGGACGGCGCAGGTGCAACTGACCAACGAGGTTGCGAGGAGGCGGGTAGAACGCGGATGTCCACAGGGAAGCTGTACCGGGCCGGTATATTGGAAGATAATATATGACACTATATTCAGAGCCAGGCTGCCTCCGGGATGCAGCCTAATAGGATACGCCGACGACACGTTATTAATCTCAACGGCCGCCCAATATAAACGGTTAAAAGCGTAACGAACACTGCACTTGAAACGTTAGTCGCGTGGGGACGCGAGTTTAAACTCGAATTTAACGCGAATAAGTCGGAAGGGTATTTTACGGGAAACACATAAACCAGCAGAAACCATCGTTTAGGTTGGGTAACGAAAGAATTCGCTGCAAGGAGTTTATTAAATATTTAGGCGTCCTGATAGATAACAGATTAAACTGGAAAGAACACATTAAATACGCGAGCGCAAAGGGAAAACAGATAGGAATAAAATAGGAGCGGCCGCGAAATTAACCTGGGGAATCAAGGAGCGGCACTAAAAACTATATATGAAGGCGCGATACAGCCGGCTGTATTATACGGGCAGAAATTTGGGGAAAGACTAGGCGTAAAGGAACGAAATAAACTTTTAAGCGCGCAACGAACGATGGCCGTGAAGACGGCCCGGGCGTATAGGACGGTATCAACCGAAGCAGTACTAGTCTTAAGCACGTTATTGCCGCTAGATTTTTGTTACAGGACGAAAGAGACGCAGCGGCCCGAAGAGGCGGAAGGGCAAGCGGGAGAGTACTCGGCGGACTAGGATACGCGAACAGAACGGTCGAAACGAGGGTCGACGCCGGCGAACTGGGGCATCCGGCCGACGTGGCTTCATCCTCCGACTTCTACATCGGAGAGGAGGAGCGGCCGACGTCAGGTGCTACACGGACGGCTCGGCATCGGAAGAACGGAGCGGCGTACGTAATATACCGAGGTGGGAGGAAATAGCTAGCGGCGGAGTAAGGCTGGACGAGGGTTGCAGCAACTTCCAGGGCGAGCTGGTCGCGATCGTCGAAGCCCTAGGGTACGCGCTGGGACATTTGCGAAACGTCCGGAAATATCCATCCTGTCGGACAGCAAAGCCGCACTGCTCGCTCTGACAAACGTCTCTAGGCCTACCGAACTCGTGGCGGAGGCCTGGCGACTGTTACGTCGGGTAGCGGCGGTGTCGGCCGTCAAGCTACATTGGGTGAAGGCACACGCCGGAAACCCCGGAAACGAGAGGGCAGACCGGCTCGCAAAGGAAGCAGCTAGGGACGACAACGCGCGGATCGCCTACGCCAAGATCCCGATGACCACGGTAAAGAGGTTACTGTTACAGGACAATGGAAAGATGGCAGGAAGATGGACCGGCGCGGCGACCGGCCGCTTAACCTTCAGGTTTCTACCGGACGTCGCACAGAGGATATTTACTGCACCCGAGTTGGACCCTTTACAGTCCAGCTCGTAACGGGCACGGCGGAACCGGAAGTTACCTAAAAGATTCGGGAAGACCGAAGACGAACGGTGTGCGTGCGGGCACGCCACCGAAGACTCCGGTCACATAATTTTCGATTGTGAGATCGAGGAAGGCGCTAGAAGGTTGGCGGATACGAGACTGGTCGGCGCGGGCCTACGGTGGCCACAAACGTGGGAGGAAATCACGGCGATGGCGGGCGAACGGGAATGGTGGACGGAACTATCTAAATTCGCGAAACAAGTGCAGAGACTTAAACCGAACGTTGCGCGAGTAGTGTAATCCGGGTCGTTATTGCTAAAATCGCGTCTTTTACCTATTGTGACACATTACCGATTATGACTTTATTACCGATTGGGACAATATATAAACCGGATTTGACAGTGGCGGACGCGCGTGCGGCATCAAGTTTCCTCATGTCGCGCGCAAACTATTTTAAGGACCACCGGATCTAAATTACGTTCCGGTGTTAGGGTAGGCCCCCTCGGAAGAGAGGCGGAAGAAACGGATCCCCGATAACCACGTAAAGGTCTTGCGAATGGTTGCCGTGGGTGGGATGCGGGCGGAAGAAGCCGCAGGACGGTGCGGACCTTGCGTCAACCGGATGTCGCTCGTAAGGAAACGACGGGCGAATGAAGGTCCATCCACGGCATCGTTTCGGGTCAAGTGGAAGTTGCCAAGTTTTTATTGGACGTCGCCGATCTTCCGAGGGCATCGAATCGATGGGAAGGAGTAGCGGATAAGGACCACCGGAGCAGCCACGGAGCCGGAGCGACGTGGGGCGACGGTGTTAGTGAAAGTGCTAGTGCTAGTGACCGCGAGTGACAGTGTTTATCCTGCGGAAATGACGGAAAAGTGCTAGTGCTTGAGTAGGTTTGACCGGACGCAAGCTTCACGTACAGTCGACGCATTTCCTTCAAGGGAAAAGCGTCGACTTAGATAATAGCGTCGAGGGCGCGAGCTTCACTCGCGTACAGGCGGCACCGTTTCCGGTGACGGAGACTATAAGCTCCGTCGTCGGACAGGGCGCATACCTTATGCATGTATGAGTGCGGGCCTCACTGCACACAGGGACCACGGTCGCCGACTGTATCCGGCGAACGCGGACCCTAGCGCTATCTCTCGAGGGCGCGGGCCTCACTCGCGCACAGGAGTTGCGGCCGCCGACTGTAGCCGGCGTATGCAAATCCTTAGCGGTAGCCTTCCGGGCACGGGCTTCACTCGTGTACAGATGCCGCCGTTCTCGGTTCACCGAGAGCGGCGGCATCTTAGGAGTACGGAACGGGTACGACACCAGTCGTGCACAGGCACCTTCCTTTCGACGCCTGCCACCGAAAGGACGGTGTTCTTAGTTAGCGTATACGAACACGGGCGTGGCTCGTGTATGATACCTTTGATTTTCTAGTTTCGGCGAAATCGGGGTATCCTAGTTAAGTAGTTTTAAGAACGTAGATTAAGTAACTAAAACGGGCGAAGGCTTCACCGTCGCACAAATTTTCTTTCCCCGCTCCAACTCTGGGGAGAAGGAAGTTTTAAATAGAATAAGAGTAAGGATACGGACGCGAGTTGCGCTGCGTACAGCCGCTACACTACGTGGAACAAGGGCGACTTACTTAGAATAGATACTTAATATTAATTTAAATAGAGGCACGAGCATCACTCGTGCACAGACGACTGGGCCGCCGGCTACGTCCGGAAGCCCAGGATTCTTAAATATTTCGTAAGGTAGATTTAAGAAATAGGCACGGGCGTCGGAGTAGCCGTCGCTCGGACTCCCATTGGGTCTTAGTTAAGAAATATAGGGAAAGGGCGCGGTGTTAGGCCGCGTACAGGTGACATGTGACGCCTTTAGATAAGGAACATAAGGGCGGGAGGCGGGCAGCGCTTCACAACCTGCATCTGAGCAGGTTTAGAGTAATTCTTAAATTAGGAATAGGCGGCCGCAGGATTATCCGGCGGACAGCTGCCGCTAGGTAGCTTAGTTAAAGACAAGAAGGTAGGAACGGGCGTAGGATTAGCTTACGCACAGATGCGATTGCCGCATCTTAGACAATACGATTTAGGACGGGTGCGGGAATAGCCCGTACACAGGCACCTGCGGTGTCCTTAATTAAAGGACGAGGAATAGCCGAGTACAGATGAGAGCCGCCGCCTCGGCGACGACTCCAACATCTTAATATAGGTAACACGAGGGAGGAGGCAAGCGGAGCAGCGTGTTCTTTATTTGATTCAGTATTGCTTGCACAGGGTTTCACACTACCCCGGAGCTCGGCGAGCCTTCCCTACCCTAGTTAAGGAGCATTATTGTTGAATCAGGAATGTAAGCATTTCTACAGGGCGTTGATTGGACACCTGGAGGAATGTCGATAAAATACTACTTGTAAAATATCGATTATGGGACAATAAATATATATTGAATTGAATTGAATTGAATTGATATATATATATATATATATATATATATATTGTGATCATTTAGGAAGCTAATTAGTTCAGTCTTGTGGTTTGCAAGACCGTTTGCGTTCCATTCTGCAATACGAATGAATTTAATGTCCATTATTGGGTTGGTGGTTAAGACAGTATTCAGCATATTAAGTATCATGCCGCTTTGATTAATTAGTTGCGTAAACATTGCTTTGAATTCGTTTAGGAAAGAGGTTAGTTGGGTGGTAAGGTCTGTGGCAGGATTTGTTGTGTGCGGGTTGGCAGTGATGTTAGCATATGTAGCATTGCTGATTTCACCTTGCTGTGCGTTGAGTCTAGGTATTTGCGTATGTTCGTTGTGTGGAGTTTGTTGAAATAATTAAGTGTTGCTATGTTTTAACTAAGATAATGAAATATCTAAAAAGTGGTTGGATTTAGGTATAGGGAATACTGATACCAAACGAATTGGCTTAAAAAAATACAGCGGTGTTCTATTTAAAGTAAGCAACTTATAAATGATTTAAATTTGTACATGTTGGCGGCTAAGTTTAAAACACCCTGTATGAAATATCAATGAGATGGATATATGGAGTTAATGGGCAAGCGCTTGTTGTTTATTGGTTACAATTTCACGTCACTAGCTTCGTTATTAATGGAGATATCGTTATTCAATGTGGACTAGGATTTTTTCAAAATTTAAAAAAAAACGAAATATCTCGAAAATACTTCATTTTTGGTATAGGACATTGTTCACAAATTTGATCTAGAATTTCATGTAGAATTCGAAAATAAAATAAAAAATATTAGGTTCCATTTAAAATAACAAAGTTGACATCGACTTCCGGTATAACAGGAAGTGCAACATTCAGGATAATATTATATTTGAACTCAGTGTCATCCAAAACCTACAGCTTCGTAATTTCAGATTTTTAATATAACTGTATCCGCCATTACTTTTAATCAAAACTTTTCGGCGCAGCACCCTGTATATCTATTAAAGAATCAAAATGGAAGCAAATTACAAAAAAATTTAAGCCATTGCAATATGTATTACATACATACATTTGCTTCTGATTTTATCATTAATAAAGTCATTTGTGTTGAAACACGCTTTACTACAATGAAAAAATTTAATCTAATAAACTAGCGGAACAGGTATGAAATAGTCCCATGTTCATTTACTGGTTTATTATTAATTTCTTTCGTCTCTAATTTAGTTAATAATTTCCCAGTTTGTTTTGTTTTGATTTCTTTTAAGTGGGTTGCTTAATTTCCTTTTTTTACATTTTCAGTTAATAAGAAGTGGATAACTATTTATAATATCTTTATTACTGTCATTAAGAAATCATGGACGAAGAAGACGAAGAAACTATGACCGAGGTATACATTAATTACACTTAGATTGCAACGATAAGTGCTACTTTCTTAAGTATTAAAATGTAAGTGTTAATAAATAATGGATTAATTATCCCATTTCACTTTCGTTTGTGTTGATAGGAAGATCCACAATAATTTGCATTTAAACAAAATTGATGTGTGAGGTTATCAAATCAATTAAAATTATAATTCTGTTTTAGTTTTAATGTTACGAGCCGCAAATATTTCAATTGACTTGAATAAAGAACTGTTCACCTATTAACAAAATATTGCAAAAACGTGTGTACAATTCTAAACTGTTAATATATTTTTTCCTCATTGTAAACGATTCCGCCAGAAGACGAACCCAAATATAGAAAGTTGATTCTGTGTTTCATCATAATACTAAAAAAATAATTTAACGTTTTCTTACACAAGAGACGTATATAATACAGGCATAACATCTGCTGATATTTATATTTATTCAAGAGAGAAGCTGCAAGTCGTGGAGTTATGTCAAGTATCACAACAGAACGACTCCAAGAAGAGCCTCATGGGATCCAGTTTTCAAGAAACAGTCTGTACACGTGCATATATGACAGACCGACACAGTTTTACTCTATACCTTTTGCACACCTGCATTTTTACAATAAAACCCCGAACACCTGAGATTTTACTAAAACATTCCAGGACTTTTCGTCCAAATCTTACGATTTAACTGTACTTGTGAAATTAAGATAAAAAAGCGTTCAAGTCTATCTAAAATAATTAAGCAGAAAATCATTAATAATCCTACGATTTACATAAGAGGCGAAAAAATTAAGGGTTTCGAGTTAATTTTGTTATTTAATAAGCGAGTAACAAAACAAAGAGCACAACTACAAGCATTTGGTAATTATAGATTAAGTTTTAGGGGAAACTACCTTAATAACATAATTATAAGAAGACTACCTAATCTTTTAAGATTGTCGTCTTGGGAGGTCTACCTGCCTAAATTATTTTTTACCTCTTCTCTTTTATTTCTTCTAACTGGCCACATCGATATTAATAAAAACAAAAGCTCGCCGATTCAATTAAATAATAATTATAATACAGATTGTGAAAGCTGCTTTTTTGCGACCTTAACCTCTTTACGATACACCTGTTTAATTGTTGCTTGCTTAAAGAAGTAGAAGATATGTTTATCCCGTTACCCGATACATACCGACATTTAAAAAGAAGCTTAATATTACGTGATTTACCAAAAGTGAGGCATTTACTTTTTGTATGTATTATGTTATCTGCATAAAAATGGATTAGCTGCATGTAGCCTGTTCGTAAAAAAATTACCATACCGGTCCAAACCACTTACTTAACTTCGGTTTTGATCTAGATTAACACTTACTAAATGTATAATAATTAAGGCATTAAAGTGTTAACATATTTCATTGATTAAATCGTTAATGAGGTAAAGTATTGGTGCGAAACCATCATTAGAAACAAATCTTTCAACAACTTCGATACTAATACTTTTAGTCTAAGGCAACCATTAAAGATACGTTGTGTATTAAACAAGACTACATGAGCACCCCTTGCACAGTTGAGTTCTGTCGGACGAAACAGCATATTTTTTATCAAAAGGTCTCAGACGCATCCATGCTTCTCTATCCTCGGTTCTCATCTTCATTCCATTATAACCATATCGTTACCATTATTCCTCTCCTTCCCGCTTCCAGCAAATACTACCACATTAATAGATATATATATATATATATATATATATATATATATATATATATATATATATATATATATATATATATGCCAACTAAGAATGCCAGGTACTGTATCTGGGAAACTATCCATCGTAGAGGCTTGCGCAAAAAAAAGTTATTACTAAAACGGCCAATACAAAAACCTGGAAAATATTTTCATGTTTCTGAAATGGCCGCTAGGGGGCGTAACTGCAAAAAAAATAACTGATCTTTAAAGTCGAGGATAAAAAGTTTTTTTGTTTGGCACTTTTTGACGTATGTCTAAAAACAAAGTGGTGGGGGGGGGGGTATTCAAAGGTTTCCTTAAATAACCCCCTGTATCTTCGAAACGGGTAAGCCGGTTTTAACAAACTTGGGCGCGTTGAAATGAGCTATTCTTGGTCTACAAACGTTATGATATTTGAAGTTTTGTTAGTTTCACATGTCGTCGCTAGAGAGCTTTGTTCGATATTCCGACAAAAACGCTAGTTTTCGCAAAAAAATTAAATGCATTGGTATGCCTTTCTTTTCATGAACCATTAGGTAAATGATGCCTAAACAAGCTCGCGAAAAGCGCATGTCGATATTTTGTTCCTAACCCAAATTTTGACCAAAGAAAACATTATACGAAAACCCCTTAAATTTTTTTTTTTAACTATATTTTTCTGGAATTGTTTCTATTATGTAAGTTGTGGCCCTAAAAAGGACCGATTTAAAGGAGAAAGGTTTTTAATGCCCCCGTAAATACTCGAAATGGTGACCATCACGCTCTATGCATTGCTGAAGCCTCTCATGACTAGACAAAACTGCAGCTTCAATTTCGGCTCTTGGTAAGTTACGTATTGCGTTATGAATCCGGTTTTTCATATTTTCTCTAGTAATAGGTTGAGTCTGAAACACGATGATCTTTAAGCGCCCCCATAAATAAAAATCGAGACAAGTTAAGTCTGGCGATTGCGGAGACCATGGAAACAAACCTCCTCTTCCACCGCTGTTAAAATACTGCATTAATATGCTCTCTTACATTAATAGCAAAATGTGCTGGGCAACCTTCCAACTGCAAAAACAATTTATGTCTTGTTTCCAGAGGCACATCTTTCAACAACAACGGTAATTGATTGGCCAAAATGTCAAGAAATACATTGCCATTTAGGGGTTGCTCAAAAAAATAGGGCCCAATAATTCTGCCTCCCAGTATGCCACAACATACATTTAAACTCCAACGTCCTTGGCGCTGAACTTCACGCAACCGATGGGGATTTTCTGCAGACCAATAATGCATATTGTGCAGATTGACTCTCCCGTCATTACGGAAGGTGGCTTCATCGGTCCAAAGAATTTGAAATAAAAATTATCTATTTTCGCGTATCATGCCTAACATCCAATGGCAATAGTATAACCTTCGATCAAAATCTTCCTCTTTCTAGGCTTGATGCAAAACGACATGATATGGGTAATAAAGTATTAAAAAAAGTTTAAACGAATACCTATACAGGGTGATTCGCGAGGAAGTGGCAATATTTTAAAGATATGTCGAGGAAGCCAAATAAGTAAAATAAACTCATATGTTTAAGTCCGATTTTCATTTGTTTCAGGGATAATTGACTTTTTCTTAAAATGTCAAATCTCATCAATTTTATGCCTATTACGAAGTACGTTGATGTATTGACCTTATGCACGTAATTCTGAGAGCGAAATCCAGAAAGGAAACTTTTAAAATAATTATTGCCCTTTTAGTAACTTTAAATTTGGCGGCTAATAAATTCTCACCAAGAACGTTCTCACTATCGCCAATATTTGCAAAATTCCCTAACAGGGTATTTATTTTTAAGAGTTGACTTTCTGGATTACGCAACCAGAACTTATGTGTAATTAGGTGAAAGTAGGCAACTGAAATGAAAACTGACAGTTAGTTGTTAAAGTGACAGTTGTTCAATATTAGTTTTATGAAGTTGTAAAAATGCCCCACAAATTTAGTCATAAAGAATATGCCGATATGATATTTGTTTATGGGTTCTGTAATGGTAGTAATGTTCGTGCAGTGGAGGAGTATCGACGTCGTTTTCCGAATCGAAGAGTTCCTAACAAGCGAGTATTTCAAACTGTTTCTACACAAGCCGGCGAAACTGGGACATTTCCAAGTGCAAGTATTGTTTCTGAAAGAGAACACGGAATCGCTGTTGGACTTGAAGAAGATATTCTGGATGTGGTAGACGAAAATCCAGAGATAAGTACAAGGCGCATCGCAATCCAATTTGAAATACCACAAACAATGGCTTGGAAAACACTTAAGCAACAAGGTTTGAACGCTTATCATTTGCAAAAAGTACAAAATCTCCACGAAGGTGATTATCCTTTAAGGCTACAATTTTGTCATTGGATTCGGGAAAACAGAAGATTGTGTAGACATTTTGTGGTCGGATGAAGCTCAATTTACGCGAGATGGAATTAACAATTGCCACAATAATCATCGATGGTCGGACGAAAATCCCCATGCTACGATAGAACACAATTTCCAACATCGATTTAGCATTAACGTTTGGTGCGGTATTCTAAATGATCAATTAATCGGTCCTTTCGTATTAGATGCGCGCCTTACTGGACAAGGATATTTACGTTTTTTAGAAGACCATTTAGAAGAAATATTGGACGAAGCACCTTTAAATATTCGACAACGAATTATCTTCCAACATGATGGAGCGCCTCCTCACTATTCAAATAATGTACGAAATTTTCTGAATACCACTTTCGGCGATCTTTGGAGGCGGTCCGCTTCCTTGGCCACCGAGATCACCGGATCTCACTCCCCTCGCTTTTTGCCTTTGGGGATGGATGAAGTCGTTAGTTTATGCTACCAAAGTGGAAACGAGGGAAGCGTTACTAGATCGCATTCTTAATGCAGCAGCTATCATTAGAGCGAACAATCGTTCATTGAAACTCGCTACTAGTGCAGTTTATAAACGCGCAAATAAGTATATCCAAGTGGGCGGTGGTGTTTTCGAAAATTTTTCGTAAATTAATGCTTCGAACATTTTTCGTAAATTAATGCTATTTTGTTTATTTTTGTAATTGATTTTGTAATAAATTTTTGTTTGCTTTTTAAATATCTCTGAAACAAATGAAAATCGGACTTGAACATATGAGTTTATTTTACTTATTTTGGCTTCCTCGACATATTTTTAAAATATTGCCACTTCCTCGCGAATCACCCTGTATATTTTGATGGTCATTGGAACTTACCTATGGTCCTTCAAAATATTTTGAACCGTTGTCCGTGACATGCCCAACTCAGTAGATATGCTCTTGTGCTAACATGAGGATTTCCTTCAATACAGCCCAGTACACGGTTAATATTTTCTTGTGTGTTTCCAATTCTTTGCCATTTAAACGTAGGCCGAAAACTACCATTGGCTCGTAAGCTCGCCACTAATCGGAGAAAAACTCTTACATCGCAAGGACGTCGATTTGGATATCTAGCCGCGTAAACTCTTTTAGCTACTGCGGCATTCTGAAGACATTCAAAATAAACCGCAAGCATATCAACAGCTTCATTATTCGTAAAACGCATATTGAAAGCACAAAAATGGCTCAAAGTAACGCGAAAGCATTGACAACTATTGACAATTTGAGGATTATAAATGTTTTGTTTAGGTATCTGTTTCATTGCCTGCTTCTATTAATTGTATTTTCGTATAAATCCATAGTGAATATGCATTCAAACAAACAAAAAATAGGCCTTTCGTATAACTTTTAGCATTGCTTACTTGCCCGTAGTAATTTCAAAAAGGGTGATTTTATTCTGGTGTATAAATTTACAAACATTTAAAATCGCCATTTCTACATAACCTATTCAGAGCCGAAATTGAAGCTGCAGTTTTATCTACCCATAAGAGGTCTCAGCAATGCACAGAGTGATGGTCAGCATTTCGAGCATTTACGGGGGCCTTAAAAATCTTCCTCCTTTAAATCGGTCCTTTTTAGGGCCACAACTTACATAATAGAAACAATTCCAGAAAAATATGGTTAAAAAAAATAAAAATTTAAGGGATTTTCGTATAAAGTTTTCTTTGGCCGATATTCTAGCTTAGGAACAAGATATCGAGATTGGGTTTTCGCGAACTTGTTTAGGCATCATTTAACTACTTATTCATGAAAACAAGTCATACCAATGCATTTAATTTTTTTGCGAAAATTAACCGTTTCTGTCGGAATGTCGAACAAAGCCCTCTAGCGATGACATGTGAAACTAAAAAAACTTCAAATATTATAACATTTGTAGCCCGAAAATAGCTCATTTCAACGCGCCCAAGTTTGTTAAAATCGACTTAGCCGTTTCGAAGATACAGGGGGTTATTTAAGGAAACCTTCGAATACCCCCTCACCACTTTATTTTTAGACATACGTCAAAAAGTGCCAAACAAAAAAAGTTCAGATTATCCTCGACTTTAAAGATCAGTTATTTTTTTATTAGGTTAATATAGCAGAATTCACAGAAACATCACTTTCTTAGATTCAAGATTGCAGTTACGCCCCCTAGCGGCCATTTCAGAAACTTGAAAATATTTTCCAGGTTTTTGTATTGGCCGTTTTAGTAAAAATTTTTGCGCAAGCCTCTACGATGGATAGGTTCCCAGATACAGTATCTCGCATTCTTAGTTGGCCACCCTGTATATATATATATATATATATATATATATATATATATATATATATATATATATAGGGTGTTTCATTAAGGCTGGCCACCGGCCATATTTCAGAAACTAGTGGACATAAAAAGTGGAGAAAAAATTCATTATAAAAGTCGCCACGAGAAAATCCTGGAAATTATTTTTAAGTTCCGTAATTCATCGCAAGGGGCGCAATTGAAAATTAAAAATAAAATTATAAATTTCTCCGAAAATTTCCACATTAAGGCATACCTTTGGTAACATCTTAGACAATTCTGCATCATTTTGGTCTAAGGCTCATTGGCGTACCGACCTTAATAAGAGTGAGGGAAGCTATTGAATGTGTAATCATTTAAATCGCTGTTATTTTTAAACGACTTATCCGATTGTAGTAAACCTAGGCTTGTTTAGAAGAAAAAGGTAAGTACTTTTAACTGTCGCATCCATTGGTACGCGATAGCTCATAATAAAATTGTTAGAGGGCGCAATTTGTAATAATACCAGTATTTTGATTTTATTCAGAAAAATTAAATCATACGGTATAATTATGACATCATAAGCGGAAAGTAGCTTAAATTTGTAACAAAAACGTAAATAACGCAATTTGATATCTTTATTTGTTTCAGAGTTATGGCGAAAAGAAGACTTTTAACCGTTTAATTTAATAATTGATTGTTGCTATGGTTTCTTAAGGTGTATAGGTTGGATTAGTAATGAGGAATCTGCATTTATCATAGTCTGTGCCTCCTTCACACTCTATCTAGGCTTAGGACTAGTCCAAACTAAGCAAATTGCAAAATTTGGAGCGTGTTTAGAGGCCAACGGGCCATAACAACGATATCAAAGTAATGATTGATTTTTGTTTAAGAAACTTTTCAATAGAATGGTACAAAATCATGAACAACTGTTAAAAACTAGTGAAAATCTATAAATGTTCAAATTGACGGCCGTTTTGTAAAAACAACTATTAATTCTTCTTCTGTACGTTTATAACATCATATAAAACTTCTAAGGCATAATTCTAATGTGGTGTGTTTTAAAATAATAATCTAATTTGCTGCGGAACAAAGTCGGCTCGTTTCCATGGAGGTAAATAAATTGAAAAAGTTGTCAACTTACTTAATTTTGATTGATGTTGTAATGTAAAAATTTTTTCCTTCATTAGTTTTGGGTTTCATTGTACCTTATCAGAAATTAGTGCTATCCTTCAAAAATGTCGTATACCAATGCCGAGGCTTACGACATGCTTGCCGTGTATTATGAATGTTTTCAAAATGCAGCTATTGCGGAACGACAATACGCTATCAGATATCCTGATAGAAGGCACTACACTAGAAAAGTGTTTCGGGAATGGCATCACGTTTAAGACAAACAGGAAATGTACGACGTATTCCACTTCCTGTCAGAAGACGTCGCATAAGAAATGAAGACAATAGTATTAATGTTCTTGCGTACGTAGAATCGGAGCCTCACGTAAGCATCAGGGAGATTTCCACAGAACTAGGTGTAAGTGTTGCTTCTGTGTTCAGAATTTTAAGGGATTTTAAGCTGCATCCTTATCATCTAGTTTTACACCAGGCTTTATCAGACACTGATTTTGACAGGCGGCTCGACTATTGCTATTGGCTGAGAGACATGTGTAGTGAAAATCTTCGATTCCTTTCCAAAGTTTTATGGACCGATGAGGCTACTTTTACTAGCTGCGGCAGAGTTAATTTGCACAATATGCTTTATTGGTCGCAAACAAATCCTCACTGGATGCGCGAAGTGGATCACCAAAACAGATGGAGTGTAAATTTGTGGTGTGGTGTTTTAGGTGACAGAATTATCGGACCATTTGTTTTCATGGACACCTAAATGGTGAATCTTATTTAAACTTTTACAAAATGACTTGCCCAATCTTTTAGAAGACATTCCCTTGACGTGAGAGCATCCCTGTGGTATCAACATGATGGATGTCCTTCACACTATTCCCGAAGAGTCCGTGATTTCTTAAATGTTAGATACCCAAATCGCTGGATGGGAAGGGTAGTTTGTTTCGTGGCCACCTAGATCCCCGGATTTAACTGTATTAGATTTCTACTTGTGGGGAAGAATAAAAGATATTGTTTACGAAATGAGACCAACCACCCGAGAGGACATGATTCACCGAATTGAAATTGCAATAAATTCGATTCCACGAGACGAAATCGAAACAGCTGTTTCCAGTACAAGAAGAAGAATTAATAGTTGTATTTTACAAAACGGCCGTCAATTTGAACATTTATAGCTTTTCACTTGTTTTTTAACAGTTGTTCATGATTTTGTACCATTCTATTAAAAAGTTTCTTAAACAAAAAATCAATCATTACTTTGATGTTTAGTTTGGACTAGTCCTAAGCCTAGATAGAGTGTGAAGGGAGGCACAGACTATGATAAATGCAGATTCCTCATTACTAATCCAACCTATACACCTTAAGAAACCATAGCAACAATCAATTATTAAATTAAACGGTTAAAAAGTCTTCTTTTCGCCATAACTCTGGAACAAATAAAGATATCAAATTGCGTTATTTACGTTTTTTGTTACAAATTTAAGCTACTTTCCGCTTATGATGTCATAATTGTACCGTATGATTTAATTTTTCTGAATAAAATCAAAAATACTGGTATTATTACAAATTGCGCCCTCTAACAATTTTATTATGAGCTATCGCGTACCAATGGATGCCACAGTTAAAAGTACTTACCTTTTTCTTCTAAACAAGCCTAGGTTTACTACAATCGGATAAGTCGTTTAAAAATGACAGCGATTTAAATGATTACACATTCAATAGCTTCTCCCACTCTTATTAAGGTCGGTACGCCAATGAGCCTTAGACCAAAATGATGCAGAATTGTCTAAGCTTTCTAACGATGTTACCAAAGGTATGCCTTAATGTGGGAATTTTCGGAGAAATTTATAATTTTATTTTTTAATTTTCAATTGCGCCCCCTTGCGATGAATTACGGAACTTAAAAATAATTTCCAGGATTTTCTCGTGGCGACTTTTATAATGAATTTTTTTTCTCCACTTTTTATGTCCACTAGTTTCTGAAATATGGCCGGTGGCCAGCCTTAATGAAACACCCTGTATATATATATATATATATATATATATATATATATATATATACTGCGTGGACGGAGGATTGCTTCTTAACTATTAGAGATATCAAAACCAATTTTGGTGTAGTAATACACGATCATTGGACCTACAGTTCTAAAAATGTTTAGGTATATACAGTGTAATTGTCAAAAATATGCCAACCCAAACCTGTGTTTTTTTAAATGGAATAGCCGAATATAAAGACAAGCAAATATACATTAAATGCAAAAATGGGGAATTGATAGGGTAGCCACAGGAAATATAAGTTGGTAGAAAATGCACTTAGAAGAACCACTAAACAAGAAGAGGAAAACGAAATGGAAGAAGGAAGGCAACATATTGAAGCAGAGGCTGGAATCAGAGGGCCAGAAAGAGAAGAAATTGAGGAAATAATAAAAAAATGAAAAATAATACAAGTTCGGGGAAAAACGGAATAGTGGCCGAAAACTTGAAGGAAGGGGGGGGGGCGGATTGTGAGGAGTAAAGTACACGAATTAATTAAAGAAACATGGAACGCTGTATTTCAAAAAGGAAAGCAGACCTGAATGCAGTCCTACAGGAGAATCGCATTATTAGATACTTAGATACTACATACAAAGTCCTTGCGACACTATTAAAACGAAGGTTAGAAGCATACATTGAACCCATTTTAGAAGAATAGCAAACGGGATTCCGCAAGAACAGATCCACAAGCGAACAAATTTTTACACTTAAACAATTTTTGATAGGAATGTGTTAATATGAGATATCAACAGATATGCTGTTCATAGATTGTAAATCGGCGTACGATTCGCTTATAAGAAAAAAACTTCTCGAAGCACTAAGATCACTACAAATCCCGGAAAAAATAGTAAAGCTAGTGGGAATGACATTAGCGGGTACGAAATGTGTAGGACAAGTGAAGGGGGATACAACAGATAGTTTTGAAGTAGATAAGTGTGACCCATTGTCAACGTTACTGTTTAACGTAGCATTGGCAATTACGATCAGGAAAAGCAGGATAAATAGAAGCGCAACCCTAATAAACAAAAACCACAAGTGCCTTGCTTACGCCGATAGCATTATATTATTGGCAAGAAGTAGGAGAGCATTGGAAGAAGTTACAACAAATTTGGTGAAATCAGGAGAAGAAATGGGATTAAAACTAAATACATGGAACTGAAGAATAAACAAGAGTCAATCAACAAAAAACTTAAGTGTGCAAATGGGAAAAGGGGAGGTTCGAGAATTTGAAGAATTAGGGGGGTATATGTATTTGGGAACATTATTTACCAACCAATACAGTGAAGAAGCAGAAATAAGACAGAGAATATCCAAAGGTAGTAGATGTGCAAGAAGCCTAAACCGATGAATAGGATCGAAAGAAAGATATTCTCGCTTAATAAAACTACGAATTTATAAAACAATATTGAGGCCAACAGTATTATATGGATGTGATACATGGACCATAACAATAAAAATCCAACACAGCCTAGAGATTTGAGAAAGGAGGAATTTACGAAGAATATGTGGAGGAAATAAGGAAGACAAAATATGGCACAGATGCATTAACGTACTGTACAGCCTGCCAAGTATAACCCAAGTACTTAAGGCACGAAGAATGCCGTGGTTAGGACATCTCGAAAGACTACCAGAGAATAGAGTTGTAAAATGTATAGGGTGGAGAATCCCGGAGGGAAGAAGGAGAAGGGGGAGACCGAGGAAAAAGTGGTGGGAGGCAGTTAGAGAATATCTAAAGAAGGTGGAGAATCCAACAATATATATATATATATATATATATATATATATATATATATATATATATATATAGGGTGGTTGTCTACTGCGTGGACTCCTTAACTATTAGAGATATCAAAACCAATTTTGGTGTGGTAATACACGATCATTGGACTTACATTCTAAAAATATTTAGGTATATACAGGGTGATTGAAAAAATATGCCAACCCAAACCTGTGTTTTTTAAATGGAATAGCAGAATATAAAGACAAGCAAATATACATTAAATACAAAGATGGGGAATTGCTAGGGTAACTACAGGAAATATAAGTTGGTGGAAAATGCACTTCTAAACAAGAAAAAGAAAACGAAATGGAAGAAGAAAGGCAACATATTGAAGCAGAGGCTGAAATCAGAGGGCCGGAAAGAGAAGAAATTGTGGAAATAATAGAAAAAATGAAAAATAATAAAAGTTCGGGGAAGAACGGAATAGTGGCCGAAAACTTGAAGTATGAGGGGGAAATTGTGAGGAGTAAAGTACACGAATTAATTAAAGAAATATGGAACGCTCAAAAACGCCGCAAAGTGGTCCCAAGCAGTTCTAGTCCTGTATTTCAAAAAGGAGACAGACCTGAATGCAGTCCTACAGGAGAATCGCATTATTAGATACTACATACAAAGTCCTTGCGACACTATTAAAACGAAGATTAGAAGCATACAATGAACCCGTTTTAGAAGAATATCAAGCAAGATTCCGCGAGAACAGATGCACAAGCGAACTAATTTTACGCTTAAACAAGTTTTGATAGAGATATGTTAATATGAGGTATCAACACATATGCTATTCATAGATTTTAAATCGCTTACAAGAAAAAAACTTTCCGAAGCACTAAGATCACTACAAATCCCGGAAAAAATAGTAAAGCTAGTGGGAATGACATTAGCGGGTACGAGATGTGTAGCAAAAGTGAAGGGGGATACAACAGATAGTTTTGAAGTAGATTGGTGTGACGTTACTGTTTAACGTAGCATTGGCAATTACGATCAGGAATAGCAGGATAAATAGAAGCGCAACCCTGATAAACAAAAGCCACCAGTGCCTTGCGTACGCCGATGACATTCTATTATTGGCAAGAAGTAGGAGAGAATTGGAAGAAGTTACAACAAATTTGGTGAAAGCAGGAGAAGAAATGGGATTACAGATAAATGGGACTAAAACTAAATACATGGAACTGAAGAATAAACAAGGGTCAATCAACAAAAAACTTAAGTGTGCAAATGGGAAAAGGGGAGAATTTGAAGAATTAGAGGGGTATATGCATTTGGGAACATTAATTACCAACAAATGCAGTGAAGAAGCAGAAATAAGACAGAGAATATCCAAAGGTAGTAGATGTGCAGGAAGTCTAAACCGATTAATAGGATCAAAAGATATTCTCGCTTAATAAAACTACGAATTTATAAAACAATATTGAGGCCAACAGTATTATATAGATGTGAGACATGACAATAAAAATCCAACACAGCCTAGAGATTTGGGAAAGGAGGAATTTACGAAGGATAGTTGGAGGAAAGAAGGAAGACGAAACATGGAACAGACGCATATTAATATTATTAATATTGTTAATATTATTGATATTATTAATATTATCAATATTATTAATATTATTAATATTATTAATATTATTGATATTATTGATATTATTGATATTATTATTATTATTAATATTAATTAACTTATTGCAAGACGCCTAGAGTTTTTCCAATTGTTTATTCCTTCCAAATAATAGGGTTTCTCGAAGCCCTCAAAATAGGAGTTTGTTTCAATGATGACCTCTTCATTCGACACAAATCTCTTACCACCCATCCATTTGTTCAGGTTTGGAAACAGGAAATAGTGGCAGGGGGTAATCTGGAGAATATGCTGGTTGGTAGTTCGTAGCCCAATTTATGGATTTTTGCATGATGACTACACACGTATGCACGCGTGCATTGTCTTGATAGAACAACTATCTTTTCTTCGCCAAATGCTTCTACAGCAAATAAATATCGAATATGTCCAAAAGCTTTGGATAGTATTCGCTGGTGATCGTTTTCCCCTTTTCAAGGTTCCCCAAAAAACTGTGGCCATGACTTTGTTGGCCGACAGACCCACTTTGACCTTCTTTGGTGCACATTCAACCGGAGAAACCCATTATCTTGATTGTTCCTTGGTCTCTGATGTTTTGTGATAGATCCATGTTTCGTTCACGGTAACGAAACGGCGCAAAAACTCGCTCGGATTGCGTCTGAACATGGCCAAACACTCCTTTGAAGTGGTAACACGGTTGGACTTATGGTCGAGTGTGAGCAATCGCGGAACCCATCACGCGGATAGCTTTTTCATGTCCAAATTTTCATGTAAAATGTGATGTACCCGCTCAGTTGGGATTTCTACAGCCTTAGCCAACTCACGCACTTTCATTCTCCGATCGTCCAATATCATTCCATGGATTTTATCGACGATTTCTGGCGTGACGGCCTCTTTTGGGCGTCACTTAAGCTGGTACGACCATAAGGGAACTCAGTAAACTACTTCTTAACCATTGAAATTGATGGTGCAGAGTTCCCATAGTATTTATCAAGCCTTTTCTTGGTTACGGTGATGGTTTTTTATGCAAAAAATATTGCTTAACAGCACACAAAATTCGCTTTTTCCATTTCCCTTAAAATTCACGAAGTTGTCTGCTTTCAGTGGCTGTCACACCAAACTAAATGACGCAACTTGCTCAAAATTTGGCAATAGTCTATGACAGCTGACGGGAGTAGCGTTGCATTCAAAATTACTGCGCGGAAATATATATATTATATATATATATATATATATATATATATATATATATATATATATATATATATATATATATATATACATTTGCTTTACTCAATCTCCGGCATTCAGATATTCACGACCGAATATCTTAACTAATTTTTCCGACAAAAGGCCGTTGCTTGGGAACATTACACCTCGTACATTTCCCATTAACAAGAAAGTAATTTTCTTGATGTTATTTCTATTGCTCGTAACCCCTGCATGAATAGTCACCAAATTTGACTGGGATCTGGAGATTTAGGTCTCAAACACTTGCGTCGAATTTGCATGTATGTAATGTACAAGGTTTTGAGATATCGTGTCCGAAAAGTTCACCATAGAGACACTCACACGTACAGACATTTTTTACTTTCTTCAAAATCCCTTTTTTTGACTTAGAGGACCCCAAAGCCGATATTTCCGGTCTCAGTTAAATTTCTAATTGTTTCACCTTTACAATGTCAGACAGTCAAAGGCAATAACTTTATGAATTTTTAAAAACAGTTTTGATCAATTTATAAACCGATTCCTTGTGTAGGTACTATTAATTAGTGCCTATACAATTTGTGTCAGAGTGGGAGGGGAAAACCATAAACGATAAATATGAACTTGTAATTTCTAAAACGACAGCTAAATCCTAAGTGGTGTTGATGTTCCACAGTCGATAAACAGGAATCTGTAGTTTCTAAGATTATTGATAGCCATTAGATAATGGTATAGAAAGAGGCCATGCAACGGGGCTGAGACTCCGTAAAAAGGTTCGGAGCCATGGCGGAGACCAATGAGCCCTAGTGTAGAATTCGATAGCACACATGGAAATTTAAACCGCAATCAATAATAATTAAACACTATTCCAAATTACAAATCTTCCCACCACAACAACAATTGATGGTTCAAATACAGGAAAATTCCACTAGCTTTTCAATAATGCCACCAGATGACGACTTGAACCGACAGCTTAATACAGAACACTTGTACTACCATTTAAAATATCCTCCTAAATGATGACCCAAATACAGGAAACTAACTAGTTTTTATGATATACTAGTAGATGTCAACATGAGAGGGTTCAGAAACTAGAAACTGAAAGAGAGTGTTCCTGGACGTGGAAGGCCTTAGACCCACCAATTAGAGCAAACCACATTGGGATTTGATGGGGGGCTAAGGGCCAATCAGAAACGAGAAACTGAAAGTGAGTGTGGCTTGCAAGGAAATATCTTTAGCACCTAATCAAAACAGCCTGAAGCTGTAAGCGTGGGGAGGGACCAATCAGAAACGAGAAAGTGAAAGTGGACGTGGTATTGATGTGTCTTCAAAGTGGTGGGAAAATTCTAGGCAGAGCCCATAGATAACTGGTTGACTCGCTGTTCTGTAACTTGCGCATACAAATTTAACTGGGATTTACTTTTACTTAAGAAATCATTTAACGAGTTATTGAGCAACGCCGACTTTACTTTATCATCTTTAAATTTCAGTATTATGTCTATAACAATGCATCATTTTTATTTAATTACATCCTTTATCGGTCTTCTTCTTCTTGAGCCGTGATTCGTCGCTATTATCATCATGGTTTTGAGATTCGTCCTTCTCCTCTACCTCATTGCTCTTCTTCCTCTTCTGTGAATCATCACCATCACCTTGGTTGTGAGATACATTAAGCTCATCCACGTCATCGTTTCCACTATCATCTTGAACGGTTATGTTGTAATAGTTTATTAACAAGTCACTAAAATCTCTAATATCCGCTGATGTTGGCTCATAAACAGGAGAATACATTATAATAATGCTCACTCGATGACAGTTACACTTTAAAGAGCGAAACGCACGAGAAACGAGAATGCTGATAGCCTTGGGCCTTGTGCTGGCGCGCTCGTCAATGTTCGAGTAGAATCGGTTATCTTCGGGGGAAATTTGAGGTATTGACCTAACCACACTCTAATATCTTCCCTAGGGACATGTTTATAAATCTAAACTCCTTTTTTATGGCTGAGTTATTTTCTTCTAAGACGGCTGCTTGCGCACAAGACCTAAGGCCAGCAGCATTCTCGTTTCTCGTGCGTTTCGCTCTTTAAAGTGTAACTGTCATCGAGTGAGCATTATGATAATGTATTCTCCTGTTTATAAGCCAATATCAGCGGACATTAGAGATTTTACTGACTTGTTAATAAACTATTACAGCATAACCGTTCAAGATGATAATGGAAACGATGACGTGGGCTGAATGTATCTCACATCCAAGGTGATGGTGATGATTCACAGAAGAGGAAGAAGGGCGATGAGGTAGAGGAGAAAGACGAATCTCAAAACCATGATGACGATAGCAACGAATCACGGTTCAAGAAGAAGAAGGCCGATAAAGGATGTGATTCATATTTGCAGCTTTACGAGTTTTCGCGTTAGCGTGTTTTTCGCTGGCGTGTTTTCGTTTGTGTGTTTTCGTATTTGCGTGTTTTCGTTTTACGTGTTTTCGCATTTGTATGTCTTCGCGTTTCGTATTTCCGTGTTAGCGTGTTTTCGTGGTAGCGTTTTTTCTCATTTGTGTATTTTCGTATTTGCGTGTTTTCGTTTTACGTGTTTTCGTGTTTTTTGTGTTGGTGTGTTTTTTCGTTTGCGTGTTTTAGCGCGCTCGTGTGTGTGTGTGTGTGTGTGTTTGCGTGTGTGTGTGTGTGTGTGTGTGTGTGTGTGTGTGTGTGTGTGTGTGTGTGTGTGTGTGTGTGTGTGTGTGTGTGTGTGGTGCGTCGTGTGTGCGTGCGTCGTGTGTGTCGTGGTGTGCGTGTGTTGTGTGTGTGTGTGTGTGTGTGTGTGTGTGTCGTGCGTGCTTGCGTACGTGTTTTTGTTTCCTCCTCATGCTAAATAAATGATAGTCGATTGTATGTAACTGTAGGCAATATTGTGTTGACTAAAACCCATAATTGGAAACGCTGCTTGCTATGTCTAGTCCGTGGAGCCATGTTTAATTAGCATTTTGACAGATGTATTTATGATAAGGTCAGGCTTGCATGTAAAATAATATAGAGGTGAAACTAGCTAGTTAACGTGTTATGCTGCTACACGCATCACAATATTGAAGATTCTGTTTATGTACTAGAAAGCGTACTACAGTCTCGAAACAGAATGCAGATAAAATTTAAGGAAATGAATACAGTACATCTTCTGAGAACGAACTGAAAGATTTGAAGAGTGTGCAGCATTTTCAGAGTCGTGCCGAAACCAGTTAATTTAGGGATAACCTCATGTCCATGTAATAATAGTGTCTGATAAAACTGTTAGGGGTTATTAGCTGCTTTATAGGTTGTTACAATAAAATCGTTCAAGATGAAGACGATAAGGTGAATGTATCTCAAAATCTCAATGATGGTGATGCTCTCTATGAAATTTCAAATAAATTAGATTACGTCACTCTTATTTCAGATTAGAAATTTTAAATCGTTTAGTTAACATTGCTATTAATCTCAACTGGTAAAAATCCATATAACGTGAAGTACATGTGTGTGTGTGTGTGTGTGTGTGTGTGTGTGTGTGTGTGTAGCAAAATTTTTAAAATATTTGTAAGTGTTTTGAACGTAAATTTTATAAGTAGAACATAATTGCTAAATACGAGTAGCAGTAATCAGGTTTTGTGTATTACTTTCTAAATTAGTTAATGATCGGAATGTAATAGCTAGTTTATATCCAACCATTCACAAAGCGTGTTTAGTGAGACTACATGTGAACACGTTGTATAAAAAATATTTGAGTTCAACATATGGTTATCGTTATTAGAACAACTGAAGGAAAAAACACTTCTAAAAGTAAGCGTATTATTTTTAATATATATATATATAATTGTTAATTCACATATAATAATAAACCATTAAAACCTTTTGCCTTTTATTTCCATTATATTAGTTTGATATTCTTAAACACATGTTAATTTAATTTAACTCTATGTTATATATAAGTAATTATTACTTTCCGCTCTTTTTAATGGGGTTTTATGACAGTTAACGAACAATTTTGTGTGTATGCAATTGAACATGCAAATAAATCAGATATAATTTTCCAAATGTATAGGTGGTGCCTGTTTAGAAAGAGAGAATCTGCCTATACATAAAGCATCATTGCATTAGGGTAGAAATTATTTGTTATTTCACGTCATATTTAATTAGACTTTAATGTATTCAGTTTTGAACTGTAATCTGGTTTCCGCAAACTGTAAGACATAATTTTGGTCGATTGATTGAGATTGATCTCGTTGATTTGATCGAGCATGATTTGTTTGAGATTGATTGGTTAATTAATTAAATTATTTGTTTGTGTGTGTGACAAAGAGCCGAAAGAGAGAGAGGGAGAGAGAGAAACGAGATAGAGCAAGAGAGAGGTGTGCATGATCAACTTCTATTATAGAAAATGTTCATTCGTCTATACGCCACTAGATGGCACTAAAATCAATTTTAACTCAAAGGGGCTAGGGCACAAACCCTGATACAAGTCTTGTCTTACAAGGCTAGCGCCGCCTTATTAGAATACAATTTTGTATGACAGGGCTAAGGCCTACAGCTGTAAGATTAAGTTAGAACCCGCATACAATCGCACCAAGAGGGCCACGATAGCTCTACACTTGCCTTATAAGGGCCTAATTAGGGTTTAAAATTCGATCAAGAGTTGACCCTCGAAAATAAACCATAAAAATAAGGGTAAAAAACACGTCCTACACGTGGGCGAGTAAGAAAAACAAAATAATTAGGGATGAAAAGGGTCTTCGAAAAGAAACCATAGGAGTGGAAAATACGGTCTCTGACATGGGTGTGTAAAAAAATTAGGGGCTGAAAAAGGCCTCCGAAAAGAAACCATAGGGGTGGAAAGTACGGTCCCCCATGTGGGCGTATAAAAAGTGGATGTGGGCGGGGATTGTGACATAAAAAAGTGGAGGGGATGGTATTCTACTGACGGGCTATCGGGAACTACCGTCAGAACTTTAAATTCCATTAGAATAAGTTCACAAGTATTTCCCTTACATGAATAATGTAATCATTGGAAATACAAAACATGATCTCTCTATTTGCTGGCATCAGATTTTACTGTGTTTAAATAGTACCAGCATTTTATATATTTGCATTATTACGACTCTGAGTCAGGTGAAAGAATATCTTATCTTATTTATTTTTGAACTTAAGTTTTTATTTACAAAACTATGTGGTACCAAATGCTCCCCTCCTTTCCCAAAACTTTCGCATATTTTTTGGCGTTTTTTCATATTTTATTAAGTTGTTTTGATATTAATAGTTATTGTTGACTGACGATGATAGCTGCAATTGCTGTTGAAATGTTAAGTTTTGTAAATATTTATATTATTACATGATTATTTTATAAAAAGATAAATGTTCTTATTAAAAAAATCTTTCTAGCATATGGTAGTAAAGCTGTACTATTTATTGGTCATTTATCAATCTAGCGGTGGGATCATATTATATTATAGAGAATATAATTCACATGTCACATGTTACATTTTTGATTACTTTCATTGGTTAAAATACAAAAACAAAATCGCAGAATAGGCTATCAAATCGGTGATAATTTTATCACCACATGTTGGCTGTCACATGATTTTAATGAATAAAATAGTTTACTGTCAAAGTGACAATCAGTCTCAAAGAAATAAATAATTGTATTGATTATCTTGCAACTGTAATATTTACTATCAAACTGACAGATCGTTTAAAATTGTAAACTTTAAAAAATATATTTTCTATTAACGTTCATTATGTCAAATATAACACATGTCTATTAACGTTCATTATATTCTATTACCACATATAACACGTGTTATGATTAGTAATCGATGATAATCACTAGTTGTATTATCTCCGGGAATATAATTCACATGTCACATGGTATATTTTTGATTACTTTCATTGGTTAAAATACAAAAACAAAATCGCAGAATAAGCTATCAAATCGGTGATAATTTTATCATCGCAAGTTGGTTGTCACATGATTTTAATGAATAAAATAGTTTACTGTCAAAGTGACAAACAGTGTCAAAGAAATAAATAATTGTATTGATTATCTTGCAACTGTAATATTTACTATCAAACTGACAGATCGTTTAAAATCGTAAACTTTAAAAAATATATTTTCTATTAACGTTCATTATATCAAATATAACACGTGTGATGATTTTGTATTAACGTTCATTATATTCTCTTACCAAATATAACACGTGTTATGATTAATAATCGATGATAATCACTAGTTGTATTATCCCCGGGAATATAATTCACATGTCACATATTACATTTTTGATTACTTTCATTGGTTAAAATACAAAAACAAAATCGCAGAATAAGCTATCAAATCGGTGATAATTTTATCACCGCATGTTGGCTGTCACATGATTTTAATGAATAAAATAGTTTACTGTCAACGTGACAAACAGTGTCAAAGAAATAAATAATTGTATTGATTATCTTACAACTGTAATATTTACTATCAAACTGACAGATCGTTTAAAATTGTAAACTTTAAAAAATATATTTTCTATTAACGTTCATTATGTCAAATATAACATGTGTCTATTAACGTTCATTACATTCTCTTACCAAATATAACACGTGTTATGATTAGTAATCGATGATAATCACTAGTTGTATTATCCTCGGGAATATAATTCACATGTCACACGATACATTTTTGATTACTTTCATTGGTTAAAATACAAAAACAAAATCGCAGAATAAGCTATCAAATCGGTGATAATTTTATCATCGCCTGTTGACTGTCACATGACTTTAATGAACAAAATCGTTTACTGTCAAAGTGACAAATCGTTTAAAATTGTAGACTTTAAAAAAATATATTTTCTATTAACGGTCATTATATTCTCTTACCAAATATAACACGTGTTGTTATGATTAATAATCGATGATACCACTCGTTAAAACCATCGGTGAAAATCATAACACTAGTTATATTAATTATCCCCGAATATAAAGCGAATCTGCCAAATACTTGTCATTAATTGCTGACGGCAAAATATAAAAATCGAAATTATAGTTCAACGAATTTACGCAAAATAGTCTAATTAATTACCGTATAAATAACATTGATGGTAAGCGGAGACAAATAATTAATCATAAAGAGTTATTGCAGAGTGAGAAGGTTACGTATTCAAAACTATGATGAAGCGTAAAAGATAAAAAATCGGTCGTAAATCTAACACGAAATACCATATACCGTTGGTTTTATCCTTTTAAGAAAAATATAACTTACTGTAGCGTTTAAGATGTTAAAAAAGTAAACAATAGCGTCATCAACTTTTGTCAAACTCTGGAATGAGTATTATATTTTACCTGGCAAAGCAGGTATGTCTAATCTTTTCTCTGTAGGTTGACAACACAAGTGACTAGTATGATTTACAAGAAACTAATTGCAATGCTAAGTGCGCGACAGTCAGGTACCAGTGGCGCCTTTAAGTCGCACTGAAACAATGAGAGTCGAGACGTGACACCTGAGAATTAAGCTCTACCTTTACCTACCTGTATGGCTACGTGGACAATAACTAGCTACTCTTTTCTTTTCCATTTTACTGTGTGCGTGTGTAACTAAAACGTTAACCCATTATCGGTGCCTTATCCGGGTAGTTGTTCTCTGTCAATCAATTGCTTTTCTGTCTTTTGACCGTTTATATAAAAGAGATACTTGTAACTCTCAACTTTTGCAAAGTGGTTACTAACCATATGCTCCACTAGTTTTTTTTTATTTTTACGACATTGTAAACTAACCTAATTTAAAATTTCTAGCAGGGTGTTTTGTTATTAGGCTAATAGACTCTATTATAGTATTAACATGTTAACCAGCAGTAATAAAAAAAACAGGAAATGTGTGTTTTACATGTAAAAAATATGAAAACCTATGAACATTTCAAGTTACATAACGCGCCCTCTATTGACCAATAGCGGCACGTGAACTGTACTTGATTTTCTAATGATACAGTTTAATATAGATGTACAGGGAAGCATTTAGAATATTATTATAGAAGTGAGCGTGAAATATGGTTGTAAGGGATGTTACTAAACTAATCTAAAAATAAGTAATGCAGGATGTTCAAAAAATACGAGTATTGAGTCAAAAAACACCATTTTTAGTTTCCGCAACTTTGTTTAATTGTTTATTTTTAGTCATTTATTTACAAGTACAATTGTAAATGAAAATATCTGGTGTGGAACAACACACAACCTTCCAACCTACAAAGTGGAAATTAAAAGAAATTAAATAAGTTGAGTAATCTTTTTTAAGACAAATGTGTTAATCTTATTTGATGCGTTCATAACGAAAATAGACAGCATTGTGAAAACAAAATCAACCAGCTATGCCAGATGGACGATTAGAACTTTATGTCAAATAGAGGTTAATAGAGATCTAGATGCTAATGTGAAAAAATTCCAAAGCATTTTAAATTATGTTTATTTAATGTTTACATTATTTCCCTTTATATTAGGAAACTTAACAAAAACATGTAAAATTAAATTTTCTTTAAAATGTATTTTCACATTTTCCATAAGGTTGATCGTTATTCAGATATTGAAGGAATTTGAACAAACACTTAAATTCTACCTTAAAATTTTTTAATTATGCGTCTTAAAACATAGAACAATTTTGATCCTTCTATAAAAATATGGATAATACAGTTTAATTTAGTTAAACCTACACCGGGATAAGTGGAACCGGGAATTTCAGTACCTCCACTTTGACCTGACTAAATAAGAAAACCCTTTTTCCTTGTTTACGTGTTGCAGAGACATTACTTTAAGGATGTACCAATATAGAAAATCATCATGGTTTTCAATTTTGTTCTATGATTTTTTAATTTTCGGTGTCATTGGGTAACACTTATACCACCAGGGCAAATATAACCTGGCACTTTTAGCATTTAGAACTGAAGAGAGTTTGCCGGGTATGTGTAAAAATGTCATGGCAAAATAGATTTATTACAAAAATCTAAATTACAATTTATCCTACATTGTAGAATCAAATAATATGTTGAATTTGATTTTCCTCTCATAATTGTTGTAGGCAAGGTAAACAACAAATCTCATTCAATGATGCTTTCTTCAACATGAGGCCAATGAAATGTTGATGTCTTGATCCTTCTACAAAGTTTCACTTCTAGACACGGTTCTTTCTCGTGAGCTGGCCTACATACATCTCGACCTGTTTCCTCTGTTCAATTTCCAACCCAATCACCCACAGTTATTTTTGACAAATCTAGTTGCATTTGGTCGATGAATTTGATTTCTTCATTCATTCTTTCTTTGTAGACTAGAATCGCTTGAATGGCTTTAAATCTTCAACACTGCTATAGTCACTGCTCTCCTCTTCAATTAATGGTCTTTTTCTTTGCCTTCGTATTTTGCTTCTCTTTGCTACCAACTTATTATTTTCATAGTTTTTTTATTTTTTTTTTTAGCCTTTGGTTTTCGATGTCTTCAAGCTTAGCACTTACGTCTTCTGGTGATCACCTCAGCACCTCCGCATATTCTTTTTCTTCCGGTGGAAATTTTTGGTGTGTGGTTTGTTCTAAAAGCAACCCGAATGTTTTTCTTAGGGCTTGAAGGTGTTGATACCTCAACCCACACTCTGGATGTTGGGACTGGTGGATTTTCTTCGACGTTTACTCCGGATGATGTTGATGGTGCTGATGGAATTTCTTCTACGGTTTTATTGCTGGTGTTTTGGATTTACTTCTTGGTGTTCAGGGCTAAGTTGTTCGTCAGTTACTATATTAGTAAATGCACCACCGTTTCTTAGGTTCATAATTCTTGGGAATTACAGCGTTACAAAATGGATATATTCCTGCTTTCTGAAATCCATATTTGATGATTACTGGATCTAAGTTTTCCAAATTTTGTAAATATTGCCCAAAAAGATTTTGGAAGTTTGTACCCATAGTTCTTTCTCTGCCATTTTTAAGTTCTTTTCCTATTTCATTTTTAAGGGCCGTAAACACTGAGGTCCATGGGTTGAAGGATTGGCTGGGTGGGACTTCAGAAAGACTATGTTTTCTTGTCTATATTTGCACGAGCGAGAAAAATCTATGCCCATCGTAAATAAGAATAACTGGTTTTGTTGGGGCATATTTTTCAAAAATTTTTTTGGTCACACTGAGGTGGAATTAACAGTAGGTGCTGGGCGTGATAGCAGTAGGGGCGGTGCAACACCATCTGTTGCCTGCTTTTAGTTTGGTAGGGCGCCATTACAGAGGGCTTTATTTCTTGAACTGTTTGTTTCATTCCATTGTTTTTTGCCATTCAACTATCATTGCGTTTGAAGTACTAATAAAGTCAGTTTTTGTTGTTGTACATCCTGTTGTTCACAGTTTGTAGCTGTCCGTGCAGCTTTATCAGCTTGTTCGTTACCTAATTAATGTGGTTGGCACCCAAACGATGGTAAGTAATCCTTCATCTGCCAGATATTTAAATAGTGATTGGATTCTGTAATAGGGTTTGTTGATATATTTGTTGTAAGCTTTAGTACACTAGCGAATCGAAGGCAATAAGGTAGGCCTTTTTTATTTATTGCAGTACAGTAGCTTGCCATAGGGCGTACTGCTAGCATAGTATAGAAGCACTGCTAAAGTGTCCATGAATGGCAACCTTCTCCTATACAATAGCACAACCTACACCTTTTTCCGTTTTGGACCCATCTGTGTAAATGACTTGTCCAAAATTGCTCTGGATCTCAGCAAAGGCTTGGATATAGCTCAGGTTCCGTTCCTGGCCCAATGTACTTAATTGGATTATTATTATTTTTGGAATTATCCATGGCGGGATTTCATTTGGACCTTCCGGCATGATTTCTGGCATCTGAATATCATTCCTCAAGTACCATAAAATCTTGTTCCAGAGGGCCTAGTTATCGTAGGTCTATTTTGGTACTTTTCACTTCGAAAGAGAATTGAATTGTTAAGGTGCCCAGGTGGGCCTTAACTCAATCATGTATGTAGCATTTTTTTCTGCGAATATCTAGGGTTCCAACCAGTTTCACAGTGTAAGCTTTGGATTGACTGGTTGAATGCTCCAATACAATACCGGATACCTGTATTGTGGATTCGATCTAAAGTTCGCAGCAGGCTTTTGCGTGCAGAGCTGTATACTATACAGCCATAGTCAATCCGAGAGAGTACAAGTGCCCGATAAATTCATTAGGCTTATAGTATCTGCTCCCATATGGTATGGGCTAAGACCTTTATTAAATTCAAACGCTTTGGCATTCTCTTTGTAGCGATAGGATGTGCTCGAAGTAAGTTTCCTATCAAATATTATTCCTAAGAATTTGATAGAGTCGACGCAATTTATACCATAATTGTTCAGGTGCAGCAGAGAGTCGTAGTGTGGAGTTCTGAGTCGGCAGAAATGGACACAGTGGGTTTTCTGTTCAGAGAACTGAAACCCTATGGATTCTGCATTTTGCACAATTACATCGATTACCCGTTGTAGCTTACGTACAATTTCGCCGATCGTTGTTCCGGAGTACATTATAGCGAGATCATCTACGTACAGACATTTAATTATCGTTTCATCCGTGTCCAGCGCTATCTCATTTACGGCAAGTGCAAATAAGGTGCAGCTCAGCGTCGAGCCTTGCGGCACTCCATTTTCTAATAAGCGGGATGTCGAGTAGCTGTTGCCAACTCGTACTCGGAAACTACGATTGTTTAAAAATGACCTTACAAAGAGCGGAAGCTTTCCTCTAAGCCCACATCTAGAGAGCTTTTGCAATATTCCGTACCTCCAAGTCATGTCATATGCACCTTTTATATCGAAGAAGAACGTTCATTATATTCTCTTACCAAATATAACACGTGTTATGATTAATAATCGATGATAATCCCTAGTTGTATTATCCCCGGGAATATAATTCACATGTCACATGGTACATTTTTGATTACTTTCATTGGTTAAAATACAAAAACAAAATCGCAGAATAAGCTATCAAATCGGTGATAATTTTATCATCGCCTGTTGACTGTCACATGACTTTAATGAACAAAATCGTATACTGTCAAAGTGATAAATCGTTTAAAATTGTAGACTTTAAAAAAATATATTTTCTATTAACGGTCATTATATTCTCTTACCAAATATAACACGTGTTGTTATGATTAATAATCGATGATACCACTCGTTAAAACCATCGGTGAAAATCATAACACTAGTTATATTAATTATCCCCGAATATAAAAGCGAATCTGCCAAATACTTGTCATTAATTGCTGACGGCAAAATATAAAAATCGAAATTATAGTTCAACGAATTTACGCAAAAATAGTCTAATTAATTACCGTATAAATAACATTGATGGTAAGCGGAGACAAATAATTAATCATAAAAGAGTTATTGCAGAGTGAGAAGGTTACGTATTCAAAACTATGATGAAGCGTAAAAAGATAAAAAAATCGGTCGTAAATCTAACACGAAATACCATATACCGTTGGTCTTATCCTTTTAAGAAAAATATAACTTACTGTAGCGTTTAAGATGTTAAAAAAGTAAACAATAGCGTCATCAACTTTTGTCAAACTCTGGAATGAGTATTATATTTTACCTGGCAAAGCAGGTATGTCTAATCTTTTCTCTGTAGGTTGACAACACAAGTGACTAGTATGATTTACAAGAAACTAATTGCAATGCTAAGTGCGCGACAGTCAGGTACCAGTGGCGCCTTTAAGTCGCACTGAAACAATGAGAGTCGAGACGTGACACCTGAGAATTAAGCTCTACCTTTACCTACCTGTATGGCTACGTGGACAATAACTAGCTACTCTTTTCTTTTCCATTTTACTGTGTCCGTGTGTAACTAAAACGTTAACCCATTATCGGTGCCTTATCCGGGTAGTTGTTCTCTGTCAATCAATTGCTTTTCTGTCTTTGACCGTTTATATAAAAGAGATACTTGTAACTCTCAACTTTTGCAAAGTGGTTACTAACCATATGCTCCACTAGTTTTTTTTATTTTTACGACATTGTAAACTAACCTAATTTAAAATTTCTAGCAGGGTGTTTTGTTATTAGGCTAATAGACTCTATTATAGTATTAACATGTTTACCAGCAGTAATAAAAAACAGGAAATGTGTGTTTACATGTAAAAAATATGAAAACCTATGAACATTTCTGTTACATAACGCGCCCTCTATTGACCAATAGCGGCACGTGAACTGTACTTGATTTTCTAATGACACGGTTTAATATAGATGTGCAGGGAAGTATTTAGAATATTATTATAAAAGTGAGGGTGAAATATGGTTGCAAGGGATGTTACTAAACTAATCTAAAAATAAGTAATGCAGGATGTTCAAAAAATATGAGTATTGAGTCAAAAAACAACACCCTTTTTAGTTTCCGCAACTTTGTTTAATTGTTTATTTTTAGTCATTTGTTTACAAGTACAATATTACTGTTCATGGCGTCTAGCTCGGACGCTTTAAAATCTGCTCCAACTAAAAATTGTAAACATTGTAATAAACTCCCGTTAAATGGCATAGAATGTGTTATATGTGGTAGTTTAAATCACCGCGGGTGTATTAAATATTTAAAAAATGTGGTATTGATTGACGACAGTAAGATAAATTGCTGTGAAAGTGTAATCTCACGCGTTAGTGATAATATGGACTTGCATGTAAATGCGGATATAAATTCGCTTAAATTAGAAATTCATTACCTGAAGGAAGTAATAAAAGAAAAATGTGCAGTCATAATACAGCAACAAGATGTTATCCAGTCATTAAAGCAGCAGATTATTTTAACGAATCTAACGAATGAATTGCAAAATACGTTATCAACACGTTCCGTGTCTTCATTATCTGAACATGCAGGCACAATTGATAATAAAAGTAAACAACTGCCATTTCTGGCAGAATCCAAAAATATAAGTAAAAATGTGAAACAATCACCTTCTACAGACAATTTAGCTACAAACAGTAGCATTTCAATTAATAAGAAATACTCGGACTGCGTGAAAATGAGTGGTTCTAAATTTGAACCTCAAACCGTTAATAAAAGCTCTCCGTCCAAAGTCATTCCTACTAAATCATTAACTATACCACCGACAGCATCCGTTCAAGATGTAACTTATAAGCATTTAAGCAAGAAAAAAAAACATATTATTATTGGGAAAAGTAAATCTGACGAAATAAAAACGGTTCCCAAAATGGGGTACCTGCACGTTTTTAGGATCTCTCCATCTGAAACTGTGGAATCTCTGTTGGCCTTTCTGAATAAATCTGCACCATCTGTACCATTTCAATGTGAACAATTAGTTAAGAAAAATAATTTATCTTCATCGTTTAAAGTAACTTTCCCCATGTCTCACGTTGAAGAGGTGTACAATCCGAATATTTGGCCTGAGGGATGTGCAGTACAGCGCTTTACATTCCCTAGAAATTTTCCAGTACACGCCTCATCGGAGACGCCACCACCACCGGGGATTCCTTAGGTAAAGTGAGTGATATCTCTGTAGACATAGAAGCTATACACTTGAATGTACAATGTTTATCCAACAAAATCACTTTGATTGAACATTTTATTAATAATTACAATTTCTCCTTTTAATGTTTAGTGAACATTGGTATGTAAATTGTGATATTGAAAACATTTCTATACATAATTTTAAATTAGTTTCACACTTTTCTCGATCAGGTCATTCTAGAGGTGGAGCGTCAATATTTGTAAACAAAACTAAACTTTTAGAATGTGTAGAATTAACTTATATTAATCAATTATCCTTAGAAACGATTTTTGAGTGTTGTGCAATATCCTTCAGGGGAGACTTCTGCCTTATAAATATTTACAGACCACCTACCGATTGCAAAGACAACATCAACCTGTTTTTTATCCAATTTTCGAAAGCTTTGCAGATATCATCCAAAAAGTTTAAATACGTTATCATCAGCGGTGATTTTAATATTAATCAATTTAATAATAATTCAAATACCAAACAGTTTTTTGATATATTTCACTCATATGGAATGACATCATTAATTACTGACTACACTAGAATTTTTACAACTGTTAACAATACCAGCTGCTCATCAATAGATTACATTATCACCAATATACCTAACTTGTTAAAAACGAATAATTTTGATCCAGGTATATCAGATCATTATTGTCAAACGTTTTAATAAATTATAAAACTAATATGATCCACAACGAAAATACGTTTCAGTACTATCTTTTCAGAAATTTAAGCGATCAGTCTCTTTCGGAGCTGAAGCATCAACTGTCTAAACTCAAATTCAACCTGAACGGTGAAGATGAAGTCAACCTTTTATTTGACAAATTTTGTGATGAGTTTCTTTGGTGCTTTAATTATGCGTGTCAAAGTAAAACAATAAAGTACAAGTGTAACGCAAACAGTAATTTTAAAATAAAATTCTCTAAAAGCTTAAATGAAAAAAGAAAATCATTGCAAAATTTAGATTGGTTACGTAAAAGGGTTCACTTTGAGAATTTAGTTCAAAACTATAGATCTTTAAAGAGAGAAGTGCGAAAACAAATAGAATATGAAAAAAAAGCGTTTTTTAAAACAATAATCGACAATTCTACAAATAAAAATAAAGCATCTTGGGCTTTGGTAAATGATATTAAAGGTAAACGTAAAAGCAATACTATAAAGGAAATTAATTACAATAACAAAATATTAACAAATTCAACTGAGATAGCTACAGCTTTTGGAGAATATTTGTCCAGCGATGTACTCAAAAAGATGATTAGCCATTTTGGAAATAATTTAAGTGATGAATGCACAACGGACATACTTTCGTTTAAGACTATGTTCTTTAGTCCAGTCATTAGTAGCGATGTACTTTCTGTAATACAGGATCTTCCTAACAAAAAATCAACAGGCCTTGATGGAGTACCTGTATCTGTTATAAAATACTGTGGGCAAATAATAGCACCTATTCTTGCCCATATTATTAACCTGTCAATCACTCAAGGAAAATTTCCAACGTCATTAAAGTTAGCTTCTGTGATCTTATTATTTAAACAGGGTAACCCTAGTAATGTCGAAAATTATCGGCCAATTGCCATACTTAGCATCTTCTCCAAAATAATTGGAAAAGTTGTAGCTAAACAGGTTGAATCGTATTTAGTTAAATTCAACAAAATTACTAATAGCCAACATGGTTTCCGACACAGCTGCTCGACTGAATCTAGTACAATTGAGTACGTTCAATTCGTTAGCGAAAAGTTGGATATTGGTGATCATGTTGTATCTATTTTATTTGATTTGACAAGGGCCTTTGACATGGTCGACAAGTCTTTTGTCTCAAAAAAACTAAATAGTCTTGGTATACGAGGATGCATTAATGACTGGTTTGTATCTTATTTAGAATATAGAAAGATTGTAGTGCATATTAATGATGCTTATTCAACAGAATTTGATTTAAATCTAGGTACACCACAAGGCAGTGTATTAGGACCACTAATTTTTCTCATTTTATAAATGACCTGCCAAGGTATATTTCTCAAGGAAGGGTTCTACTGTACGCTGACGATACCTCTATACTTCTCTCAGACCCTTCTAAAGATGCTTTGTTAGATAAAATTAACACATCTTATAATGAATTTAATAATTGGTGTAACAAAATAGATTGATACTTAATACTAATAAAACTACTTGCATTGCTCATTGCATTACAAGAAAAAATACACTATACGAAGACTTCACTTTTAGCAATGTTACAGTAAAATTTTCTTCATCTGTAAAATTTTTGGGTACATTTTTGGATAATTGTTTCTCCTGGGATGTCCACATCAACTCGGTTTGCAAAAAATTAAATCAATGCTTCTACTTACTAACAGTGCTAAAATCAACATTGGATGAGACAACTCTGCTTGATGTATACTATTCATATGCTTATGCTGCGATTAATTATAACATTGTAGTTTGGGGGTTAGGGCGTGACGTCCAAAGAGTGTTTACCTTGCAAAAACGTATTCTAAGACTTATTTTTGGTCTAGAACCTCGAACCACGTGTCGTAATGCGTTTAAGACTAATAAAATTTTAACAGTAATCTCTATTTATATTCTCAAACTGCTGTGCTATATTTATCGTAATAAATCCAAATTTTATAAAGGTACTGACATCCATGAACATGATACGAGACGCAAGAACAATCTTGTGGAAATTAAAAGTAAACATTTTTATTGTAACAAATCGCCGGTTAATGCAGGACTTCGCCTGTATAATAAACTGCCAATGAGCTTGGTTGGTTGCAAAACTTATAAAGATTTCAAGCGAGAGTTAAAGTATCTTCTCACTAATAATTGTTTTTACACTCTCAATGAATTTGAACTGTTCATTATGTAAATCTCTAGTCAAATATTGGTGCTCCACATATTCAATTGTTATTTATTTGTGTTGTTTACATGTCTTAAATTATAAGTTAGATTTGTCACTACTCGTAGGGACGTATTTTTGGATTGACTTGGTCTATACCGTGTTGTCATGGTTCTATGATCTAATAAAGTTATTATTATTATTATTATTATTGGAATTGAAAATATCTGGTGTGGAACAACACACAACCTTCCAACCTACAAAGTGGAAATTAAAAGAAATTAAATAAGTTGAGTAATCTTTTTTTAAGACAAATGTGTTAATCTTATTTGATGCGTTCATAACGAAAATAGACAGCATTGTGAAAACAAAATCAACCAGCTATGCCAGATGGACGATTAGAACTTTATGTCAAATAGAGGTTAATAGAGATCTAGATGCTAATGTGAAAAAAATTCCAAAGCATTTTAAATTATGTTTATTTAATGTTTACACTTATTTCCCTTTATATTAGGAAACTTAACAAAAACATGTAAAATTAAATTTTCTTTAAAATGTATTTTCACATTTTTCCATAAGGTTGATCGTTATTCAGATATTGAAGGAATTTGAACAAACACTTAAATTCTACCTTAAGAATTTTTTTTAGCTACATTATGCGTCTTAAACTTACATAGAACATAATTAATTGATCCGCTTCTATAAAAATATGGATAATACAGTTTAATTTAGTTAAGGTACCTACACCGGGATAAGTGGAACCGGGAATTTCAGTACCTCCACTTTGACCTGACTAAATAAGAAAACCTATCTGTTTACCTTGTTCATATTTGGCGAGCTGATTGCAGAGACATTACTTTAAGGATGTACCAATATAGAAAATCATCATGGTTTTCAATTTTGTTCTATGATTTTTTTAATTTTCGGTGTCATTGGGTAACACTTGCCCCATACCACCAGGGCAAATATAACCTGCGGCACTTTTTAGCATTTAGAACTGAAGAGAGTTTGCCGGGTATGTGTAAATAACTAGTCTTGTATGCTGCAAAATAGATTTATTACAAAAAATCTAAATTACAATTTATCCTACATTGTACGAATCAAATAATATGTTGAATTTGATTTTTCCTCTCATAATTGTTGTAGGCGAAGGTAAATGCATACAAATCTCACATTCATTGATGATGCTTCCGTCTTCAACATGAGGCCAATGAAATGTTGATGTCTTCCCGATCCTTCTACAAAGTTTCACTTCTAGACACGGTTCTTTCTCGGTGAGCTGGCCTACATACATCTCGACCTGTTTCCTCTGTTCGAATTTCACAACCCAATCACCCAGTTATTTTTGACAAATCTAGTTGCATTTGGTCGATGAATTTGATTTCTTCATTCATCTCTTGTACTTCATGTAGACTAGAATCGCTTGAATGGCTTTGCAAATCTTCAACACTGCTATAGTCACTGCTCTCCTCTTCAATTAATGGTCTCTTTTTCTTTGCCTTCGTATTTTGCTTCTCTTTGCTACCAACTTATTATTTTCATAGTTTTTCTTATTTTGACTTTTTTTTGTAGCCTTTGGTTTTCGATGTCTTCAAGCTTAGCACTTACGTCTTCTGAAGTGATCACCTCAGCACCTCCGCATATTCTTTTTCTTCCGGTGGAAATTTTTGGTGTGTGCTTAGTTTGTTCTAAAAGCAACGCTTCGAATGTTTTTTTCTTAGGGCTTGAAGGTGTTGATACCTCACCCACACTTACTCTGGATGTTGGGACTGGTGGATTTTCTTCGACGTTTACTCCGGATGATGTTGATGGTGCTGATGGAATTTCTTCTACGTGTACTCTGACTATTGCTGGTGTTGGTGGATTTACTTCTACCATGGTGGCTGTTGCAGGCGCTACAGCTGTGATTGCTTCGTCAGTTACTATATTAGTAAATGCACCACCGTCTATAAGCTTGAGGTTCATAATTCTCTATGGGAATTACAGCGTTACAAAATGGATATATTCCTGCTTTCTGAAATCCATATTTGATGATTACTGGATCTAAGTTTTTCCAAATTTTGTAAATATTGCCCGCAAAAATAGATTTTGGAAGTTTGTACCCATAGTTCTTTCTCTGCCATTTTATAAGTTCTTTTCCCTATTTCATTTTTAAGGGCCGTAACACACTGAGGTCCATGGGTTGAAGGATGTGGCTGGTGTGCGGAGGAAGCTTCAGAAAGACTATGTTTTCTTGTCTAGCTATTTGCACGAGCGAGAATCAAATATGGGAACTATGCCCATCGTAAATAAGAATAACTGGTTTTTGTTGGGGCATATTTTTCAAAAAATTGTTTTTGAAATAATGTTCAAAGGTTTCAGCCTCCATCCAGCCATTTTTTGTGGCCGAATAGGTTATTCTTGTATATTCATCACCCTTTTTTGCAAGCCATGTGTCCCACACATGTTTTCCTTTAAAAACAATATGCGGGGGTAATTTTTCCCCAGCAGCGTTTGCCCCCATTAACACAGTGTTGTTTTCTTTTCCTGGCCCGCTTGTTGCTCTTTGGCCAACAACTTTTATTCTACTCGGATCTAAGCAAAAACTGGTTTCGTCTATGTTGTAAATTCTTGCTGGGGGAATATCTTTTACGACTTCTTTTAGCAGAGTAAAATAATCATCAATGATAAATGGATCTACACTCCTTTTTCTTGCTACTTCTACTATTTGTGGTTTTTTCTGGCTTAAGTTGAAGGTTTTTTTTAAATCGTGTAAAGTAGTCGTCGCCTGGTACTCCATTTTTAAATGAATTTGGAATCTTATTTTCTTGAACGTAACGAGCTATTAGTGCCAACACTTCCTTTTTGGAAAGGCCGAAGCCCTATTTTTGCATGAGCTTTATGCATTCGGCTATTCTTCGTTCTTCCTCATAAGGAATGGTAGTGGGTCTCCCCATGGTGGAGCTTTTGCTACCCCTTTGACCTTTAACATGTTTAAAAAGGGTGGATTTAGAGATGTTGTAAGTCTTCGCTGTCCTGTATAACGTTAATTCTTGACCTTTCTTCAAGCTTCAACGGCAGTTTTAGAGTTTCATTGGAGTATTGAATAGTCTGATTCTCCGAACATATGTCCGTACCATGTCTAAAATAGGTAAAACAAATTATCGTGCGAAAAATTACAAGTACTTACTTAATTAATGCGGATTCAAATGGGCAGTGGAACCTAACATAGGTTACACTTGCCCCACCCTGTAATTTTAGGGGCAAGTGTAACCCATGAATGTTTCTTTATTGTGCATAAAATTACGTTATCTTTGCGTTTAAAATGCAAAAAGTATTGTTTATTTAGTACTTACTTGAATAGATTCAAATATTTCCACGAATTCCTTGGTCGTAGCAGACATAAACAACATACACGTGCTAGCTCACTATGCGATCGCTGCTGGCTACATATACCACAGCACATCTGAAGGATGTTGGTGGGTTAGTGTGCAATAGGTGGCGTTGCATTACAGAAAATGATTTTAGCAGAATAGGGTTGCGATCCACTAGCCCCGGATTTCCACTTGCCCCGGTGTACCTTAATTCTTAAGGATTATTTGGCTTCGAAATAAGAAACTTTATAAAAAAAAGTTATCTAAAATTAAATAATTGTCTTTAAAAAATATCTCTTCACATTTAAAATTAATCCTAGTTTCAAAAAATTGTAAAGCCCCAGAAAACATACTGGGAGATTATCAGAATGGATTTAGGCCCGGCAGATCCACAGTCAATACAATACGTTTATTAGTGTAAATCTGTCAGAAAACTTGGGAATACAATATCAACATACAAGTATGGAAAAACATTATTGCTGGTCTGATAATAAGCTAGAAAGAAACCCAATAAGCATTATATGAGTGTGAGAGAGACATAACTTTACCTATGTTGCCACTTGTATATATTTGCATGTAGCCACAAAATATGAACTACTTAAGTTTCCTTCAATCTAGCTTCAACATTTCTAACGATACCAAAGCAATTAAGATGATAATACCTCAAACATCGAAGTTTATTGTAATTGCGAATTTATGACATGGTTCGATTACTACTCGTAAGAAAAACCAAGAAGAAACTTACGAGAGCTACAAACAAGAACATTAACATTTACACTGATAGTGTAACTTAAGTTTAAGGTTTAACAGTAGAATTGGCCACCATCTTGGATTTTTGTGACCTGGGGCACCTTAGCCGTCAATTTTTATATACCCACGTGGGGATCGTATTTTTTACCCCTTTTTTATGACTTCTTTTCGGGGGCCATTTTCAACCCTTGATGGAATTTTCACCCAATTAAAGCCCTTTTGGTTGTGTTAATAACCTTTTTGTCAGTTCACCCCTTTTTTTATGGCTTCTTTTCGGGGGGGCATATTCAACCCTTGGTGGAATTTTCACCATAATTAGAGCCCTTTTGGTTGAGTTAAGAACCTTTTTGACAGTTCACTCCTTTTTCATGGCTACTTTTCGGAGGCCATTTTCGGCCCTTGATGGAATTTTTACCCTAATTAGAGCTGTTTTGGTTGTGTCAAGAACCTGTTTGTCAGTTCACTCCTTTTTTATGGCTTCTTTTCGGTGGTCATTTTCAACCCCTTGATGGAATTTTCACTCTAATTAGGACCATTTTGGCTGTATTAAGAAATTTTTTAAAGTTCAACCCCTGAAGGGTAGGTAAACGCGTGCGCATGCAGTGTTCTGAGTAATTAAAGATTTAATCTGTTATTAATTAGGATTGTTTTATATCAAAGGAGGTTGCATACCGTCAGCTGGGGTAACTTTGTCCCAAAACCTGAAAAATATTTATTGTTCTCTATATTGCCCTTAGGATAGAGCTACTTACTTAAATTCGTGCATCACTCAAGTAGGTAAGCAGCACTGGCTTGACTAATAAAGCCACTTATTGGTTTAGTTCCACTTCTCACCACCAATGCAGGTTGCTGCTTCTGGGTACTTTGTTACTTCATAGTTAACTGAAATTTTGGATGCCCTTTCCAACTTTGGATAATGCAGACTTATTCCAAAGCTTGTGATACCATGTTAAGTGATGTTTCTTTTACTTTATCCATTTTGGTTTAACAAGTTCATTATCATAACCATACTCTTTTTATTTGTTAATTTTTAGAGCCTGCAGATAGTTTTATCTAGTTTAGTACAACTTTTGTCCCAGACTTGGGGTTACTTTTACTTTATCATGGTGTTACAAAGTTATTAAGCTACAATATTTTCTTTTCTTTTAGTACTGCAATTTTTTCCAGTAATTATTTACAAAGCTAAAATGTCTAATTAGGCATCTCAGAATGGGCTGTTAATAAACCAAAATATTTACAGTTTCTTTGTTATATTTCAGAAAATGCCCAGAAATAGAATAAAACCTCTCGGGACAAGAAACTATGCAAACTCAGTCCAAAAATATTAGAGGAGTGCCTCGAGGTCATTAGGTCAGGTGAACTGACGCAACGATCAGCTGAAACAAGGTATGGCATCCCTAGGTCAACCATTAAGAACAAACTGAAAGACAGACACACTAGTAAAGTTGGACGTGCCAAAACCTTCAGTGAAGATGAGGAGTTAGCTTTCAAGCAGCATCTGATAAAATATTATGGATTTCCAGTTGTTGAGAGCTGATTTTAGATACGCAGTGAAAGCTTATTTAGATAAGAAATGTATCAAAATTGATGCATTTTGCCAAAATCTTCCTGGATATGAGTGAATAAAGTCTTTTATAAAAAGGCATTCGCAATTAACAACTCGTTTAAGCTCAAACATAAAAAAAGTTAGAGCTCAGGTAAGCGCTAAAGATGTTGAAAGTTACATGGAAAACTTACGTGATGTGAAATATGTTCCTGCTACTCATATTTGGAACTATGATGAGACAAATCTCACAGATGACCCTGGCATGAAAGAAGTAATATGCAAAAGAGGGGCAAAATATGTAAAAAATATTTGCAATCATAGCAAAAGTGCAATATCCCTCATGTTCTCTGGAAATGCAGCTGGCGTTCTCCTTCCCCCTTACGTTGTGTACAAGTCAGAGAACATGTGGACCACTTGGACGGAAAACGGGCTAGAAGGAGCTCGTTATAATCGCTCTAAGAGTGGCTGGTTCGATGCTTTATGTTTTGAAGATTGGTATGAGTCATCATTTTTACCCAATGTTAGGGATCTAAATGGGCCTAAAGTTATCATTGGGGACAACTTATCTTCCCACATCAGTTTGAATGTACTTAGGCTATGTGAAGAGCACAATGTGAGGTTCATTTGCTTGCCACCAAACTCGACACACCTTACACAACCTCTCGATGTGGGATTCATTTCACCTATGAAAAGGGCATGGCGAGGAATCCTGTGGTAAGTGGAAAGAGTGATTCAGGCTCTAAATGTACAACTATCCCTAAAGACACCTTTCTAACTTTGTTGAAAGAGCTAATGGCAAGTTTAGCGGAAAAACAAAAAGAAAACTTGATGGCTGAGTTTGAAAAATGCGGGATACATCCCCACAGCAAACAAAAACTGTTGGACCGCCTGCCACAAAACCAACCTATTGATAAAGATGCCATCGGTGATTCATTTTCTTCAACAGCTAGAAAAGAAAAGATCAGAATGCAAACTACAGCTGGCCCCAAGGAAAGGAAGAAGAAGCTGCAAGGGCCTGCTGGAAAGAGAGTTACTGTAAAAGATGTTGAAGCAGCACTTGCAGACTGTCTGGCCACTTCATCCAAACAGGCATCTTTATCTTCAAAACAATCCAAATCTGTGAAGGAAAAAAAATGTTATAACTCTTCTTCAGTTGAGGATGACGTTGAAATGATTTTGGAGTCAGAAGGAGTGAGCGAAACCTTTTCAGATCTTGAAGAAGTGGAAAACTCTGGAAAACATGTTCCGGTACTACTCATCAAGATCAAGAAAAACAAGAGTTTAAACCTGAAAATTTTGCTGTTGAAAACTTTTTAGTTGTGACCTACAATGGACAAAAATATCCAGGCAAAATTGTGAGCATCACTGAAAAAGGGCCGACTGTTGAATGCATGAAGAGGGGACTAAAGTTTTGGCGATGGCCTGCAAAACCGAACTGTTTCACCTATGACTGGGATGAAGTATGGAGAAAAATCGATCCTCCTAAAATGGCTTCAAAAAGGAACCAGTTCTCGGTCCCTGAACTGGATGCATTTGTAACATCGTTTAATATATAAATTTAATGTTATTGTAGTTTTTATAATTTTCTATTTTTATTTTTTATATTGAGCTGTAGTTTCTGTATGAAAAATGTTTGAATAGCATTGTTTGATACTAATTCTAATTCTAATTACAGTTAACATTAAATGGAGTGTTTTTTCTAATTGAAAATGTTTGTTTTTTGAATTTTAATTTTGTTACCAATTACAGAAAAGTTTGAAGATAAGACTTGTAAATAGGTCACCTAACATTTTTTTTTTGTGTGGGGTAACTTTATTCTAACTATGGTATAATAGCAGTTTTATAAGGTTTTAAGAAAAGGGGCAATGTTACCCCAAGTCAAGGTAACTTTGGCCCTTCATTGCTTTTCTCGTCATCTGTATCGGTCGATTCGGGTATCTGGTCGCTGACATGCGTTTGTGTTTTATGGTTCTTATTTCTGGTTTCTGAAACACTTGCTTTTTGCAGGGCTAATTTATCTCGTTTAGGCACTTTTAGTTTACGTTTACTTACTCTTTTTTTCGTGAAGGTCTTTTTTGTGTAAGGTGTACTAGTAAGCTCTACTCCAACAACAGTTCTTGTATTCTTCCGTTTTGGAACAACATTGGTTGTTCCAGGGACAGGTGCGAATTCAGTTCGGCTTTGATTCAGTTTTTCTGGAGTAATTTCTCCCAGCGCCCTATTGGAATGGCTAGCAACTCCTGGCTTACATGGAGAGGTAGAATCTGGTTGAGAGGTGCAGCTTGAACTAGGTTAATGAGGCGAAGTAGATCCTACAGCACGTTCAATGTTACTGGGTTCTGGCAGGCTAACAAAACACCATCTTCTTGACTTTCATCTAGCGGTTTTACAACAGTAGAGGGAACAAATAGATGCCAGAATCAATTTCGATTAGGGAGCCACATTTCCGCTCTCCTAAAAGCATTTTGGTTTATGCCTACAATAGTGGCCTTCCCATAAGTTCTACCTAACAACTCAGAAACATTATGGACTGTTATCGGCTGTCCTACGTGAGCCCGCAACCATGAATCTTGTTCCTGAACATAATAATTTTGTATAGGATTAAAAAATCCGACGGCGAGTGGTTGTAACCGGTACGTCGTATGGCTAGGTAATTGTAAAAGATGGATATGATGTTGACGAGCAAACTCCAGGGACTCCAGATTCTTAATATGCCTTCAATGTCCACCTAGTAACATAACGACAGGCTTGTTTCAACTTGATTTAACCACTTCATGAAAATGTTAAGCCATTTGACAAACAGATCGCTATTGATATAGCCAGTATCTTAAATTTCAGTAAGACTTCTCGTTGGAGTACCTCGTGCAAGTTCTGGTGCATAGCGATTCCTGTTAGATATGATCATGGGTGGATTGTAAAGCCCTGCAGCGTTGCAACAACAAACCATAGTGGCCTCTTTCTCTACTGGCGATTCCACTAACTTACCGTTTTCCTTTTCGCGATACAACCTTTTGCATTTTCTTTTAGGCGATTGTGTAACCGGATTTATCGATATTGAATATTGTATTCGCCATAATTTGATATATGTCAACAAGGGTTTCTAGAATATCAAAAAACTGCATAACTTTTGGTTTCTCAAAACCTCGAGCTCTGGCAAGTGATGTGGACTCCGGTTGGCGAACTGACAGTTCTGCGTGTCTACGCATTTGTGCTTTTCAGCCAGCTGAAAAGATAGTCGCCGTATACCTGTTATGGTAAATCAATAAAGCGTTTCCTCAAAGTGAACAATATATTTTACTTGAGTTTTTTCAGTTTCGGATGAACAAACACACTTGGTTCCCAGCTTTTTACATTGTCGTTGGCTTGTCTATTAGTGCCTCTCACATGCTTGAGAAGGATGGATTTATTGATATTGTACCTTCGAGCACATTCGTTTAAACCTACTACGTCGTCTTTGTATGCTTTGATAGCCAGAGCCATGTCAGCTTCTGTCCAAAGTCCATACTTGCCCCGCTTGGACATCTCATGAAATATGTATCATAAATTGAACTGGCTCAATATAGGCAACAGCGTATCGTTTTATTTCTCTAACCACACTTTTCTAAGGAACAATAGTTCTAGATCGAAATTACGGGAAAGCCTTCTTAAGAATATGGTATAAATGTCTACAAAAGGTGAAACACTTAACTGCTATCTGCTTGGAGAATATTCACTAAGTAAGATTGAAAAAGTTACATCAGAAGCACTACAAACACAATGTCGGGTACACAGCTCACTATATGGCGCCAAACTGAATGACTTCTGAGATTGCAGGCCGGCCGATGGTAAAGTTTAGTTTTCTACAGATAGATAGCGCGGGAATGCCAATTTGCATAAAATAGCTATGAGGTTTAATTTATTTGCCGGTTCAATATAGCCAACTCTCCCCTATATATAATTATTGTAGGCTTCAAAAATGCATTCGATAAAATCAATAGGAAAATACTAATGCAGAAAATGAAATCCCTGGGAATACCACAAAAAGCAATACAATTAGTGTAAATATGCAGTAAAGGCACAAAAGCAAAGGTACAGTTTCAGGAAATAAAAACGGAAGAGCTCGAAATAAATGTGGAGGTTAAGCAAGGAGATGCCATATCCCCAACATTATTTCATCTCGCACTAGAAAGTATAATATGGTAAAGGCGGCAATGGTTGGCAGGTAGATATGCAGATCACATTTTCCTTAATAATTTGTTGCAACCAAAATTAATTGTATCAGGGATTTACTAAAGTCAAAGTTGGCACTCTTTGGATTACAATCTAATTTATGTCGTGTGTACAGGCTGTCCCAAATTCGAGGGCAAGCATGGGGATCTCGCTTATTATAAGAGATAGGATATAGGTTTAAATTCCGCACTTTTGCTAAATTGGATGCCCAGTAATAATCTGAAAAGAAATTTGAGCTAACTCGAATGGATTTGGTTTTATGCTCAAAAACAAAAATTTCGATTTTGTTTTTCGCGTTTGGCTACCTTATTATTAGGAATTTTCAAAATTCGATTAAACATTATTAAGGCAACTTTTTACGCACAATACTAATACGGTATTAAAAATATTATGCGACGTTTTGTTTATTCTGAACCATCATCAGGTTTATTTTTTCTTATCGGGATTAAGACATATTTTTATGGCGTTGGATGGAGAATGTTATGCTGATTTTAGCAATATATAACACTTCATGGTTTGATCGACTGCGAACTAAAATACTCTTAAATTAAAAACTTAATATTACATTATCACGATACCGATGAATCAAACAAAACTCAGGAGTTGGCTTTTGTCATGTCATTTTCTAATTGTAAAAGGGTAATAACTGCAAGATCCTTCGTGTTAGTGCTTTAAAATTTGCAAGTTTCTTTAGAATGTTTTCTAATTCAGAAAAACGAGACATGATAAGGATACTTTATAGCTGCAATAGAAATAGTGTCAGAGCAGAACAAAGATATTTAGAGGAATATCCGGAGAGGCAGCAACCAAACCAGAGATATTTTTAAAATTAGACCAAAATTTGAGAGAATTTGGATGATGCCAAAGAAGAAATATTACATCAGGTACTATTTGTTAGTATTATACTAATTATAAGAATTTCCACTCACTTCACTGCTAATTTCAGCAGACATTTTGTTTGGAGAGTTATGTCTTTATGTTATCCATCTTAGATTCAAGAATAACCTTCAACATCTACCAGAGAAATAGAGCAAACTATTGAAGTGCCAAAACGACAGTTTGCCGAGTGTTAAAGCAACACCGTTATAAACCATTTAAGTTACACGTTAGTCAAACTCTTCGGCCTGGGGACGATATGAGACGGTTGGATTTTGTAACCAACTTAATACCAAAATGCTGGAAAATCGCAACTTTCTCAATCAAATAATTTGGACGGATGAGTGCAATTTTTCCATTAATGGAATGTTTAATCGTAATAACGAGCACTACTGGTCCGTTGAAAATCCACGAATTAACAGGTAAATGCGAGGACAAGACCACCGGTCCTTTAATATGTGGGTTGGAATCTGGAAGGATAGGCTGCTTGGGCCAATTATTTACGAAGGTATCCTAACGTCTCAACGCTACCTCGCATTTCTAACAAACGAAATATCAGACCTTTTGGATGATGTTCCGCTAAACGAAAGATGGACTCTCTGGTGGCAAATGGACGGAGCTCCTCCTCATAATGCTGCGATAAAAAGTGAATATCTTAACGGCGAATTTCCTAATAAATGGATGGGAAATAGGGGATCACTTAGGTGGCCAGTAAGAAGTCCAGATTTAACCCCTTTAGATTACTTCCTCTGGGGCTATTTAAAAAATATAATTTACAAGACGCCACCGAAAAATATAGAAGAACTCCAGAATAGGGTTGTTAATGAACTTCGTCAAATTCCCAGGCGAACCATTCAAAGAAGCGTAAACAATTGTAGAAGAAGAATTCGTTACTGTATTCAAGAAGGAGGAAACTTGTTCGAACATTCATAATAAAATACTTATCTTTTTGGGATTTTTAATGGTGTACTTTAAATTATACAATCTAAACGTTTCGATAACACTTACAGTTATCTTCGTCAGTAGTAATGTTTGTTAAAATTGTTAAAGATGTAGTAAACAATTTTGTCAAATTTGAAAAATTCAAACATAAACATAAGCCTGCTATTAATATAACAGTTTGAGAAACGTATAAGCCAACTATAAAATTGTAGTAAAGAATAACTAGGTCATTAAAATTAAATATTGTTAAACTGCCTCAAAGATGACAAACCAGAACACTCTCTACGACGAAAGCTAACAATGAAATTTGCCAGCCAAAAACACATTTAACAAAATTTAATCGAGTTATGATGTAAGTGTAAAGTTGTGAAAACTTCAATTTTAAAATGATAGAAGCATTCACAAATCCAAACATTACATCAAAAATAACCCAGTTAAATCTAACAAAGAGATATCTTTATCAATAATTGGAAGTGTTATTAACAATGAAAAGCACAATGCAGAACGTTCTTTGTAATTTTCAATTTCAATTTAATTTCAACTACTTATGTTAAATTATAGTGCTGTGGAAATTTAACATATAATTGGTAAAGCATTTACTTCAAGGTCTAGGAAAAACACAGCAAAAAACCTAGACATACCAAAAGTTGAAAACAAATTAAAATTAAGGCATATCATTATGCTCTTTTTTAATTATAAGATGCCAAAACCTATTTAAACGGAGATTTTCTTCTTGTCTATTAAAATTATTCAGGTGTTTATATATTTCAATAGCTTCACGTTGCAAACGAACATAATAATGGGTTTGTCTTGACAATATTTTCATATCGTCAAATTGAATGTCATGATTTAGATTATTCAGGGCATGGTCAGCCACAGCAGACCTCTCTGGTTGACCCAATCTACAAAATCTCATATGTTCTTTGCGTCTTGTATCAAAGCTACGTTTTGTGGTGCCGATGTATACTTTACCACATGAACAAGATAACTTATACACTCCGGAAGATGATAAAGGGTTTGACACATCTTTAGGTGATCTTAAATGTTCTTTAATTTTCTTGTAGGTTTAAAAATAGTCCTAATGCCATATTTGATTAGGATTTTTCAATTCTATTTGTAACATTAGCTATAAAGGAAGAAAAGCAGTACCAACATTAAGAACTGCTTTTCTTTAAGGTTACGCCTAGAAGGTGTAATAACATTATTAATATCTGTAAGTGAATATCCATTATCTTGTAAGGATTTTCTTAAATATTTATATTCATCATTCAAAAATTCAGGGTCACAAATTCGTTTTGCTCGGTCTACTAAAGATTTAATTACACTAATTTTTTGACGTGTTGTTAACTATCGATAAATTTGCGTTGTCCCTATTATGACAGTGTTACATAGACATACTTGTTTGAGTTGTTTGTTAATGTTTTTTTTAATTGTTTAAATGTTTTTATATTTTTGGATGTTCTAACGAGTTTAACAAATTAAATAAGTAGAATTACTGTAATTATTCCTTGCTGGATTCAAGAAGGCGGAATCTTGTTCTTCGAATTTTTCTCATTACTTTAGTTCGTAGTCGATCAAACCATAAAGTGTTATATATTGCTAAAATCAGCATAACATTCTCCATCCAACGACATAAAAATATATCTTAACCCCATAAGAAAAATAAACCTGATGATGGTTCAGAATAAACGAAACGTCATATAATATTTTTAATACCGTATTAGTATTGTGCGTAAAAGGTGCCTTAATAATGTTTAATCGAATTTTGAAAATTCCTAATAATAAGGTGGCCAAACCGCGAAAAACGAAAATCGAAATTTTAGTTTTTGAGCATAAAACCAAATCCATTCGAGTTAGCTCAAATTTCTTTTCAGATTATTACTTGGCATCGAATTTAGCAAAAGTGCCGAATTTAAACCTATATCCTATCTCTTATAATAAGCGAGATCCCCATGCTTGCCCTCGAATTTTGGACAGCCTGTACACTGTACAGTGGTATGTCCGACTAAATTTGGCGGCTAGCGGTGCATTCCATAGATTGTGACAGTTGTATTGGTTTTTGTGTTAGACTACTGCTAGAGAAGTTGTGTTTTTGGTGCTTGTGAAAAAGTCCAGGCAAGTAAGTGTTCACCAATATAGTTGTATATCATTAATACACCTATATATTAAAAAAGGAGACTCTTATTTGTAAATTATAACGTAAAAGCTTAGATGTCAATCAATGTGTACTACTAAAATTCAAATTTCAGTGGTTGGCAATAACTGTCTTCCGATTTTTAATACGGCCATCTAATGATTGGCACGGCCATTTAAAATAGCGAGTTGCATCTCTAGGTACGAGTAAATTTTTACCTATGTAAGTACCTACCTAGCTAAACCTTTGTTTAATTGTTAGCTACTCTTGAGATTTATTCTAGAAAAAAAGTTGCGTACTAATTTTTTATAATTTTGCGTAACTTGAATTTTTGATTTTATTTTTTTTTATTTTTAAGAAAATGCGAGTGAGAGAGAAAACAAAATTGCACAAGCAGTTCAGGCTGTAACAGATAGTATGCCAGAACTGAAGGTTTCAATAATGTTCGGAATACCTAGAGCTACCATACAATTCCGAATGGGCGACAAATTTAAAAAGCCTGGTTATGGTCCAGCTACGTATCTGACAATGGAAGAAGAGGCAACATTAGTCGAGTAAGCCAGTTTAAATTTATTTGTTTGTATAATATCTAATTAAACGTTATTGTTAGGTGGATCAATACATGTCAAAGGAAAGGCTTCCCGAGGAGAATAGATGATGTACAACATAGTGTACAGGACTTTATAAAATCTTGCAATAGAAGCACCCCCTTTCCTTATGGTTTACCTTCTAAGGGATGGTACCGAGCATTTCTAAAACAACATCCGGAACTGAGCCATAGAACAGCTGAACCCGTTACCCAAGCTAGTTCTTATATTAGTGAATTGGTTTGCAACCATCGATAATGAGTTAGAACGAGAAGACAAAGATATTTTAAATGATTCTAGTCGAATATTCAGTGGGGATGAAACAAACTTTCTCCTTTGTTCAAAAAATAAAAAAGTAATAGTTTGCAAAGGTACCAAAAATGTATACGAAGTAGATCAAGGTGTAGATAAAGCATTACTTATGGTGATGTTTACCTTTTGCGCCAATGGCGACCTTTCACCGCCTATAATTATTTATACATATAAAAGGAAGCCAACAAAAGAAATCCTAGAGGCTGTGGCTGAAAAATGGGGCATTGGCCATTCAGAAAATGGCTGGATGAAAGCTTCTATTTTCTACGAATATGTAGCTAACTAGAAGATAAAGAATCATACTTTCTGTAGATGGACACAAAACTCATCTCACATTGCAGATAAGTCAGTTATGTAACAAACTAGGAATAATTTTGATTCCATTGTACCCCAATGCAACAAGATTGTTGCAACCCGCTGATGTTGCGGCCTTCAAGCCGTTAAAGACTGGTTGGCAAAGAATGTTGAAATGGAGCGAAAACATCCGTTATTGCAGTTTACCAAAGAAAAAAGTGCTACAATAGTCAATGGCTAATAGGTAACAAAGAGGAGGCAAGAGCGTGTTCTTTATTTGATTCGATTGCTATGCATTTACACTAGATTGTTCTACCTAGTTAGATTATTGTTGAATCAGGAATTAAGCTTTCTACAGGGCGTTGATTGGACACCTGGAGGAATGTCGATAAATACTGCTTGTAAAATATCGATTATGGGACAATAAATATACATTAATTGAATTGAATTGAATTGAATAGTCAATGGCTTTAAAGCAACAGGGCTTTTTTCATGGGATTGCAATGCCATTGATTATTCAAAATGTCTTGGAGGTGCTAATGAAAGTATTCAGAACGTAACAGAAGAAAAAGGTGCAACTACTCGATTTTGACACGTTTAAAAGTTTTCTTAGCGAAGAGTTGCAAAAATCGTTGGAAAATGGTTATGAAACTATAAATAATTTTGAAAAATATTGTCTTTCGAGAGTTTCGAATTTTTTTAATAAGCAAGAGGTGAATACTGAAAACTCGTCATTGCATGATATTGAAAATATGCCTATGGAAGTAATGGAAGCTGAAACTTTTGATGATGTAGTAAGCAAAGCGAGTATGGCGAGAACGAAATGGTCGAAAGCAACAAGCAACATTAGCGCCGAACCCTTTGATGATGAATTAAACCAAGCGTTGCGTGAGTATGACGAGAACAAAATGATCTCTGCAGGTGAAACAAGCAACATGAGCAAAATAATGGAACACCCTAAAACGGATGAAGTTCAAGTGGCTTGAATTCTGCTGAGGCTGTAACTTTAGTTGAATCTCCTTTGCGTAGCATTCTTCACTGGTCACGAAATCCCAAAAAACTGGAAACGTATCGTCGAAGATAAAGAAAATAACAAAAAAATCTAAGAAAAAGAAAAAGCAAAGAGACAAATGGTTCGAGAAGAAAACAGAAAAATTAAACAAAACGCAGTAAATAAGAAAAAATGGAAAAGAACTAAAAATAAAATAAATATTCTTCAAAAACATTAAAATTATTCCATTTAAAAATGAAATTGGAGAAAGTGATTTGGCCATAGTAAATAAAACAAAATACACTGAGCACTCTGAAGACGGGAGCAAAAAAATCTGGTCTCAAAGAATGAGAAGAAGGAACCTGAAGAAGTATTTAAAGATGCATTAGAAAACAGAGAAATCTCCGCAGGAAGAAAAAGAAATAGGTGTGCTTCCAGATCTAGAAGTCCGAGAGCACAAGTGATTCTTATCAAAAGGGATTTGCTATTTATGTGCAAATCCAATATCGTTAACCCTTAAATGCACACGGTTGCAAATATGCAACGTTCCGAATTAACACGCTTCAGATTATTAGTCGAGGCATCCACCCTTAAATGCACACTGCTTCATTTCTACAACAAACCACCTTAAACGCTCATACAGACAAACATCACTCAAAAAGTGCGCGTAACCGTTTAGTAGAGAGTAATTAGTTTAGTTTAGTTCGTTGTTCTGAACAGCACGTAACCTAAAATGTTACCTCGTGGTGTTTCTGTATTTTTGTGAAAATAAACTCCAGAAAAATATTATAGTATTCAAGAAGGAGTATTTTGTATTTTCTAAGTATGAAATAATAATTTATATCAATTACAGTGTAATATTTACAGTTTATTGTTTGTTGCAGACATGCAACAGTGTGCATTTAGAGTTGTTATAAGAAAAAGATATGAGTTACTCTAAACGCAACAAAAAACCCCTGAGTGAGCAGGAAATGCTTGAAACTTGGGAGGGTTGGTCAGATAGTGAAGATGGACTGGACTTTTCGGATGATGATAGAGATAAAGAGGAGAGCATTTTGAGGGATGAAGATGATATTGGAGGAAGCCAACCAAACGCGATTAGAGAGGAAGACGAAGATGATGTTTTGGAGGCAGAACCGATTTTGGAAGTTGAACCTACGCTAAGAGAAGGAGAAAAAGACAATGTAAGTAGCTACAAGTCTAAATTATGTGGAAAATAGAATAAGAAAAGTAAAGCAAATAAAACTGAACTGAAGCTAAACTGGCATCACAAACATATTGCGGTCAGTGGATAACAATCGAAATTTCGCGGGAAGTATATGTGGACCCTGCTATTATGGCTTTAGAAACCCCATTCAGTTTTTTTTAAATACTTCTTTACAGATGACTTGCTTCAAAATATTACTGAACAAACCAACATATACCCTACTCAATCAAATCCAAGCCATCCGAAGAGCTTTTCTGCTGCAGATGTTAGGCAATTTATCGGTATCTGCTACTATATGTCGCTTATACATTTACCAAGTATAAGATCTTTTTGGAGTGCAGATTTGGGCCACGATCGAGTAAAAAGGTAATGCCCGTGTACAAATTTGAAGCCATAAGAAAATTTCCCCATTTCAGTAATAACGAAAAACACCTTCCTCGTGATCATCCTAGACACGACAGGCTTCACAAAATTAGGCCGCTTGTCCAACATTTCAATGACAAATTTAAAACTGGTGCACTAGAAGCTTCTCTATCAGTTGACGAGCAAGTATGCTTTACTCAAGTTCGCCACTTTATGAAGCAGTATCTACCTAAAAAAACCCAACAAGTTGAGTTTCAAGTTGTATGTAATTGCTGGCGTTTCAGAGTTTGCATATCAATTTGAAATCTAGTCAAGTCAAGAAAACCTTGCAACTAGATTAGAAAATGAACCAGATTTGTATGTTGCTGCAAATGTAGTGGTATGTCTTTCCTGAATTATACCTTCTATGCAAAATTATACATTGTACATCGATAACTATTATACGCCCCTAAAGCTCATAGTCTACTTGTACATACAAAAGAGGGATTAATTGTCTCGGGACTGTTACTAGAGACAAAATATCGAAAAAGACCAAAAAATCGTGGATTTTCGGATGAATTTGTAACGACTATTGAGGGTGTTGATGTCTCTGCCATAATTTGGAAAAATAATAAATGCGCCCAGCTTGTGTCTTCTTTACTCGAAGAAATCCCATGGGTAATGTTAAAAGATTCGATAAAAAGGAAAAAAAGAACATAGAAATTGAGTGTCCCAATGTAGTTAAATTTATAATAAACATATGAGTGGGGTCGACCTCATCGATATAGTTTGATAAGTCGTTACAAAATTATTCAAAAAAAGCAGAAAATGGTACCATCGCATTTTCTACCACTTACTACATTTGACGATTGTGAATTCCTGTCTTTTGTTTAGAAGGGTATTGACAATTAAAGGATTAGAGAAGCAAGTAATTTCCCTGGCACAATTTAGAGCAGAAATTGCTACCTGTTTGTGCTACACCAACATTAAAAATAGACCCTCCAGGGGTCGGCCCTCTAATATTGAAAATGAAATCCAAGCAAAAAAATACAGAGGGACCGCTCAACATGTTCCTCCTCAGGAAGTGAGAACTGATCACGTGGGGCATTGGCCTATGTTTGCTGAAAAGAGAACACGATGCAAATTTCCTAAATGTTCTTGTTTTACAGACATGTGTAGGTCTTTTCATGAATAGCAGTTAATGCATGACGTTGCATTTCTGCAAAATTAAATTATGTTTTATGCATGAAGTTGAAAATCTGCAACAAACTGTTTTTTGACAATAAATTTTGTTTAAGTAACCTATATTTTTTTTTTCAATATTTTTCCTTAATATTAGAGGCAATGTCCTAATCAAAAATAATTTTTTGGTCAAAATTCAAAAAATCGTGCATTTAAGGGTTAAACAGAATAGGACGAAAATGTTGTTCCAAATGTATCCGAACTCTACATTCTAAGTGCTCTAATAACACATTTTTTTCGGCAGTGTTTGTTCTACATAAACAATATTATTTTTCAAAATTAAAAAAAAATAAAAGCTTAACAATCGATGCCTAAATATTTATTCGTATATACCTATTACCCACCTACCAATAAACCTATTTTTTTTGGAATAGATATGCCAAGTACTGTGTGCCCACATGCCGACAATTGTGGCAACTCTGCCAACCACTATGGGATATACCTACCATTGTTTTCCTTTAGGATAATATAATTTAAAACAAGGACAAATGACAAACTGACGACATTGTTGAATAATACAGGCTTTGATGTTCCATACAAAACAGATGTCATCAGGTTTCATGCACGTACTATTTTGTGACGTGTTAAAAAGTACTAGTACCCTAAATGTGCCAACGACTGTCACCTTTACCCTACGTAAAACAAAAATTAACAGAGATATCATAACAGACAAAATTTAGACTATAGCATATGCAGACGACTTAGTATTGATTGCTAAGTCCAAAGACTGGACAAAGAAGCAATGGGGTAGGACTACAAATAAATGAACATAAAACAAAATATATGAACTACGGAAGGAACAACACCCTAGGCAGCCCTATGAAAATAACTAGTTACACCTTTGAGAATGTAACAAAATTTAACTACTTAGGAACACTAATAAGAAAATACAGGGAAAGAGCAAAAAAAGAGAAACCAGAAAAGGATAAAAGCTTACAGCATTAATAAACTGCTACAAAAAAAAAACGAAAATCTAACCAAAGAAACGAAAATGACAATCTATAAAACATTAATAAGAACAAGCATCACCTATGCAAGAGAGGCACTTGCACTGACCAAACTGGAGGAAGAATAAATGAAAAAAATCGAAAGGAAGATAGTAAGGACTATAATGGGACCAAACATCATAGAAGCAGAAGAAAGAAAGTTAAAGACAAATCAAGAGATAGAAGAAGCGCTAGAATGAGAAAAATAATAAGACACATAAAGGCACAAAGATTAAAATGGCTAGTGCATATAATGAGAAGGACTCCAAGAGAGATGATTAAAAGAATAACACACTGGAAACCACTCCAAGGGCGAGGAAGAGGAAGACCAAGAATAAGATGGTGGGAGAACATAGAAGAAAATCTGAAAAGAATGAAGATAGACAATTGGAAAAAGTGTATGCAGAGACAGAAAAAAGTGGAAAGAAATAGTAAAGAAAGTCAGGACTTACAACAATCTATAACGAGAAGCAATGGAGGAATTATCCACCTCAAGAAATGGATCTTATATCTTCTCCAATCTGGGGAAGAAGCCATAATCTTATGGATTTCAAGGCTTTATGATGATGATGCCGGTATCAATTGAAATATACCGCTGTTTCAGAAATATTTGATAAAAACCAAAAACTGCCCCTAATAAACCCCCCTCTCCGCCGCTGGATTTCTCCCAAAATCTAATCAGCTCCAGGAGAAACGAAATTTTAAGTACTTGTGTTAAGTTTGATCGTTGTGGAGTTATTGTGAATACTAACAAACATCCACACGCGCTGGATAATCACGGTCGATCTTAACAAAAATATGTCAAACATTGTAAAAGTAATAAATCAATTTAATGTTAGTGAAAAAAAACTCGATTGCATAACCTTCTATACCTACATATACATAAGTAGTTGAAAATCTGACAACTTCTGGAAAATCAAAGGGAGATCACATAATTGATATATCTTCTACAGGAAGATCGAAGTTCATTTCTGTAAAAGACCTGTAGGTAGCGGACCGCGAAAATTTTATTATTGTAATAAACGTTTGTCAAATCGCCATTGTTACCACGATAGAAAAGATAATTAGTGAATTTTTAATATCTTGGTAATACGTCGTAATTTGCTAATATTTTCAAAATATTTTATTTATTTATTTTTATGTAAGGAATGTTGTAACTGATATTTGTCTAGGGTTGTAAACCACATGTTGGACGGTGAGTAGTAGGTACATGCTTAAAAATCCTTTACTGAAGGGGCGTAACAAATCGTTGCAATTTCTTATGCGCGCTCTTGATGCAAAAATGTCATAGATCTAATGATTAATTACGGCTGAACGGGCCGCGATCAAAATATATCTTTATTTGTTACTTGAAACTTCGAGAGAGAAATGTAGTGTTGTTACAGACGAATGCATATTTTTAAAATTAAGATGTCTTGCAATAATAATATGAAACTGTTCCAACGGAAATTAATGTTTCTCGTTTTTATGTTACTTTGGAAAGATGAGGGTTGATTGCGGGAGTGAAGTTGGTTAGGTTATCGCGGGAAGAGTAGTTACAGTTAAAGTGTCAATTGAGCCAGATCGAATTTTGGGTTAATTAAATACCTTCATTGTAAACAGTTGGTCTTTAAAATCATTCTTGCGTGTACATTTTTTCTTTTGAATTCGCCAACATTAAGTTGTCTTTTTTTTCAGGGTTAAACCGCGTATATTAACGCTTTGTGTCTGTGATCAAGTAAGGGAATATTTATTCTAGTTTAAGTATGTATTTTTATATAACTGAAAGCTCGCAGCCAATCAGTTTACCAACCTATGTAACGTATTAAAAAAACCAAACATTGTCTTGCAAAGGTATCTTATTCGTACGCGGACTCATTAAGCTGAAATCTGCTAAAATAAGAAGACACTACAGGGCCCTTTCACTCTGGTATTTGTGCGAATTAGCATTGTTGGTTATTGGTTATATGCATATTTGTGTAGAGGTGGCTGGTGAATGGGTATAGGATACCGCTAGTTATTAATTGTAAAAGGCAATTGCCAGTAGGTACACACTCCCAAGCCAGATCATTAAACACCTCGAATTTTTATTTCTATTGTTTTCATTTGTGGTATAGATGAATGTGTAACCTGAGAGAGGAGCACTGTATTTTTCTAACGCACTCAAACTTATATATCGGTCACGATGTTAGTGATCTATTTATAACTTACCCTTGTAAGGCTTTGTTTTAATGAGTTCTTTGTCAGTTTGCTTAAGTAGAATTATTTTCCTGCGAGCTGATTTCTCTTTGTATCTGCTTTATTGAAATTTGGTACGTAATTGGGTACGTGCAAATTCCTTGTCTGTTCTCTTTTGTCCTTGTCCTGTGCAATTTTACTGTTGTATTTTATATGTACCGTAATTTGTTTTATTGTTTTATGTGCTTATTTACTTAAAGACCGGCGTGATCGGTTTTTAAAGGGCCATATATTCGGTGTTACGATTTTTATTATGATTTTTATTTTGATTATTTATGACCCTATTGTACGTGTGATTACATGTGTTTTTTTATTACTGTGTTTCTGTGTAACTAAACTGCTTTTATTCATTTTCTCTTAATGTTTATGCAAGAGATAGATTAAAAAAATATTGTTTTAATAGTGGACTGTATTGAATTATATACTTTAAAAATTGTCAAATCTGTTATACAGAACTAAGAAAAAAAAACAAAGCACTTACCTTGACTTGGTAGTACAGGCTACTTCTGGTGGAAGTTGATAAACCACTAATAACAACAGCACGTAAATTATTGATAATGATGATAACTGACCGGTTCACGTACAACAAGCCAGCGAGACGTCCAAAGGCAAACTCATTTTTAAAATTGATAAGCGCGGTAACTTAGAACCTGTATGATTCTTACAGGATTTTACATTGAAAAATGAATTTGATATTTTTCTTGCATGTACATTTTCCGCCCACCAAAACCGAAAGTTTTAAATTCAAAAGAAATCGAAAATGAGACAAGAATAAAACTAAATTAATTAAGTAGTATAGACTCCAAATATTTCAATTTACTATCATTAACAACAAAACAAAAAAAAATAAAAATTAGTTCTCTAAGAGAGTAATAGTTTATTTTAAATTTTGGTCTGGTAATGGACATAACTTAACAATTGGACGTTTCAACAATCCGTTCTCCGTTTTAACAGTAACAACTCTAAGTATGTCCATCACAACCGGTGTGTAATTCCACAATTCTATCAAGAGCCCATTGTAAAGGGGGTTTATTTTCATTTTTAATTAGAACTAGGGTATTTAGTTTAATTTCCGAGCCCGACTCGTTCCATTTAGATCTTTGCTGTAGAGTGTGGAGATATTCGGTTGACCAACGATTCCAAAAATCTCGGTTGAGCCGCTGAATTAGTTACCAACGAGATAAAGAGTTTAATTTTAGATTAGACAAACCGGGATCAGGAGCTGAATTTAGTGGCTGCAGATTTAGAAAATGGCCTGGAGTCAAGGGCGATACATCGTTGGGATCGGAGCTCAGTGGACTCAGAGGCCGAGAGTTCAGCAAGGCTTCGATCTGCGATAACAAAGTGAGAAGTTCCTCATACGTCAAGGTTTGTTCTCCTATGACTCGAATCAAATGGGTTTTAATAGATTTTACGCCTGCTTCCGCTAATCCATTAAAGTGAGGAGAGGCAGGTGCACTAGTCTGTCAAGTGATGTCTAGGGTGTGAGCCGATTGCTTAGCCAGCTTATTGAGTAGGTTTTTTGCGCCAATAAAATTGATTCCACAATCACTATAAATGTTTGTACATTTCCCTCGTCGCGCGATGAAACGACGAAAGCCTGCGAGAAACGCTTCCGATGTAAGGTCTGACACTAATTCAATGTGTATGGCTTTAGTAGCGCAACAAACAAAGGCACAAATGTAGGCCTTTAAAACTTTAGCACCCCGATACCGGCCCATGGTGATATATACGGGACCAGCATAATCTATTACCACATGAGAAAAACATTTTAATTGTCTAATCCGGAAAGACGGCAAATCGCCCATGTATGGCTTATAGAGCTTGGGCTTGGCTCGAAAACAACGAAGACATTTTGATGCGACCTTCTCGACAGCTGTACGACTCGATAAAATCCAGAACTGTTGTTTAAGAAGATATTGAAGGGTATTCAGACCAGGGTGCAAATGTTGCTTGTGAGCATGTTCAACTATCAAATAGGTAAGTCGATGATTTCGTGGTAATAACAAGGGATGTTTAGCGTCCATTGGAAGGGTTGAGTATCTAAGACGACCGCCCACCCTGATCAGTCCCCTTTCATCCAGAAATAACGCCAATTTGCGAAAAGGTTTTGGCAAAAGCAAATTATTTTGAATTTTAGAAATAAGTTCAGAGAAGTGAATACCTTGAACTCTTTTTACTAAAGTGCGTAACGAAATATGAAGCTTGTTTTCTGATAAAGAACTAGTTAATTTAGACAAATTGGGTTTTGAGTTGTGAATAAATCTAAGGACATAACCAAGAAGGCGTTGAATTTTTCCCAAAGATGAAAATCGATCTAACAAGGTATCTACGAAATTGTCACTGATATTGGTATTTAAAACAACAGTTTGCTGTTCCTGTATTACTTCTGGGCTTCTCGAGTTCGGACAACTAAATTTAGAAAGGTTCCAATCAGAACAAGGCAGATTGATCCACGGAGGTCCTTTAAACCACAAGGGATGTTCAATGAGTTTTTTGGGGGTTGGCCCTCGACTTCCACAATCTACAGTATTTTCCGTTGATATGATATGATGCCACGGAACATGTGGGATTTTTCCCTGTATATGACTGACACGATTAGCGACAAACGTTTTCCACGTATGTGGTGAACTACAGCCCCAGGATAATACAATGCTGGAGTCAAAAAACGCCAGGACTTGGTCGATGGTCACTAAAGATGAATAAGTGTCGAGTACGAATTTCATTAAGTCGGCCAGTAAAGTAGCACCCAGCAGTTCGAGTCTTGGGATAGTGAGAGTTTTCAAGAGGGCTACCTTTCCTTTGCCCATAACTAAAGAGGACTTTATTGAAGCGTCAAGCCCCTCGGTACGAAGATACACGCCACATGCATATCCTAATTCTGGGGCGTCACAAAACCCTAATATTTGGCATCTCTGCAATCTTTGTACAAAAATATAACGAGGCAATGCAATTTGAGAGAGATAAGAAAGTTCGGCTTTAAACTGGGACCAAATTTCAATGATTTGCTGCGAAGGAGTGTCATCCCAATCGATGCCCGAGACCCAAAGGCGTTGCATAATGTGCTTTGCTAAGAATGAAACAGGGGTGATAAAACCTAGAGGATCGAAAATCCTCGCAATGCCGGACAAAATATTTCGTTTTGTGCAAGCCTTTTCCGAAGGAGTGAATGCATACGAAAATGTGTCAGAACACGGATTGTAAAGCAGGCCCAGAACCTTAATGACTATGGATTCTTCTTTATCGAACGAAATTGGGATTTGAAGTTCGGAAGCGGGGTAGTTCCGAAGTAATTCGGGACAATTGCTTGCCCACTTTCGTAGCTCAAATCCACCAGATTCTAGCAAGGTAATTAGATCCTGCTGTAAAGACGACGCAGAACTTAAATTGGTACTTCCGACGCAAATTTCATCCATAAAGGTGTTGTTGAGAAGAACTTGTGCCGCTTCGGGATACCTTTTCATCTCTAGATTTTCTAATTCTCTTACGGTTCTAAGGGCTAAATATGAGTAACCTTTGGTAATCTCTATGGGCAGGGTTTATCCAAATTTGTAGGTACATTTGCATAATATCTGTCAAAAAAACTATTGGATGAACTCGAAACTTTAACAAAATTAGGCATATATCCGTTTGGAGTTTGGGTCCGGCAAATAAGGTATCATTCAAACTGATTCCTTTCAAACCCTTTGCCGAAGCATTGAAAACAACTCTTATTTTCGACGTGGTTTTATCCTATTTCAAAACGCCATGGTGCGGTAGATAACAAAGACCTTTGGGATTTCCCTCAATAGTTTTTACTAGGCTCATATGACCGTTTTCTAGGTAATCCTTCATAAACTACAGGAGTCGAAGTTCAAAATTTTTACCAAGTTTTGATTCCTAACAATATAAAGCATCAATAAGCTAAGGAAAATGTATTCCCCAAATCAGGCTCTCCCTGTTTAAATGGCAATGATACAATAACACGTCCATCACTGTTGCGTGATGTGGTTTGTCGATATATTCGTTCGCACCTCTCCTCATCTGGTGATAAGGGGGTTTCACAAGGAATAGTCTCGATCTCCCAGAATTTTCTAACAATCGAGTCTAAGGGACCATCTAGAAAGATCGAAAATGATTGCAAGGATCGATGTGAAGTACAAACATCTTGCGTCTTTCCTAAAAGGACCCAACCAAAAACCGTTTCTATAACGGTTGGTTTCCCTGGTTGAGTATGAATATGACCTGGTTTCAAACTATCCGCATATATTTCGGCTCCCAGTAGCATATCTACCGGTGCAGGTATATTGAACGTATCATCCCCTAGTTTAAGATTAGAGATGTGATCCCCAATCTTTCGTGTTTATATGAAACGCAGGCATATCTGTGCAAAGGTTTGGTAGAACCAAGACATCAAATGAGAGAATTGGTTCCGTAGCTCCAATCGGGCGAACAGTACAACGAGCAATCCCCTTGGTAGTCCAAGAGGATTGATTTAATCCTCTTCAGTATCCCTCTCTTTTTAATCCTAGACGGTTCAGGCATTTTTTACTAATGAAATTTGCTTGACTTGCCGAATCTAATACAACACGAATTGTTTGGAATTTTCCATTTGCGTCTAAAATTTCTACCTTGGCAGTAGACAGAAGAACAGTAGTATCAAACGTAGAAGTCGAGAATGAAGTGCAGTAATTCAAAGATTGGTTAGCTTGTGAACTAAGGGATAGCGAAGTTTGAGGTGAAGAATCGGTATCGTCTAAACTAAAAGAGTTATTTGTTGATTATTGAGTATTTTGCTGAACCCCACTTGAAGGTGCCTTCGAATTTCGAACAAAGGAAGTACTGGTAATTGGTTGACTTGATTTCTTTGTGGCTGAATTTTGTACCAAATGAAGCATGGTATGATGACGATAACGACAAATGCGACAATTGTAGGTTGAAGGACAATCTTTCAACAAGTGATTGAATCTAAGGCAGTTTATGCAAGCTTTTATTTGTTTAATAGAATCATAACGTTCCGCAGGAGTTTTCGATATAAATTCTGAACACTGCGACAAAGGATGGTAAGAATTTTTGCAAAGTTCACACTTTTGTGAATGAGAACAGGATTGAAAATTTTTTGATGGTCCTGGTATATTACTGGCAAGCAATGTAGAAAGTGAAGATTTTTTTAAGTAATTTGGAAGGTTGTTCAGCTTAGAGGCACCATAGGCGGGTGCCGACAGCTTCCCAGTTTTATTTCCTGAGACCTCTTGTTGCCCAGGCATATACTAAACTGATTCTAAAGCTTTGCACTGCTTTTCTAAGTATTCAGTCAAATCCTTGTAGGAAGGGATTTCTTTTTCAGTGAACGACATTTCAAATGACGTGCGTGTCGTTTTATCTATTTTCTGCAGTAATAAATGAAACAAAATAAAACACCATTGATCTAGGTACTAAAAATTCGAGTGCTTCTAAAGCGAACAAGTTTTCTGAAAACGTGTCCAAAATATTCCCGAGATCCTTTGAACAATTATTTTTCATAACCGGAATATTCCTGATTGCATTCCAATAAGCGGTAGCTAAAACTTGCTTATTTTGATATCTTTTTACTAATGAATGAAAAGCAATGGGATAATTTGCATCAGTAGCTTGGACAGATTTTATTAAGTTAAGTGGTTCACCCTGTAGGAAAGAAAGCAGATACTGAAACTTCTGTATGTTCCACTAACGATCTGTTATTATGGACTAACGAACTGAACAAGTCAAAGAATGTTGGTCATTTTAACATATTTCTATCAAAAATAGGAATTGTTAATTTCGGTAGTCTTATTTTATCCTCAGGGCTCGAGTTATTTGGAACCGAAACCACAGTTGGAGCAACTAAATTGGTTGCAAACAGTTTGGAAAAAATTTCTTTTATTTTGAAATAAAACGTATCTGTTTCCTTTCTTATTGCGTCTTGGGTTTCAAATTCATCGTCATCGCTAAAGCCTATAATTTCATTATGCAGATTCTTAAATTCAGAATAATTTTGTTCAACAGATTCATATCGAATTTTAAAAAATTTCTGATGGTCTACATCATCTGATGCTCTCATTGCCAAAGTATAAATTTCGGTTATACGCGAAATAGCTACCTTTCTCTGTTGAGAAAGCCTTTTTAAAGCTGCCATAATTAATTACACTAAGATTTCACCGACAAAGATATATAATAGAGATAGCGATTTTTTTTTTACGAACAAAAGTATCCAACGCTCTTAGAACTGTAAAATTACACTTTTATTTTGTCAAATCATGTAACCACCAAGTATTGCAATTCACAATAATATTATAAATTATAATAAAACTCCAAATGCAACAATAAACCCATATTTATACATGTGTTTCTACTTACGCGAAGGCCAAGGTTAATCATTTCGAATAAAATGATAGAAAAGAGAAACTAATGCGGAATTCGTTTTGTTGTTATTAATATATTTAAACGATACAATTTTTAAATTTCAAACGTATAATCCGGCAGATGGAACAAAAAATGTTTGTGCAAGAGATAGATAAAAAAAAATATTGTTTTAATAGTGGACTGTATTGAATTATATACTTTAAAAATTGTCAAATCTGTTATCATACAGCACTAAGAAAAAAAAACAAAGCGCTTACCTTGACTTGGTAGTACAGGGTACTTCTGGTGGAAGAGGGCCCTCGTTGATAAACCACTAATAACAACAGCACGTAAATTATTGATAATAATGATAACTGACCGGTTCACGTACAACAAGCTAGCGAGACGTCCAAAGGCAAACTCATTTTTAAAATTGATAAGCGCGATAACTTAGAACCTGTATGATTCTTACGGGATTTTACATTGAAAAATGAATTTGATATTTTTCTTGCATGTACAGGCTGTCCCAAATTCGAGGGCAAGCATGGGGATCTCGCTTATTATAAGAGATAGGATATAGGTTTAAATTCGGCACTTTTGCTAAATTCGATGCCGAGTAATAATCTGAAAAGAAATTTGAGCTAACTCGAATGGATTTGGTTTTATGCTCAAAAAACTAAAAATTTCGAATTTTGTTTTTCGCGTTTGGCTACCTTATTATTAGGAATTTTCAAAATTCGAGTAAACGTTATTAAGCCAACTTTTTACGCACAATACTAATACGGTATTAAAAATATTATGCGACATTTTGTTTATTCTGAACCATCATCAGGTTTATTTTTTCTTATCGGGGTTAAGACATATTTTTATGGCGTTGGATGGAGAATGTTATGCTGATTTTAGCAATATATAAACTTCATGGTTTGATCGACTGCCAACTAAAATACTCTTAAATTAAAAAGTAAATATTAAATTATCACGATACCCATGAATCAAACAAAACTAACGAGTTGGCTTTTGTCATCTCATTTTCTAATTGTAAAAAGGGTAATAACTGCAAGATCCTTCGTGTTAGTGCTTTAAAATTTGCAAGTTTCTTTAGAATGTTTTCTAATTCAGAAAAACGAGACATGATAAGGATATTTTATAGCTGCAATAGAAATAGTGTCAGAGCAGAACAGAGATATTTGGAGGAATATCCGGAGAGGCAGCAACCAAACCAGAGATATTTTTTAAAATTAGACCAAAATTTGCGAGAATTTGGATGTTTTCAGAAACCTCGAAATGCATATGGTAGCAGACTAGACAGAGATGGCGAAGAAGAAATATTACATCAGGTACTATTTGTTAGTATTATACTAATTATAAGAATTTCCACTCACTTCACTGCTAATTTCAGCAGACATTTTTTTTGGAGAGCTATGACTTTATGTTATCCATCTTAGGTTCAAGAAAATCCTTCAACATCTACCAGAGAAATAGAGCAAACTATTGCAGTGCCAAAAACGACAGTTTGGCTAGTGTTAAAGCAACACCGTTATAAACCATTTAAGTTACACGTTAGTCAAACTCTTCGGCCTGGGGACGATATGAGACGGTTGGATTTTTGTAACCAACTTAATACCAAAATGCTGGAAAATCGCAACTTTCTCAATCAAATAATTTGGACGGATCAGTGCAATTTTTCTACTAAAGTAATGTTTAATCGTAATAACGAGCACTACTGGTCCGTTGAAAATCCACGAATTAACAGGGAAATGCGAGGACAAGGCCACCGGTCCTTTAATGTGTGGGTTGGAATCTGGAAGGATAGGCTCCTTGAGCCAATTATTTACGAAGGTATCCTAACGTCTCAACGCTCAACACACGAAATATCAGACCTTTTGGATGATGTTTCGCTAAACGAAAGATGGACTCTCTGGTGGCAAATGGACGGAGCTCCCTCCTCATAATGCTGCGATAATAAGTGAATATCTTAACGGCGAATTTCCTGATAAATGGATGGGAAATAGGGGACCACTTAGGTGGCCAGCAAGAAGTCCAGATTTAACCCCTTTAGATTACTTCCTCTGGGGCTATTTAAAAAATATGATTTATAAGACGCCACCGCAAAATATAGAAGAACTCCAGAATAGGGTTGTTAATGAACTTCGTCAAATTCCCAGGCGAACCATTCAAAGAAGCGTAAACAATTGTAGAAGAAGAATTCGTTACTGTATTCAAGAAGGAGGAAACTTGTTCGAACATTTATTATAATAATTTTTGTTTGTTTGTCTGTGTAATTATTTTGTTGATACCTATCGATAAATTTGCGTTGTCGCTATTATGACCGTGTTACATAGACCTACTTGTTTGAGTTGTTTGTTAATGTTTTTTTAATTGTTTAACTGTTTTTATATTTTTTTGGATGTTCTAACGAGTTTAACAAATTAAATAAGTAGAACTAGTGTAATTATTCCTTGCTGGATCCAAGAAGGCGGAATCTTGTTCTTCGTATTTTTCTCATTATTTTAGTTCGCAGTCGATCAAACCATAAAGTGTTATATATTGCTAAAATCAGCATAACATTCTCCATCCAACGACATAAAAATATATCTTAACCCCCATAAGAAAAAATAAACCTGATGATGGTTCAGAATAAACGAAACGTCACATAATATTTTTAATACCGTATTAGTATTGTGCGTAAAAAGGTGCCTTAATAATGTTTAATCGAATTTTGAAAATTCCTAATAATAAGGTGGCCAAACGCGAAAAACGAAAATCGAAATTTTTAGTTTTTTGAGCATAAAACCAAATCCATTCGAGTTAGCTCAAATTTCTTTTCAGATTATTACTCGGCATCGAATTTAGCAAAAGTGCCGAATTTAAACCTATATCCTATCTCTTATAATAAGCGAGATCCCCATGCTTGCCCTCGAATTTGGGACAGCCTGTACACTTAATGCTATAATTTTGTACGCACTTAACCTGATTTAATGGTATTTTGTTATATATTTAACCCTTTCATTGTTTTTTTTTGTGTTATTTGATTTATTAATGTACATGTGCAATTACTTAATTATTAATAAAGTGGGTTTTATTGGTGGTTCTTTCCCACAAGAGTATATTAACGGGCTGAACCATCGCTGCGCAACGCTCGTTGATTTTAATTTGAGTAGTTTCATTTTTTTTACCTGTCCCTCCTAATGCAACATTTACCTCATCCAACCTTAATTTAGATAGCACAACGTACCTACCACTACACGACCACTTCGTTTAATCAGATTTGAGGTTTGCGAGTAATTAAATATCAGACTTGTAAATAAATTCTTATGTTTTAATTATTTTCCGGAAAGTCAAAGGAAGGCAGGCAATTAAATTTAGTAATAGTAACATTATCCTCAGTCAAGTCAAGATAAGTCACTTAACGTTTGTTTTGTTCTTAAATTTGCATTATTGCAAATAAGTTAAAATTACGCTTTTCAAGATAGTATACCTGGGGGACGCTACAGACCCAACAATTTATTTCCAACTAAAATGTACCAGGATTACAGCAAATCAAATTTTAACTAGCATCGTCTATTTTAGATCATAACTTAGATGGTATTTTTATAAATCCCAGTTATCGGTGATGTCATTTGCTGTATTTTATATTTCAGCAGAGATTGGCATGAATACCAGAACTAGGATGAAGCACACCAGTGACGATTAACCAAGACAATTGTTTAGTAATTATTATTGCAGTGTTTTTTTAAAGGTTTAGATAAGTGCAACGTTATTATTTATCTAATGTTAAAGATAGATATATTTTGTCAAATTTAAAATTAAACTAAACATAACTGCTATTAATAGGCAATGTTTATATTAAATTTAAAAATTCTAAAACTATATACTATGACGAAGATAACTGTAATGTTATCGAAACGTTTAGATTATAATTTAAAACACCATTAAAAATCCCAAAAAGATAATATTTTATTATGAGTGTTAATGGTGAAAGTTTACATTTTCAGTATATTTATCGTTTATAGTGATAATAAGTATAGATAGATAGATAGTTTATTTACTCTGTTACAAAATTTACAAATGTTTATAGCACGTCAAAAGAAATAGTAATATAATAGGCACATGCCAACTTACAAATTTAAAAAATTCAAAACTACTATATAAAGAGAAAAAAAAATATATTGATAAAGAACTAATGGCTTTCACAATTAAAAACACTAGATTCCACACAAACACGCATCTGCATTCAGACAAATGTATCTAAACATTTATAATATTCCTCTATAGAAAAAAATTTTTTATGACAGTCATATTTATTCTCAGAATATTTTTTAATAAGATCTGTTTTTTATTGTATAAACTATTCTTGATAGATTTACTTAATCTAAATAAAGGTACTACTAAATGCTCACGGCCACGAGTGAGATCTGAATGTTTGGAAACTGTTTTTTGCGTTGAATGTATTTCTAACAGCGAATAATATACGTGCATTGATGGTAACGTCATGATTCACAGAGGTCTGCAGTGCTCATTAGGTTTAACACTTAATATCATTCGGACTGTAAGCGAAAAATATTTATGGAATGAAAAAAATAATCCCATAACTCAAACGTGAGTGAATTAAGGCAAAATGAATTAATGTTAAAACATTAATATTTACTCTTAAGCTGTTTTATAAGGTAAATATTACTAGACAACAAGTGACATGGCATCTCCAAGTTAGCCCTTCATCCAAAGTGATACCCAAAAGCTTACAACTTTTATCAGTGATCAGTTTAGTGTTGTTTGTTATTACTAGTGTCTGGGTCTTGGTTTCGTTTAGCCGAAAATTATTAGCAGAGAACCAATTTTTAACTTGATTGACATATCCATTAAAGTATCAAAATTATTGTGTTTATTTAAAAGACTGGTAAATTTTAGAAGTTACATTTGGTAATATTTTGTTTATAATTATTATGATTAGTTTTCCGTAAATGATTAACCTTAAATGTCAATTAAATCTGCATCAAATAAAATTGTTTATGTTGTATTAAGTTTTTGTTAAATATCTCTGTAACATATATTTGACACTTAACCATTTTGTCACTTCCACTCTTCAATTAGTCACTACATTATCTATGCTTGAAGATGTCTGCAAGGTAATTCTAGTGTATTCGTGTACAGTAGTTTTTAAGCCTTAGCATTGTAAGAGAATCATAAGCTGATCAAGTTCAGCTGAGTGATGCAAGAAATTGATATTAAAATCGCCTATAATAATTCTCTTAGTTTTATTTCCAAGGAAATCATATTGTAAATTAGAAATAAATATATCAACATTGCATGTACAAGACCTATAGCAATTTACTATAAGAAGACTCTAAGATGGAATTTTTATTGCAGAAAATTCAGAATTCTGTTCTTCACAATATTGATCTAAAGTTACAGTTTTGTATGAAATATTATTTCTAAGACCCCGCAACACCTACACTCGCTTTGTTAGTATTTACGTACCAACTCAAATCCATCAAGTTTTATTTGGTTTATATTGGCGCTGTGAGCCAATGCTCAGAAAAACAAAGCAAGCCATAATGATTAGTGTTTAAAAAGACCTTAATGTCAATTTTGTTCGAAATACATTGTATGTTTACGTGGAAGATTTTTAAACATCTGGAGCTGTCCATGGTCATGGAGTATTGGTGTACATTGATAGTCATTGAAAAAACCTATTTATGTAAACCCCCATTGGCCATATTTCAGGATTCACGGTGTTTTGAAGCTTAGCTTTAGGATTGATACCTTGAAAGATTAGTAATATTGTGGAAACTTCGACTTCATTTGATCGCCAACCACTTCGGGAAACATTGTCTTGAGATAGTCCGTTATTTCATTTACAGTCGTTTCAGGATGAAGTTTGTAGACATGTAGTATGAATGATAGTTTTTGTGAGACTCGTAGTCCGAGATTTACAATAGTTTCTTTATTACTAATTCAAACCTTTGTCATAGTCTCAAGTTTTATAATGGTGAGACAGTATGTAGAAAAATGGACTTTTTTAAATCGTAACCTTACGTTCGTCAGTAAGTAAAGAAACCATAGAGGTAAATTAATTATTTGCAAAGCCCCCTAGTAAGCAAAAATTAGAAAACTCTTATTTTGTCTGTTTATTAACCTGAAGCGTAATACTGTTTCAAATTTTATAACTTTTTAGTTAAAAAATACACAATATAAGTGTTGTTTTTAATTGTATATTTTTTGGTTGCATTGATGTTGTTAATAACCATAATTTCTCCAGAAATGTACGCCTATGTAATGTTGCCAGAAAGTATGTTATGTTGGAGCAAAACAATTCCTTATATAATGATAAGGAATACTGGGTCCTTAACTTCTCACATACAGTCCCTTGAGTATAGAAGGATGGTTTCAGTTCTTTCTTTGTATTATCGTTATTACAACAGCTATTGTGCTGCTGAATTATATTCTTTGATACCATCTCGGGCTATCTTTGCGAGAAACACTCGGTTTGCTCATTCACATCATCAGTAGTACGTCATTGAAGTACACCGAAAATATAGAGTTTTTGAAATCTAAAAAATATTTTGCATACACAATTTACAGAAACAAATAAACATTTTCACAAAGTCCCTTTTTAGGCACAAAAGTAGCTCACGGTTCTTATTTTCATATCCTGATCATTTTTTTATATTTGAAAATGACAAAAAATGTAAGACTGGCTCCCATTTTGGTTGAAATTATAGGGTATCTCGTTTGCGAGCAAAGGTAGAAATATGCGGTTTTCGAGACCCTGTTCTACTTTTTCGTGAAACGAAAGATGCCACAAACAGAATTGTTATAGTCCCCTTAGTATTTGAGATACAGGGCGAAATCCAAAATTTGCACATTTTAAGCACCCTTCGTAACTGGTTTGCGTTGTAGTTTATCGAAATGGTGAAAAGTTGGTATTATACAGAATTTTCCGTAGAATTTAGTGCCGTGCATAGTTTTCCCCACAAAAAGCCAGGTTCTTCGCAATAAACCAAAGTTTTGTTTTTTGAAATGGAATACCCTGTATATTTTTTTATTATATAATAGAGCTTACTCTCAGCTTTCAATAAATATTGATTGTGTGGGCACTTCTTTTGCACTAATAACCTCAAAGATGAATGTTACATTAATGTAACACTTTGATGAAGTTTTATGCAAAAACACAAAATTAAAAACTAAAGATAATACCTAAAACTTTACAAGCCTAATATAAATTACTAAAAGAGATATTCCAACTGATTATCATTCTGTCCTATACATGCTTCACAAATTTATCCAATTCGTTCTATAGCATTAAGCACAATAATAGGGTGATCTTGTAAATGTCTGAAAGCTTCTCTAACTGTATGTTATGATATTGAGTGTGGTATATTTTATTTTCCAACCACATAAAAAGAAATCTAAGAATGACAAGTCCCGAAACCTAGGAGGCCATCTCATCGGCCCATTAGTGCCAATCCATCTATTACCAAATTGTTTTCCAAACACAGGCGTATAATTTGCGCATTGTGAAATGGGGCTCCATCCTGTTGGAAATGAATTTGGTTCAAGCGAGCTTTAGGAATATCATCTAATAAGTCAGGCACAATCATTTCTAAAATGGTATTGTACCTGTTTGAAACACCTGAATTGCTAAAATGTGTCTCGTCTGTCCATATGATATTTCTTCCCAAGTTGGGTACTATATTTAACATGTTTAAGTGCCAACTGCAAAATAATAACCTATATTCAGCGTCGACAGGATTTAGATGTTGAACAAGTCTACATTTATATGGTGTATGTTTATGGTGATTCTTGTTATTGAAACTCCAATACTACTTTCTATAGTTCTGCAAGAACTTATAGGATTACCTTCCACATTGGCTAAAACGGTAACCTCATCATTCTCTCGATTTTCTTTATTATATTTTTTTGACCTGGGTCCAGAGAATGATTCATAATTAATTAAATTTCTTTTTAAGCTATAAAATGTGATTTTACTAGGTTGTCTCCGTTCTGGAAACCTACATAGATGTAAAGTTACTTTATCAAAATTAATAGCAAAGAAACTACATTTACCTGTTAAAATAAAATTGATTGCTTCGTCGGCGTTTACTCTGACAAAAGCAAATCAGCATATCATATTTTTCGAAGTTTTCAAAATTTTGATTTTCTGCCATATTTTCCACAATGATGAATGAACAAACAATAAGATTGTTGCACAAAAATAATTTTAATGTTTTAATCAGATTTGACAGGTCAATTTCATATCAGACTAAGCCTACTTACAAATTTAGATATAAAGTATTCTTTATAGGTTTTATTGTCATTAATATTTTTTTCTGAAGCTGTAAGACGGATTTTTCTAATTAAAAAAAAATTGCCAGTTTGAATATGTTTCAAAAACTATTTTATCTAATTTGCATAATGTTTTGTTATTACTTTTGCATTTCCTATGCAAAAGTGCTTAGAGATTTATCATAATTGCGTATTTACATATTTATAATTATAATAAAGGTAAGAATCTAGTACCCCTTTCTTAATTCTCAAATATATCATCAAAATGCTAAATGAACGTTACATTCCTTTTTGGGGTTAATAATGCAAAGAAGTGTCACACAATTTATATTTTTTGAAAGCTGAGAATAAGCTCTATTATATAATACAGCATGTATTTGGTTTACTGACTTTTTGTGGGGAAAACTATGCATGCCACTAAATTCTACGGAAAATTATTTATAAAACCAATTTTCACCATTTCGATAAATTACAAGGCAAAGCAGTTACGAGAGGTGTTTAAAATGTGCAAATTGTGAATTTGGCCCTGTATCTCAAATACTAAGAGGACTATGACAATTCTGTTTGTGGCATCTTTCGTTTCACGAAAAAGTAGAACAGGGTCGCAAAAACCGCACCTTTCTATCTTTGCTCGCAAACGAAATACCCTACAATTTCAACTAAAATGGGACACAGTGTACATGGACCTACAGTCACCCTGCACATAAATAATAATTATTTCATTATTAATAGTGTATTATAAGTGAGAGAAACACATCTTTATACACGAATGAAAGGTTTGACCCATGAGCGTGCGTCAGTCAGCATGTGAGTGGGACACTTCTCACGAGTTACATAATGGCATTTCGCTCACGTGTGATATATAAATATTTACAGGTGCATTGAAGACATTAATTTCACTCAAAGAAATATCTAATACTCACCTATAAAAATTGTATCGTTGTATGTATCCACTGTTATGAAATAAACACATTTATTTTTTCACAATTTTCATAGATTTGCACAAAATTAATAAAAATGGTAATATCAATACAAAATTACACATTTTAATTACAACCGACATCTATCAATCTTACTCACTTGAGAAAACAATGGTCTAACGCAACTCAATAACTATACCGATAAAAATTATTTTTAATGTGCTATTACTCTATAATTATTGATATATTAATAAAACCTTACATAATTATTAATTAACTGCATAATGAAAGCAATACTGGAAAAAGTAAGATAAAAGGAAATCACAGGGAAATAAAACATGAATTTGAAAAATTGCTCAATTCATTAAAAGTTATATACAAAACACACAACAACTTACACAACGATACAATATCCTAATACAATTTTAGTACAAAAGCTAATTTAAGTTATTAAAATACTAAGTGAGATAACCTACTAACAACTTTAATATTGTCTATAAGACAAATCACAAAAATTTCAGTATAAATTATTTATTAAGGTAAAAATTTTAATATACAAATAAAAAAAGTGTATGTTACAAAATGCCAATGAATGGTCAAGGCACACAATAATTTTATCAAAATAAAAATTAAGTGTGAATATTATAGCCAATTTTGTGTAAAAGTGTACAATAAATTATTAAATTAATAAAAAAAAAGTATGTGTGCATTGTAAGTACATTAAAGAATTATGCGGATGCACAACTGGCAGTATCATATAGTAACGAGAAGTGCAGTAACAATCTAGTTTGACAATTTTCGTGGACCACGAGAAATCTAGATTGTACAAAAATATTATTTACAAGACCAACAATTTACAAGGCAATAGATTTAAATGTAGCTTCAATTGATCACATTTCCTATTATTATATTCTACAACTTATATACAAATATTGAAACACTTAAAGCCCTGTGGTGTCAGTCGAGATACATGAATACTTATAGCACATTATCACCAAAAACTTGTGCCAAAAACACTTATTCTATAGAGAATCACAGGATATAAAAAAAATACAAATAATAAAAACCAGGGAAGTACAATTAAAAGCTAAAATAGCTATTTTTATTAAATTTTCCATTTCCTTTTGTATGATTAATGGCACTTACGAATTAATAAAAAGCTTCGTTAAAAAAAAGGTTTCAAACGTATACATTCACAATATAATAAATTAAAAAAAAATTATAATCTTTTACCTCAGTTCTTCAAAAGGTAATCTGACCATTTAAAACACAAGAGATAATCAAAAAAACAGATAAGTAAAGGTCAGAATAAACCTTTCTCTTTTTTAACAGATGTTTGCTTCCATGTCGGAAGTTTTTGAAATTCTTCTAAAGTCATGGACATTAATTCTGAAAAATCATCAGGAGACAAATAATTCTCAAGATGAGTTGGGTCTACACCGTCAGGTAGAGGACGTTGTAAAAGTTGGTCTAATGGATATGTAGATCTTGTTAGAAGAGCCAGTTCCTTCTCGATCACTATAGCTTCTCCAGGTTTTTTACCATCCTAGCAAAAAAAAAATTATTAACGTAAGCTTTGCTTTTATGCCCGTTTTACATATGCAATAAATCATTTCATACCATCATTATAAAAGTGTAAGTGTACTCGGATAATTTACAATATCAAATCCAAAGCCACAGGGGTCAGAGGAAATGATTTTAAGGTGCTGTCCATTTTTAATACCATACATTCCCTATATTATAAACTGCTACATAAATTCAACACAATTCCAGATATATGGAAATAATCACGGATAATTCCTTTAATTAAAAACAATCAAGCAAAAGATTATAACGACCTTCGTATTATAAGTGCTCACAGGTTTCACCAAAAGTCTTGGAAAAAGTTAGAATTTTCCAAGGCTTTCGATTCAATTTATCATTCCTTACTAAAAACTTTATTAAGCTATGTGGATTTAGCTTAAACGCTTGCTTATTAAATAACAACTTCCTTGTAAACAGAACTCAAGTATGAAAATGTGAACTTTCACCATTATTACACATATTAAAATACTTATCTTTTTTGGGTTCTTTAATGGTGTATTTGTATAATAAAATATTTCACAAAATTGTTTCAGCATCTTTTAACAATTTTAATAGATAATATTAATACTGAGAAAGTGTTATCGATACGTTTAGATTGTATAACTTTAATATACAAATATACCATTAAAAAACTCAAAAAAGTAAAGTATTTTAATAGAACTCAAGTAGTTACTCTTAATGGCACAAAATCCTTACAGATTCCTGTAAATTAAATAAAATATACCACTTTCCATCAGTATGCTGACAATATACAACTTTAGTATGAGTTTTGTGACTAAGACATAGTACATGCAAATTCTGAACTGAAATGTATTTATATGTATATTATAATGGTATAATCATATAACATCTAAAAAAATTACAAACATACAAGTGGTGTATAACAAACTAAGACGTACTTACTAGCTGTCACCATTAGACTAATTATTGCTTGTACTCAAAAAATTTGTTGATATTATAGAAGCAATTACAAGTAAGAAAATGTTTTAACGCTTTTTTAAATTTCGTAAGAGGTTGGCATTTTAATTTATCTGACAATTTATTATATATCGCGCAGCCAGCATAGTTAGGTGATTTTTATAAACGTAGATACACGTTACTGTCATTAACTTGTTTTCTATAAAGGTATTTCTACAGGATTATCTGTATGGTACCTAGATAAAAAATTACTCTGATTATTCTTTTTGTACAATACTAATGCGGTTTACAAATGCGGACTACATATATATATATATATATATATATATATATATATATATATATATATATAGTGCGCTCAGAAAGTAACGGATAAATTCATTATTTTCGAAATCGTTAATTTGTGGTCAAAATCCTGCGACACCTCGATTTTATATATATATATATATATATATAAAGGTCTAATAAATGGAATAAGGGCAGTATACAAAGGTAGTCGGGCATGTGTTAGGGTGAGAGGAAGTGTGAGTGAATACTTTAATATTGAGCAAGGAGTGTGACAAGGCTGTGTGATGTCACCGTGGTTGTTCAATGTATACATGGATAAATGTCTTAGACAAGCATGTACCGATACAAATGGTGTAATGGTTGGTGACGTAAATGTACGACTTCTGGTGTATGCAGATGACACAGTCTTATTAAGTGACAGTGCGGATGAGCTGCAAACCGCTCTGAGGAAATTTGATACAGTCTGTGAGAGCATGGACCTAAGGGTAAACGTGAACAAAACTAAGATTGAGGTGTTCAATCGGGAAGGTGGAAAGGAAAGTAGAGTATTTACTCTGCAAGATGAAATTGTGGAGCAAGTGGACGAGCTGGTATATCTCGGTAGAATGTTTACTGCAGATGGTACAATTGAGAACGAGATTGGACGAAGGGTCAATGCTGGAAGGAAAGTGATTACAATGTATATATATATATATATATATATATATATATATATATATATATATATATATATATATATATATATATATATATATACATTGTACATTTATTTATTTATTTACATGCTACATTACAGGTGAAAGCCCAATTACAATGTAGCAGCACTAAGAATTATATAATACTAAAGCGGCAAATACATTAGAACGTACAAACACAACTAAATTAAAATTCCAGCAAACAAAAATCATACAGATTCAAACCCTGAATCGGCTGACTTAAACAAAAAACTCTATTTACAAATTGTGCCTACATACTTCCCATGACAAATAATCCAAACCCTTATTATTTATTACATACCAAGGCTATTGATGTGCCATTAATACACTAAGTCCAGGCTAAGTGCGTATTTTAATAAAAAAGATTGTAAATTATCATTAAAAATATCTAAGTCAGTTGATGATTCATTATACAGACGCAACATGCTGTTAATGGGTGAATACACTGAAACATTAGTGCGCGCGAAAACAACATGAAAAAGCATGCAAGAACGACAAAAATAAGTTTGAACGGCAAACCCAATTTGACTGAGCAACTCTACACAGTCAATATGACCACAAACAACTTTTTAACTGCAGAATTTTTCTTCACGTAGTTAAACTTTGCATATCAAACAAAGCCAGTAACTGAGAGGTAGGAGTTAAATTCGAATAAAATACATTTGTTCTATAAAATAAATATCTTAGAAATCTCTTTTGTACTTTTCCAAATTATTTATATGTACTTCGTAAAATGGACTCCACACGACGGAAGCATATTCCAAATTAGAGATAACCAGAGAAGTGTATAGCAATTTCCATGTGGATATCGAATTAAATGTCTTTCCTTGCCTAATCAAAAATCCTAAATTATGATAAGCTTTACTTACCACATTTGAATAATGTGATGTAAATGTCAATTTATAGTCAAACAAAACACCTAGATTACGAATTTCGCTTATGCGATTTAGGATTTCGCCATTTATGCAGTAATCAAATTTCACTATATGACGGCTTTCCCTGGTAAAGGTTAACACGTGGCACTTCAACACATTAAAAGATAATTTATTAGAGGTGGATTGATCCTCTTATCTTCCGTATTTACAAATTTTATAACTTTTGGTGTGTTTTCGCTTCTTCCACTACCTTTCTTCATTCCTTTCTACTTAAACATCTTTCTCGCCAGGTTTCTATCTTCATTTATCTTAGGTCCCCACTTACTCCTTCCAATCAGTTGCTTTTTGGTCTTCCTCTGTATCTACTCTGGTAGGGCTTCCATTCTGTTATTTTCCTTATAGCTCTCGTAGGGTGGCATCGTATAATGTGTCCGAACCATTTCAACCTCTGCCCCTTGACTTGTCTCACTATATCTTCTCCTTCTATTTCTTCTAGTAATTCAAAATTCATTTTCCTTCTGAGTGCATTGTTCTCAAACTCTTTCTTAATATTCTTCTTTCGAATTTTCTTAGGTCCTCTTCTTCTGCTGCGGTGAAGGTCAACGTCTGCATCCAGTATGACACTACCAGTCTTATGAGTGTCTTATAAATTTTTAACTTTGTTGTCTTTTGTAACTGGTTGCTTTTTAAGAGTGCTTTATTTGCATTGCACGCTTTGTTTCCTTTTTGAATTCTCGCTTGGAGTCTTTTCTGTGGTTGTGTTAGTTTCGTTATTAGGTTGCCCAAGTAGTTAAATGTTTCCACTCCCTCGAAGGTGTGTTGTTCTACTTTTAGGCTCTGTATTTGCTCTGGGGTCTTATTGCACTTCATGTATTTTGTTTTCTCGTCATTGATTTGTAGTCCGTAGTACTTCTTTCTATTTTCTTTATCTTCTCAACTAATTCGCTTTTCGATTGCAAATAGGCAACTCAATATGGAGTTTATTTTTTATTTTCAAGTGGCCGAAAACTCCATATTTATGTATTGTTATAGGTAGATTTGAAGTACGTATGTTTGTCACAGGAAAACAAAAACCCTTTCAAGTCTTATTTTATGTTTGTTTTCGTTCAGATTATGTTTATTTTAATAAATGTTGTGCACTGTTTAGTACCCAGATTCTTAACTTAACGCAAACATTGACAAAAGTAACATCGCATCACTTTTCGAATGATGCCACATTTAATAATTAATATCACCCAAACTGTTTCAAATAATCCCAATAAATAGGGCATTTTTAAACTCAGAAGAAAGAGTTCCATCGATTTCCGCGAAGAACATACAGGGTTGCCATTTAAAAATATCAACTTTGACATCATATCCGGAAAGTGCGCTGCGCCATCTACATGTGCGACACAGCATAATGCCCGGAATCAAAATAAAAAATCGACGTGTCGCAGGATTTTGACCACAAATTAACGATTTCGAAAATAATGAATTTATCCGTTACTTTCTGAGGCACTATTATATATATATATATATATATATATATATATATATATATAATAATAAATATTATTTTAAATAAAAAAATTAGTTTCGCTGAATAGTTTATAAAACAACTAAATTATTAGGGATGCAGCCTATATTAATGGGTGACAAATTAAACTCTTTTCACTTTATGAGCTTAAATTATAATCTATGTCAATTAAAAGATTATGTTACAGTCAAAATTACAAAATTACTTACATGATTTGAGATTATTATGAAAATTAAACATCTATATAAAGTAAAATATAATCAAACTTTAATAATACATTTATTAATTTATTGACCAAGCTAAAATAATTAATATTATTAGTACTTAATTTAACAAGTTTCTATTTGCTTTATATAGATGTTTATTTTCTATATAATTAAATATTGTAAGTAATTATAATTTATATTGTTTGACTTGTAACATATCTTATTATATGAAGAAATTAAAAATTTAAAGCTTATAAATAAAGTAAAATATTAATTATATCATATTATATTATATATATAATATATTATTTTATATATATATATATATATATATATATATTTGTATGGGGAGATAGAAAATCGATTACATGCGACAAAAGTTGCGCATTCGAGGGAACGTATTTATGGTGTTTGTAGAACTCAGATATCTTTTTCCATTATTGACATATTTGAAAAAAACTGAAATTTTCGTTTTCCGTTTTTATTTTTTTCTGACTATTTGAAGAGCTATCAAAAAAACGAAAGTACATTTTCATGGCCAGTCTTTCTACTCTATTAAATCGCATGGTCCAATTTTTGATTCAACGTTTCGTATCATAACAACCATCATCAACTTTATTTTTTTAAATGCAAGAAAAAATTTTGAACCTATTTAAATTCTCTCTTTGATTCTGAATTCAACGATATATCACACTGTATATTTTTGATGAGTTTCGAATGAGAAAATTCATTTTCAAGGCCAAAATCGACAACACACGGTTTTTAAGGATAAACGTATTATTAGAAACATTAGGTAACTTCAAATTACTACAAACAAATTAAAGTATAAATAAAATAGAATAAGATTAGATAACTATCGTACAAAAATGTCACCTTCATATTTCAAACACACATAGCAACGTCGCACAATTTCGTTCATTACATTTTTCAGCAAGTTTGGTGTAATTTTCCTGAATGCTGCATTCACGTCTGCTCTCAATTCTGCAGTATTGTCAAGCTTTTTCCAGTATATTTGTTCTTTGATAAACCCCCATAAGAAAAAATCCAATGGGGTGATATCCGGTGACCTTGCAGGCCAACGCACAATAGCGTTTGTAGCAGTCACACAATTGTTAAAGTTTTCTGCTAAATAGTTCATAACTTCACGGGAATTGTGGTGAGGGGCACCATCTTGCTGATTCCAAATGTTCATATGTTCCGCTAATGGAATATCATCTAGTAAATCTTCAAATTTACTAGCAACATGTGTTAATAGCGTTGGGAGGTCAAGGTACCTTCATAACATATCGGTCCTATAACTCGTCTCCCCAGAAGTCTACACCAAACATTAAAACCGAATCGATTTTGATTTCATAACCATCTTACACGAAACTGATTATGGGTTGACCAATAATGCTTATTTTTTCTGTTAAATACGCCATTGTTGCTAAAATATGCTTCATCAGACTATAGGATATTAGAAGGAAAATATTCGTCGTCATCGCATTTTTCGCCATTCACAAAAAACCATTCGCCGGATGCCATCGCCGGGCAATACAGTTTGACACACCCTGTATCTCTAAGGACGGTATTTTTCCTTAGAGAGTATTCTTTGTACTGTTGATCTCGAAATATTATGTTCTTTTTCAATAACTCTAGATGAAATTGTATCATCCTCAGAAATCGCGAACAAAACATTTAACTGATTATCATTCACATGCTTATGCAAAGGTTCACAGGTTTGTTTAAAAGATCCATGTTCTTTCAGATTCCTTACTAATCTATTAAATATCGCTTTGTTTGGTTGTCGACATTCTGGAAATTTCAGTAAATATCGCCTTTCTGCATCATCTGTATTTTTGCGACTTTCAATCAAACAACACAGCATATCGAAACCTTGTAGATTTGAAAAATGTGCCATTAGTATTTTAAAATAAACTAATTTCTTTTCAATAAAACCAAGATTTACTTCTGACAACTTTCTGCACAGAATTATAACTGTACAATTAGTTGACATGACAAGAAAAGCATGGCCTACTTAAGGGCTGAATGATATTAGTGATTAGTGATAGTAAATAATACATTTTAATATTTTTATACCCTGAATACCTATGAGTATAAAACTGTTAATTTAAAATTGATTGTAACTGATTCGATAGTTTGTTTTTGTTAAAAATTACGAAACATATTTGTTGCAGTAATTTAAAGTTACCTAATGTTTCTAACAATACTTTTATCCTTAAAAAACCATGTGGTCTCGATTTTGACATTGAAAATGAATTTTCTCCTTCGAAACGCATCAAAAATATAAAGTGTAATATATCGTTGAATTCAGAATCAAAGAGAGAATTTAAAAAGGTTAAAAACAATTTTTTCTGGTATTTAAAAAAATAAAGTTGATGATGGTTGCTATGATACGAAACGTTAAATAAAAAATTAGATGATACGATTTAATAGACCAGAAAAAGTGGCCATGAAAATGTGCTTTCGTATTTAAATAAAAACAAAAAACAAAAATATCAGTTTTGTTTCAAGTATCTCAAAAGTGAAAAAAGATATCAGAGTTCTACAAACACCATAAATACGTTCCCTCGAATGTGCAACTTTTGTCCTATTTAATCCACTTTCTATCTCTGACGTTATATATATATATATATATATATATATATATATATATATATATATATATATATATATATATATATATATATATATATATATATATATATATATATATATATATATATATATATATATATATATATATATATATATATATATATATATATATATATATATATATATATATATATAATAATATTAACTGTATTTATTTAAAATTAACTTTTAAAGTACTTACAGTGAAAGATTAACTCGAGTGAGACTTGAACCCACAACCTCCACTTTGCTAGAGTGAGGCTCTTCCAATTGAGCTTTTAAGCAGGAAAGTCACAATTGATTCAAACTTAAATTGTATGTACTTCCCTAGTTACAATGTATTATAATTTTTATACATAATGAGGATCACAGTTAACTTTTTATGTATGTCATGTGAGCCCGCAATTCGGTAAGGTTTCGCACATGATAACAAGTGAATGATTGTAAATTTTTATTTGCTATACGCAATACTAATAGATGACTATAGAAATGGTTTTTTAATGAACGAACAGGAGTTTAAAATAATAATCATTAACTGTATTTATTTAAAATTAACTTTTAAAGTACATACAGTACAGTAAAAGATTAACTCAAGTGGGACTTGAATCCACGACCTCCACATTGCTAGAGTGGGGCTCTTCCAACTGAGCTATCGAGGAGGCAAGTCACAATCGATTCAAACTATATATATATATATATATATATATATATATATATATATATATATATATATATTTATTTATATATTGAACTTCTTATTGCGCGTAAGTAAGCTCTACGCGCATTATTGCGATCCATATGTCTAACAGCGGAAGCACAGCCCGCTTCCGAAACGTGGTGCTATAAAAACAAAAACTGTGGAAATAGGCCTATCAACTCGTCTATTTTGAGACAACAGTTGCAAAATACATAATACATAATTGGTTATTTAATTTAATATATACTTTTCAAAATTTACATTTAAACATTAACCGTCTGGCGAAGCTCTAAACATTACATATTGGTTGAATGAAATTTGAGATTACAACTAACTTAAACGATTTCAAAATCGAATATTAATATTTCAAAGTGTTTTAATGATTTTATACAAATTGAATGTTTACATTTCACAGATTTTGCGTCTCCTTTTGATATTTTTGGGGTCAGCTGATTTAAATATAGACTAATTGGATAAACTGGGGTAGGGCTACGCGATAATGAAAATTAATTATCGATTATCGATAACAAAAAAATATCGATAATATCGGTAATAACGATATATCGATAATAATGGATATATAGATCATATTAAATCTTAATTAACATAATTTATGGATATGTTTTTTTTTCCTATTATTTGACATGTTGCGTTTTAGAATATGCATATTATACATGATGGTGGTACATATACAACGTGAACCAAAAAAACGTACCCCTGCTGCAAGTGTATATTCTACACATAAATTGAAGACGAAAAGTCAAATAAAATTTTTCTCTAAAATGTATGGCTACAAAGTGACAGGCCCTCCTCAAAGTTGAATTTTGAAAATCGTTTTTCGCAACTAACTCGAAAACCTTTAAGAATTTCAAAATACTATCCCCAATGAAAATTATTTCTTTGTTGACGAGGATTTTTCTGGTTTGATTGGATTGTCTATAAATGGACTGGACCTAAACCCTATGGATTTTTTTTCTGGGGTCGTTTAAAAAACATGGTGTATTCAGTGCCAATTGCAAACGTCCATTTCCAGCAACGAATTTTTGATTGCTCTAATTTAATCATTTGATCCGCAATTATTTTTCAACGTACGTGTCAATCATGAAAAGAATTCGTAAATGCATAGCAGTCAACGGTGAAGAGTTCGAACATATAATCAACTAATTTGTTGTTAATTACAGTACAATCTCGATAGTCCGACAGATATGGTTGTCGGATTACCGAGAATTCCTGATACCCGAGAATTCCGGATTACCGAGGGTACCATTAAACAATGCTAAATAACCTATTGTTAGATAGAAAAAATTAAAAAATTCAATATTGTACACATTCTGTATTTACTACATTATGTATGTAGGCCTGATGGAAGGTACAAAATAACAAAGCACTACAGATTAAGAAAGTCAAGAAGAGTTGTTTGCTTCTTCTTAGCAAAAGATTCTGAAATCACATTCTCTTGAAGGTATTTTAGCTGTAGCGTATAAGTGTAGCAACAGCCGACATGGCATCATCGTAGCTAATTGTGAATGAGCTCGAGCTAGCGGCCTCCTCGACCCCGTCACCATCGGTCTCATCATCAGCGCTGTCTGTAATCACCATCTCTTCAATAATTTCATCATCATTCAAATCAGCATTCAGATCAGTCTCCATCAGCCACTTCATTAAGTCTTCTTGTGGCAGGCCCTCGTTTGATTTTAGCTTGGTGTTGATAAACGAACATGCTGTAGACAGTGTGTCCAGGTAGTCTTCATCAGCCTCTGGTTCGTCTTCTTTTTCAGCTTCAATTAAAGGATGTTTGGGCCACACATTTTTCCACGACTTTAGAATGTTTGATTTTGAAACTTGATCCCAAGCATATGCAGAGTTGATAATTGCGTCTTTGTTGTCAAATTTCTTTAAAACTTCTGAAATATCATTTGTAGTATTGCTCACGATGTCCATTAACAAGCGTTTTTTATAGTGCATTTCCATAGTTTTTATCACATTTTGATCAAGCGGTTGTATCAAAGCTGTGTTTTTCGGTAAAAACATTATCTCTATGTTTCCATCTTTGGTTTTAACTTTCATATTTCCTTCGTCATCAATGGGGTGGTCTGGAGCGTTATCCAACAAAAGCAATGCTTTTAAGGGAATTTTGTTTTTCTTTAAAAACTCTTTAACGGCAGGAATAAAGTTCTCTTTGTGCCACTCCTTGACTAACTCTCGTGAAACCCAAGCTCGATTTTGATTTTTGTAAACAACCGGCATGTTTTCTTTTTTAACGTTTTTCAAAGATCTAGGGTTTTTAGATTTTCCCACAACTAACAATTGTAGCTTGTGTAAGCCTGATGCATTTGTACAAGGCATCAAGGTTAAACATTCTTTTTTCAACTTTCTGCCAGGAGCACTTTTTTCTTCACGGGTGACATAACTTTTAGTTGGTAATTGACGCCAATTCAAACCCGTTTCATCGGCGTTAAGCCATCTTTTTTAATGTTTTCTTCTAACTTCAGTAAAAAGTTCTCAATTTCCGACGTATCAGCTGAGAGTTTTTCACCACTAATTTGAAGAAAACGAATTCCAAATCTGCTTTTAAATCTATCAAGCCAACCATCGGTGGCACGAAAGTCATCTTTGTTTGTGATTTTGTTATAAAAAAATGGCTTTTTCTTTTAAAATATCATCTGATATGGGAGCATTTATGTCTCTTTGATGATGAAACCACGCATACAGAGTATCTTCAACCTTGGGAAATTCACCACCCTTTAAAGTTTTCCTGTTTCCAGGTTTAGTAACAACAGATTTCATAAACTGTTCAATTTTAGGTTTGTTTTTAACGATGTCATAGATTGTAGCCCGCCCTATCCGGTACACACCACTTAACACAGCCGGTGATTCACCACGTTCATGATGTTGAACTATGGCCCACTTTCCTTCAAGTGTCAGTGTTTTGTGTTTACGGTTGGACGCCATCACTACGAGAAACTGACCGGTATGGTGCAAGACTCGTACAAGACTGACTGACTGACTGAGACCGCAGGCGCCGCGCACACGAGATCACGCACTCACGACATGAATATCGAGACAAAGAAACAAACATTTCCCGTCTGTCGCCTGTCAACAGGTCACTGTGAGTTAGAGTATAAGGCTGTAAAGTTGCAATATGTGTTTCGTGAGCTTGTCAGGCTACCGAACGTGTCGGACTGACGAATGTCGGACCATCGAGATTGGGCTGTAATACTTTGTTTAACTTAATAAACTCTTTGACAACTATGACTTTTAGTCCACTGCCCACTTACTAAATTTTGGTGCGGTAGTATTTAATTGACCGTGATTAATGAAATTGCAAATAACTCGTAAATCGTTCACTTTATCAACTTCAACCAAGAGGACTAAATTTGCAGAAAATTGAATAACGGACCGAAAAGTCACCAAAACACCTAAAAAATTATACAAAAAAGTTGGAATAGAAAGTATACGGGAACAATGTGAAAACTAATAGTTACAATCCATTCATAGGCAATCCAATCAAATCAGAAAAATCCTCGTCAACAAAGAAATAATTTTCATTGGGGATAGTATTTTGATTGAAAAGCGATTTTCAAAATTCAACTTTGAGGGCCTGTCACTTTGTAAGCATACATTTTAAAGAAAAATGCTATCTGCTATACATTATCGATATTATCGGCGCCATCGATAATCAATATTATCGATAATCGATTTATCGATAATCAATATAATCGATAATCAATATAAGCGATAATTATCGATAATCGATTTATCGATAATTGATTTATCGATTTATCGATAATCCATTAATCGATAATCGATAATCGATTTACCGATAATCGATTTATGGATTTATCGATAATCGAGTTGTCGATAATCGATTTATTGATAATCGATTTATCGATGATCGATTTTTCGATAATCGATTTATCGATAATCGACTTATCGATAATCGATTTATCGATAATCGATTTATCGATAATCGATTTATCGATAATCGATTTATCGAATTATATCGAATTATATATAATTTGGTGGAGCCTATCAGACATTACCCTTCGCTTGACTTTATTTTTGTGGAGCGTTTTAGTCATATTTTCGAACAATCCACACCCAACGCCGATTGCTGGATAGCACCTTGTTCCTTTTTATAATCTTATAATTAAATTAAACAAATGTATGTTGCCGACGATTAATAAATAATAAATTAATGTTAAATTAAAAATGCTGTAATGTCCCGATAAACATTTTAGGATATTTTAATTCTTAAGAAGCTAAAAATGTCGGCATGTGTAAAACACGCTTTAAAATATACACTAACCTGCATATTTAATTCGGTAACCTCATCTCGATCACTCCAAAATGGAAAAAGATTCGTAAAAGCAAGAGGTTCTAATCCCGCCCATACCAAATAAGCTGGTACATGCTTAGATTCAGAATCTCTTTTGCAATAATCAACTACAGTCTGCATAGCAGCTTTCCGTTCTTCTTGCCATCGAATGGCTCCAGATCCGGTTTGATCCATTAGAACACTATCATTCTCAAGCTCAGGCCACCAGCCTTGCCATAACCAAACTTCATACTTATTGTCCAACATGAATAAAGCTATAAATAGATTATTACAGCTCATCGATATTATTCTCTAAGCATACATACCCGGTTGACTGACTGAATACAGATCATTTTGCCAATGAGGGTAGGGAGTAATGTGATTACTTCTATGAGGACACATTTGCTCCCTTGCTTCAAATTTCCCAGATATGCTAGTGAGGTGGAATAATTTAGGTGTATAATCAAAGTCCTCATTTTTTTTCAATAAAGACATATAGAGCTGACGTTTTTCTCCACCGACAGCTTGCATGAATTCTTTGGTTTCAGAGCCTTCCTCAACTGCAACCACGCTTAATTCATCACAGTCCGATGAAAACCCAAATTCACTTAACTCGTTTTCGATAATCCTTTCTGCCACTTGTAGGGTAACTAACCTAGTTTGACTAGAACTTTTACAACCATTCCAAATAGTAACTTCGCCGGATTTGCAGCTAACTAAGACATAGGACGCCCTGCTCCTAAGCGAGCGCATACTACAAGGTACTTCAGTCAAAAACGTTTCAGTTTCTATCTCTCCTCTACATATATACAATCTATGGTTTTCGACGCTGGGATTCTCATGCTTCCCGCTATGAATAACCATATCACCTTTAAATAAATTAAGAAATACGGGAGGTTCGGAACCTTGCAAAACTCGAATTTGTCGCGCGTTTTCGGAATCGAGCTGAATAGTTAGAAGAGCAGCTGCGCCCTTTTCGTTAATAGTTGCGTTGGATCCTTGCCAGCAAAAGTATACACACAGATCCCGACCGGATTGAACGTGTTTGGATGGTTGTCCGCTCAATCCGCGACCAGTTGTATTAGCACAATACTCCCAGCGCACAATGTAACTATTTCCGTCAAAAAATTGGCCAATTGACTTACTTGGAAGCTTTTCATGTGTATACTCTAAAATAACCCAACAAGTAACAGAGCGCGTTGTAAAATTAAACATGCGATTAGTTTCTTCATCGTAGAAACTCAAACCGCGTCCTAAATGCATACCATCAGTTACCAAATCTGGCTCTATGTAACTATTTTTACATAACTCCTCTATACTGCACGGTTTAAAATCAAATTTGACCTCAACATTGTTATCATTGCTATTCTGTCTCACTTTAATAACTCGTCCGTAATCAGGCCAATCCAAGAATTTTTCTTTAAATAATACCGTTTCTCTATGTTGCGTTAATTTTGCGAATAATGCCCACTTAGGTCTAATCGTATCCGTTAAAACTTCCACTTTATGCTCTCGCGACCCCAAAATTAAAGATACTTTGAGAGGATTTATGCCACATTCTGTATAATTATAACCTTCATTCCACAGTTCACGAGCAAGTTTTAGTGCCTTTTTCTTATCTTCGAGTAAAGCATTTTTTCCACTCCACACATACATTTCACTACCAAAATCAAAGACAAAAGTCTTCATAGGGCTTAGCATCTCAATTTTAGGCATTGTTCCCCAATAGTTTTCGACTGGAACCAATTCATCATTTTGGTACTCATATATCATATTAGTTCCTAAAATTGACGTTTCATAAATTTCATCTTCATCCGGATGCCCAGCCTTAGCCACTATCACCTCTTGCGCAGGCGCACCTAACAATTTCCAAAATTTCTCAATCTCAGATAATCCACAACTAGCAATTTTTTTCGAATTAATTGTAATAACTTTATCACATTTACAACCAAGGTCACTTTTTTGCTGTATGCTGTTTACAATATCGGCGGCTCGAGACTGTTCAATAACATTTGCATACGCCCCTATGTAATTATAAACAGCATTGTATGTAACTAATATGTAACAATCACCTTCATTAATAGATGAAGCGATTGGTTCAACCAACCTTGTTTGTACAAAACGTCGACCTTTAATTTGTAATAACATTAACTCGTTAAATGGTGGATATGTGGAGTTTAAAGAGGATGATCTTTTTAAGGCAACTGAATTGAAATCTTCTTTACTTGCGAGACCTGCTAGTGCTTCTACGGCGAAATTTGACGATTTTGCAACTGAAACAAGAAACATCTTAATCAACTGTAGTATATTGATAAAAATTGGAATAGAAGCATGATTACAATAAAATAATACAGAGAAAGTACCTATGCCGTTCTTACCCGCTCAGCGTTTACCTTTCACATACATATTTTTTTAGTAATATAACCTTCAGATTGTCGCTGCGTGGTGTTTTGTTAAATAATTATGTTATACTTTAATAAAGTGTAAGATAGAACAGGTTAACGCAATTCGTACTCGTAAACGTAATCACATTCGTTATGTTAATAATTTTCAAAACAGGCCATTCCAAAGTTGGGACGAATAGGGCGCAAAATTTTTTTTTCCTTTGGGGCTTTTTTTGAAATATCAACATCAACGGAGATACATACCTACAGGGTGTCAAAGTTTTATTTAAAAAAATTAAAATTTATGCCAAACCACTTGAGATAATTAAACAAAATTTTGTAGGTGTCAATAGCTACGTGGGAGGTAAATTCTTCAATAAAATATTTTTGGGTTTGCCAGTGGCGCGCGTATAAAAAAGTTGTTTAATATTTTTGAAAAAAAAATGGTACGCAACTGATTCTTCTAAAAACTAAAAATCATTATTATTGAATTCCTTGTTCAATTCTAAAAAGAATTTATTATTTTTTGGTACGACGCACCGTTTTCGAGTAAAAAAGGTAAACACCGTTTTAATGCATTAATTTTACTTAATTTTAAGACGGATTTTAATTTTTTTTTCTGCGGACTCTAATTTAATATGTTGCTTCATGAAGCCTTTTTTCAGACTTTTTCGAACATTTTTTGTTTTTTTTAATGGGGCACATATCGTCCCATTAGTCCATTACTTTGGGACAATGTATCCCATCAGTTCTAAAATAACACACATGAATTAGTTTTCGGAACCCGAACTGGCCCAGTATGGGTCTTCATCCTCACTATTAAGATAAGGATCAGTATCGCTCTCGGACAAATTTTCAGCGAGTTGCTCGAGCTCCTTTTAAGTTAACTTTTTGCTCATTCTGGCAAGAAAAAAAAATTGTCTCTACTGGGATAAATGGTCCCACTAAAGTAGCCTATTGGGACACAATGTCCCACGAAAGAAAAACCTAACGTATTTTACATTGGTCAATGCGTTAATAGACTTCAAACATTAGACGTGCTACTATATAGGTACTTACATGCTTATACACTATATACAGTTAATAATTTGTTAAAAAATACTTTGAAACGCGAATAAATGCACTACACGCGCTCACTAGTTCAATATATTTAAGGTTATCTCGATTTATTCGTAAACAACACCCGGCTATATGACCTTGGGTCGTTGAAAAGACTGAACTGGCGTTTATACTCGTAAATACGGGACGATTGTGCCCACTAGTACAGGGTGAAATCTGCCTTGGGACGTATTGTCCCGTTAGGTTCGAAAGGGTTAAATGGATTGTTATTTAAATTCACAATTTAAAGTACGATTTTTATGGCAAGTGATAGTCAAATTGCATTGCAACTATCACTTCAACGATTTTTACCAGAAAACAATTTAAAAAATGTGGGAATTTTCGCTAAATTTTAAAAAATGTGAAGGCATATAAAAGTTAATTTAACTTAAATAACGTGTTCAAAATAAGCTCTATTTTGCTCTACGCATTACAGTAGAGCGCGGCGCGTCCATTGAGCGCGGCGCATCCATTGATCGGTCACCGCCCGAAGTAGAGAAATTGGCTTTCCTCTAATAGTCGTTCCAGCCTCTTCTATCCGCCGAATTAACCCCTCCATGGTTTCTGCAGGAGTTCTAAAACCTAGTGACTTTATGTAGCCCCACAAGAACAAGTCACATGGAGTGAGATCCGGTGACCACTGCACTGTATCATTTCGGCTAATGCTAATCCATCTATTCCGAACAGTTTCGTCCAAAAAATCAATCGCACCCCCTATTAAAATGGGGTGGTGCTCAGTCTTGCAAAAGCCACATGATTTGCCTAATATTTAACGGAAACTCATGTAACAAAACCGGCAGATCATTTCGTAAAAAGTTTAAATAACTTTCGCCAGTGGTAAAATATGGGGTCCAATGAGCACTCCATTCACAACACATACATTAACAGAAAATCGATGTTGAACATTTGTTTGTTTAATTGAAGGTGGGTTTTCTATAAACCAAACGCAACGTGCGTGTTTCCGAAGTTATTTATGCCGTCGCGAGTAAATTTTTCTTCGTTCACAGCCAAAATGGTTTTAGTAAAGTTTTCGTCATTTGCGTGTTTTTTTTTGTAACAGCCATTCACAGAATTGAATTCCGCGAGGATGATCTGCAGGTTGCAGCGCCTGTACACACTTTTTTTTGACTTACTGCGATCTGGATTGCAATTTCCCGGGTACTTCTTGTTAGGTCTTCTGCGAAAAGATGTAAAACTACTTCTTTATTTTGAACATCCGCAACGGAAATTGTTCCACGTATGCGGCATTTGTACGACACTCTCCGTAAATAATCAGCATATCCACTAATTCATTATTTTCATAAATTCTCATAAACATGAGCCATTGTTGTATCGATAGCGTTAATAAAATTACGAAGAAAAACTAATTGACAACAGAGACAAAGAAAAACAAACTTTTCCAGCCGCCTTTGATCAAAGGTTCTATATTTTGAAATTTTAAATTAAAACAGCATTTAATTGTAGGCGTGCATTAAAACGGTTTTAATTTTTTTTAACTCAAAAACGGTCGTTGTACCAAAAAATAATAAAAGCTTTTTTTAGAATTGAACAAGGAAGTCAATAATAATTTTTATTTTTAGAAAAATCAGTGCGTACAATTTTTTTTTCAAAAATAGTACTCACGCCACTGGTAAACCCAAACATTTTATTTATTGAAGAATTTCCCTTCCACGTAGCTATTGACACCCACAAAATTTTGTTTAACTATCTCAAGTGAAGTCACTAGTTTTTAGAACTGAAGAAACCGTGGAGGAGTTAATTCGACTGATAGAAGAGGCTGCAACAACTATTAGAGGAAAGCCAATTTCTCTACTTCGGGCAGTGACCGATCAATGGATGCGTCGCGCTCAAATTTTTTTAAAGTAAGTTCAGTTATTTTGAAATTTAGCCAAAACTAAAAAAATTTTAAACTTGTTTTCTGGTAAAATCATCGAAGTCAAACGGTTTTCACTTTTATTACTCGAAAACGGTGCTTCCTACCAAAAAATAATAAGAGCTTTTCTTTTTAGAATTGAACAAGGAATTCAAGAATTATTATTTTTTGAAAAATCAGTGGCGTACCTTTTTTTTTCAAAAAATATTAAACAACTTTTTTATACGCACGCCACTGGTAAATCCATAAATATTTTATTCATTCAAGAATTTCCCTCCCATTTACAAAATTTTGTTTAACTATCTCAAGTGGTTTGGCAGTTATTAATAAATATTAATTTTATAAGTAAAACTCTGATACCCGGTATCTCCGTTGATGTTGATAGCGCCAAAGGAAAACAAATATTTTTTGAAGCCTTATTCGCTGGTGAAAGGATAACTTTAGAATCACCCTTCATAACACAACTACAGAAATACGGGTTTATTTAGTTAAAGGGTAATGCCATATTAATTTAACGCTGTTCAAAAATACCAATGTTGTAGCTGTAAAAGGTGGGCAATCCGTTGCTTTTTAAGAAAAAATGCTTATTCAAAATTGGGTTGCATTATTCCAATCGCCTTTAAATTTTTATTACATTCAAAAATAAAATATATAACATGTTTTAACATGATGATATCTTGGGCTAACGTCGTGCTTGATGACGCTGGATGCGCGTAAGGGTAGTAGCGAATTGGTTGGTAGGTTCGGAAGGCGCGTTTAGGAGTTGGGGGAAGAAACAATATAGTTGGTAGATACCCCGCGAGCGATTTAATATGATCTGGAACCGATTGATCAGAAACCCGAAATAATGCAACGCCCCTCGTTTCCAGTAAAAAGTTCTTATGGTTGCGTGTAAAGAAATTTTAAATGTAAAAAATTTACAAATTTCGCCAGGAAACCTGCGAAATAATTTTACGTGATTTTTTGGTCAGCCATCGCACGGGTAAAAAACATAAGGTTTATTTTATAACATAGCACTCTTTTAGGTTAAATTTTGGAACATCCTATACTTATATTGTAGAGTATCACAAATTTGAAGAAATATCGTACCCCGTATGTAACCCTCCGGACACGAAACTGGACACCTGTACATGGCGACGAGATCTACAATGTAATATGTGTTCTAATAACTGCCGGGCTCGTGACGAAAACTAATAAAATTTTTGTAGCCTTAAAATCATTTAAATTGTATATCAATATTTAATGCCGCATTGTCTCGCAGTAGATTCAGGGAAAAGTTTCATGCGGTTTGCTGATCTTACTACAAGATGATGATGAGCAGCTTATGGCATTTCGGGGTCTGCCCGTTCAGAGTATTAAGTCAAATACGGAATAAGAATATGGGTCCACCTTGATTGTGAAAGAACGTATGTATTCAATCCCCAAATTTATTCGAAAAAAAATAGGCATTATTCAAAACAAGGTAAACGAGTTGTTTTCGATTTGATACAGTATATTTAACGTGGCAGTGGAATTAATATGCCCTTTGCTAAGAACTATTAACGCGGTATAACACTTTGCGGAATGAAGATAAAGAACAAAGCGGTTATTCCTCCTGGTTCATTACCGAGCTGGTAGAACAGTGGTGACACGATCTGCTTAGAATTCGGGAGGTAACGGGTTCGATTCCCGTTACGGTCTACCTTGTAGGAGGTTTTTTCAGGGGGTTTTTCTCATACACATATAGAGACATGGTGACTGCACATGTACACACCATGTACGGCTACTTAGGCGAATGCTGGGGTAGTATTTTCCCCCTCAGAACCCTAACTCCGTTCCATCCGATCCTGTCCTTACACCCATCTTAATCCCATGCATTTTATTATATATATATATATATATATATATATATATATATATATATATAGACACACACACAGACAAACACGTAATACATATATGTATGCTGGGAATCCATGATTGTGGCTGAGGGAGCTTGGAAAGCTCGAGCAGCCCGCCCTCCCCTTTGGAGAGGGAATGAAATACGAGGCCCTTTCCTTTTCCCCCTGGTTTGTTTACCTAACCCCAACAAAGAAGAGAAATTCCGCTTTTTCCGTTCAATAATTACATCCGTTTTGTTTCTTTTAGCGCCGTTATAGTAAGTATTGAACATCATGACAAAACTCAGATTGGAGAAGAAAATGAGGTGTGTGAAGATAAGCCGTGTTATTTTTGAATGATGTAATTTAAATTTGTGTATAATTAGGCGCTGTTTATTTATTTTGCGCCGTTGAAATTAAATTTTGCGCCCGATAGAAAATAAATTGTTGTAAAAAATCACGGTGCCGACAATTATGCGTACGAAATAAATTGTAAAAATGGCAAGGCTTACATCATAGCCATGAACTTATAAATAAATTAATCTTTTCTTGCGCAATGATTAGTCGCTTACCATGGGAAACAAAATTAAAATTTGCGCCACTATATGAAACAAGTTATTATTAAACTTTACAGAGTCGCCAACTTCTAGGTAAATTAACTGTTTGTTATGCTCCACTCAATTTATTTAAATTTGTTGTTTACCTGTTTATTTATTTAATGTGTATTTACTTTTCTTAACCTTATTGTATTATAATTATTAAAACTCCACTTATTCCATTTTAGATATATATATATATATATATATATATATATATATATATATATATATATTTAATTATATTTATCCCATTTTCTTGCATTTATGACTATACTATATTTCTACTAATATCAACTTAATTGGATTTTATATTATTCGCTCTAATCTTAATCCTAAATGAACTTCAACTCGTGCGTTCTCCTTTAAATATGTGTTATAATATAACCCACTTACGGAATATTCTGAAATACGAATTCCTATTTAATTTTAAAGTTACCTACCTACAGTTTAAATTTACAGGGTTGCTTATCCACTACAATGCGGTAATTAGACACCAATTGTACTGGTTTTCTACACGACTTGTTAGTTATAGGGGAGCAAAATTATATTTTAACTCCTAATTACTCCATAACAAAAAATTTGTATGTATTTTTTAGTAAAATAATAAATAAATAATAAATATTTTATAAAATATATTTAATAATAAACCATCTATTTGAAAATTTAATAAAAGTTACCGATTAGCTTTTAAAATATTTTGGATGGCATTCCGACATATTCCCAACTCACGAGATAATGTTCTGTTACTAATTTGGGGATGAGCTTCTATATATGCCAAAACATTAATAGTATTCTCCTCGGTTATGCCTTTACCATTACGTCGTAATACTGGACGGCGAATGCTTCCAGTACGCCGTAACCTTTCAAACAACCTTTTAAAAGTTCCCTTTTTATACTGATGGCGATATGGATAGCGCATCGCAATCTTCTCTTTCAGCTATTGCAGAATTCGGGAAGCATTCAAGGTAAATATTAACCATACCCATAGCCTCATCATTCGTTAAAGGCATTCTTTAATTAACAAGTGTCAAAAAAAGTAAAAAAAAAGGATTTTCTGACCAAAACGGCGCCCCGCGTCCGAAATGTTAACTCGATCGAAAAATCTCGGACACGTCGATTTTTATTTTCAGTCTGCCGTCTTCTACGACGGTCAAAAAAATTTTACAGTGGCGTGCGGCCGGGTGTGGGTGGAAGTCCTAACTGATATATTAACCCTAAGCCGTTGGTCCTAGAGACATGAAATTAGGAGGGTGTGTTCTTTGTGAAGTGTAGGTATTCACTAAGAAAGGGTTTTTCGAAATTCCACTCCTAAGAGGGTGAAATGGGGGGTTAAATTTTTTTGTGAAACTTTTTATTTTATGGGTCGATTGAGTCGAAAATTGGTACACATATTCTTCAATTAAAATTATGAGACGTCTATCACGTGTTCTATGCAATTTTTGATACGACGCGTAATTTAGCGGCCAAAAAATTCCTAATGTATAATTTAAGTGTTAGTTAAAATTTTTTCCATATCTGAATAACGATTCATTTTATTAGAAAAAGTGCTGGCATACTTTTTAAAGAAAATTTAATTTTACATAACTTTTCTTTATAAACTTTCTTAATATAATGCAAGGTAACTCTAAAAAATAATTAAATATGAATGAAAATGGTTAAAATGTATTACTGATATTTTATAAAAGCGGGCGGCTTTGAAATTTTTTTTAAGTTAACACGTCTATCTGAAATTAAGTTTTAAACGTCATTCTGACATAAATTACTGTTTTTGTTTTTACAATGTTGCCGGTTTTCGTTATAAACGTATGAGAGGTTGCAATTTGTTTTAATTTTTACCTTCCAACCTACATATACATATGTGGGTATAGAAGGTTAAGCAATCGACTTTTTAAGTTAGTATCTATACTTGAAATCAAATAAGAATAAAGTAGAGGGCGCTTGATACTTGAAATCAAATAAGAATAAAGTAGAGGGCGCTTGAATTCAAGTTATGTTTACACTGATATAATGTATATATGGCGGCCAAATAATAACAAGCAAGTCATTGTCCAAGTTTGGTGACAAATTCATTCACGCAATTTACTCGCTTGGCAACAACTGTTTCAATCACAGATGTATTCAAAGTTGCTGTATACCGTAGCGAAGCACGGGTATTTCGCTAGTGCAACAATAAACTCAAAACTATTTATGATTTGACATTTCTTCACAGTAAGATTATTAGTTAATATTTTGTTTCCAAAGCCTACTGTGTTTTAAATTAGAATATATAATTACTGGGATTCATGTGTTTTTAGATTAATGTTAGGGTTGCTATTCCTTAGTTAAATAAATATCTAGAGAGTTGCAGTCTTCATAAACATTTTATTGTTGTTCTTTATAGTAATGTTAATACGTATTGTAAAATAATAGCAGTAAAACAGAAAATTATTTTTTTTATAAACTATTTTAAATTTCACGTAAATGCATCATTTACAGATTTAATTTTTTTGTGGCATACTTTTTTATTTTAGTGTTTTTAATAAACTTAAGAATTTATGTTATCCGACAATACACTGGGTCAGTCAATACTTACCAAAATATTCAAAAAATCTAAATATCTTTGGAAAGGCGCAAGATAAAAATTTTCGGTTTTGACAGGGATAACTGTCATTGTATTGCCCTTTGATTGTATTAATAAAAAATATATCCTCCATTTAAAATTTACTACAAAAATCTATAAATACGTAAAAGCGTCACATGGCGCCCTCTAGCGGTCAGAACAAACTCCAAAGTTATTAGTTCTATACATTTTTTAAATTCACAAGTTATGTTATTTTCAATGAGCTCTCGTTTGTCAAACTCGGTTAAATAGTAAGGAAGTTAGACATTTTTCTATGGATTAAAATATTCTTCCCCCGCCACTAACTCATAGGAGATATGGAAAAATGAGCGTAATGAAAGTTGTAGAGCAAAGCGAGTGCTTCCGTACGATGATACTTTTACTAACCATAATTAGGCAAAAATTCATAAAAAATGCGAGTTTTTTTTATGAGGCAATTAGCGCCATCTAGTTATGTCTTTGAAAATATTTTTAATCGTATTTTTGTTGCCGATTTTATTATAAATATTTTTTTCCCAACACTATCAGCGGAACGGTTGCGGGGATATGACCGCGTGCCTCACTTATTTGGCTACGCTGTACAATTTATGTTCCATTATTCAAAATTTATTTTTCAGCTCATTTACTAATTGCATTATCATTATTGATAGAAAACTGTTGCTAAATTTAGGAAAGTGTTAGAGGTAATGTAGCAATGATCATCCAGATGCAAGGGCAATTAGCGCTATCTAGCGGCAAATTACGTATTTTTAATCGTATGTTTGTAGCCGATTTTATTATACATATTTTTTTCCCAAAATTGTCAGCCAAACGGTTGTGGATATATGGCCGCGTGCTTCGCTTATTTGGCCACCCACTGCATGTATTAGTACATAAAAAATAATCCTTTTTATTAACGTCCCTTTATTTCTGCAGCACTTCCCATCAAAGGACATTTCAAGATTTGATTCTTAACGAAAGGAATATTACAAACGGACAATTCTAATTAGAGTAAAACAAACTGAATGAATAGTACGTACTTTTTTCAATATTTAATCGCTGTTTCTCTTTTTCAGCAAGTCCAGTGGTAACCTCCGTGTACTCATCAGCGATATCCAAACGTGCAGCAAGAGCCTTAATTGGATTCTTAGTAGCCTCACGCCTTCTTTGAACGCGTACTGTCCGTTTTTGAACCAACAAATTCGAAGATTGTCGTGAGACAATATCAAAATCGTCAACTGTAATATCTGCCACATCTGATTTTGATTTTGAATGAATACTTTCAAAAAAGCTTGTAAATGTAATATTATCAGGTCTTTCAACTTTAACTTTTCGGCTAGAGGTCACTAGAGAATCTTGTACACCTAAAATTCACACGTTTTTTAATCAATCTCTAATGATTGCAAACTTTACCTCTACCAGTATCACCAGAACCAGGTAATGAAGTACTCCTTTTTACACCTACAGAACCATTTTTTTCCGGAGAAGAAGGTAATGAAGAAGAATCGGTGTTAATATCACCACCTGAAAGTTATATTATAATAAAAGTTTTAATAAAAATGACGACTTACTCTCTTTTCCTTTGAAAGTTTTAGCTTTCGGTGTTCGTTTTGTTTTAATTGATGATGGTATATTTATTGGGATTGTGGGTACATCATTATCGAGTTGCATACGTCCAGCTACAGAAAAATTGACCGCATCTGATTGTTCGACGCGATTTCGCCATTGCTTTGATGCAGCATGCAGTTGATCCTTTCTTGCAGCTAATATTGTTCTTCTATCCGTCAGTTCATCCTGTCGATAACGTTTTACCATGAAATAATACGTTAAAAGTGTTAATAATATAAAAATTAAATCAATATAAAAGACCATTGTGTAATTCTCGCAAAGTGAAATGACAAACTAAACAGTTTTATCGGATGTTCGCATATGCGATTGCTGATAACTAGAGAGTACGGAAATTTGAGGTTTCACACCAAACTTATCAATTTAACTGTCAAATTAAGTGTCAAACTTACGTTATAAATATTTTTTACGTTCAGCAGACTAAGTTCTTCGTTTGCGTTGTTTAATTTTGGAATACGTTTGCGCCATTCGTTATCACCGCTTTGTTGAAGTTTCGCTTGTAATTCGGCAATTTTTTGAGGCATTGTTGCGTTGGTTAAGGAACGTCTAATTCCGGGTGTTTTAATTTCCTCCTCATCTCGTATCACACCTTGACTTTTACTTTTATACAAAAAACCTTCATTACTCACTCTGAAACAATAAAAAAATTGTTTATTTTTGTGTTATAAAATTAATAACTTGTCTGATAATGGATAAATTATAGTGTTAGTGTGGAGAAGTCGGCCAACTTATTATAAAAGTGTTTAAATAACTATATCGCACAAGAATTGTTCTAAAATTTTGAAAATAAGTTTACTGATAATTGAGCGGTTTGGGTTTGTAATAGTGTTAATTCTGTGTCTTAACGATTATTGAGCCCTTAATCTCTAATCAAATGCTGTACTATAACCAAGAGTTTACTACAACTTTTCAAAAAATAGTAAATTTGAACACAAAGCAAGTGTTACAAAAAGGTAAACTTAACATTTTTCTATTACCCGATCTGAGCTGGACACAAACTTGCTATAATTATTGTCTTAATTAATCAAGCTAACCAAAACACTTTCTCACTCCTAAAATACTATACACTAACTACTTACAGATAACCGAAATACAGCAGGATACAGAGAGCATGCGTACTCAAACCTTATCTTTAAGTGTTTTTTGAGAATTCGACTTGAGTTGGTAAACAAATCATGAATCATAATACACAAAAACTAGACAAAGACATACTTTAACCTAAGGCCATATTGTAACAAAATATTTGTATAAATTACCTACATCTAAAAATTCTAAAACACAAAGTAATTTCCTGTCAAAATCTGTCATTAAAAACACACTATTACTATATATTTGTTTACATAATTATCTTTTTAATTTGCAAGTAAAATTAGTTACGTAATTAAGAGGAATGTTTAAATTCCGGTTTATTACTAATTCTAAGAGCTGGTGTATCACGTGGATGCTGTCAAGAGATCACTATAATTAAGTGGATAGGGGGATTAATTCCATCAATTATAATCAAGCATATTCAGGAAATTAAAACAATTATCCATCAGGTACAATTAAAATATAAATGAATTCTTTGAAGTGAAATGAAGATCTAATTATAGTTTAATTGCGATTAATTTTACATTGTTAATTTAAATGGTGTAATGAGCAACTAACAAAAAAACTGCTCTGAAACTCGTTAAATTGATTATAAAAGGGAGACGATATTATAATGTTTAACCAATTAGGTCTAATTATGACTAAAACACCTTGGATTAATATGGAAGCCCCTCAAACAATAAAATTACTACCAAACAATGAAGGTTCTACCTTCACGGATGAAAACAGATCTGAATTTTTTTTCTTTTTTTTTCTCTTGCGCCAAAAGATTCCTAAAATAGTATACACAGAGTGTGAATTATAAAATAAATAAACGTTCAAGCACCCGCAGAACATAAAATAAGTGTACATCAATGTTCATCTCAAGTCAGGAATTATATACAGAACGTTCGTAAAGTAGCAGATAAATTCAATTAAAATCCGAATGCGAGTTTAGGAAGAAAACGCTCGGACCCGTCGATTTTTATTTTCAATTTAGATTTTTTTTACGTAAAAGTGAAATATACAGGGTGTGTCGATATTTTTTTTTAAATGTCAACTCCCATTTATTATTGCAGAATTAGAAAGGATATATCTTTTTACGTACGACAATATTACATATGGATGGTGTTAATACAGGCTGTCCCAAATTTGCGTCCGCGGGCCCTTGATGAATAAGAGAACAAAACTGTAGTAGAAAGAACTGAGGCACAAAAATTAGTTTAGGTTATACAAGGTGTATCTAAATAATACCGAAACAATTTAAGAGGTGATTCTCTGATGAAAATTAAGGGGGTTTTCGTATACAATTTTTTGAAAACGCCCCTCCAAATATTCAAAAAAAAAATTGTTTTTCTTTTTTATCTTCCCTGTATATTAAGCTAAAGAAACGAAACTTGGTGAACAGTAGCTACACTTTCTGAAATTTTTTCACCCTGTAGTATTTTTCTAAGGGGTTGAAATAATCAACCTCTAAGATGTTTTTTTTTATAAGTTTTTTTTCGACAAAACTTTTTACATTGAAAAAGTATATCTAAAAAGTCCCATTCATTTACTAACCTTTTGATCTCTTCAAGTTTTTTAGAAAAGTTAGAGATTAATGAGAAAACAAAGTAAAGACGAGTTGTTTATCGCAAAGGTTGTTTAAGAGGTGATTAAATAAAGTTGTTGATCGCGACCTATCTTCAAATTTATTGTTTTGAAATTATTTAATATTTGATTTATTACTTGGTTAGCTTAGTTTAAGTTTCAAAGTAACTTGAAGAGACAAATGGCTGGGATAAGTTGGAAAATTAAATAATATTTTATTATAACATTTTATTAAACAACAGTCAACCAAATAGTTCACCCATCATTCTACTAGGCTAAGAAGTTTGGAACTAAGAACAGAAGTGAACGAATGTTATAATAATTTAAAAAAAAAACAATAATCTGTCAAATATCGACAATACTCTCTGTTGGAAATGATTGCCTTCATTTCTAATACAAGCGTCTATTGTATTTCTCATAGAATTGCGTGTTTTAAAATATTCCTGGTGAATTCCTTATTGTTTCACAACGTGCTATAATACGATTTCGCAAACCATTGACATTTTCAACTGGGCTTGAATAGACCAAGGATTTCAGATATCCCTATTAAGGTCAGGGATGCGGGTTGGCCAGTTACAGGTCCTCTTAAACCAATCCATCGATTGGCATACACCTTATCCAAGTGACTTCTTGCACGTGTACTAAAATGGGCTGGTGCTCCGTCGTGCCTAATTTGAATGGGAATATCTTCAAGAACACTATGAGTCACCATCTTATCGCATTGGAAGAAAATAGGGACCTATTAAATAATTGTCAATAATTCCGAAACACCCATTCAATTGATAGTAATGATTTCCTTCAAAAAGGCCATGAGGATTTTCCTCGGTCTAAGTGTGATTATTATAACAATTTCTAATACAGTCTCTTGAGAAATTCGCTTCGTCACTAAATAAAATATTTCTTAAGAATTGTGGCACTTGGCCGATCATGTTAATAAGTCATTGACAAAAAACCACACGCGGTAAAAAATGTCAAATCTGTAATGCCTGAATCCGTTGAAGATGATAGGGATATAACTATTGTTCTTTTAAAATTCTAAAAACTACCGAATGGCTTACATTTATGGCACGGACGATTTTCCTGGTACTAGTTTCTGGCGATTAAGTACGTCTTCTTCCAGACCTTCAGTCCTGACTTCTCGGGTACGGCTAGAACTTCTCATTTCAAATTTACCAAATTCCCGCGAGCGTTTGTGAATATTTGTTAAAGTAGTATGATGAGTATTGCTGTTCAGTAAAAATTCTTTGCACCTTCAATGTATTACCGTTAGCACACCCATATGTAAAATGCATATGTGTCATTTGAAAATTCGAATAGTTAACCATATTTTCGGTTTACCAACTATTTTCTTCACAAAATCATAAAGCTTTCAAAAGAGTAAGAATCACATTTCACAATCCCTCTTTAAATTTTTTCTATGCATTGCATTGCAAACAATCGGCAACTAAATCTTACGGCAAAATACCCTCGCGTTAAACAGCTCTACTTTTTGAAAATGCATTGCAATACATTGACTTTGTTTTTTCATTAATCTCTAACTTTTCTAAAAAAACTTAAATAGATCAAAAAGTTAGTAAATGAATGAAACTTTTTAGATATACTTTTTTAGATATACTTTTTTGCCGAAAAAAAATTTATAAGAAAAAACATCTTAGAGGTTTATTTCAACTCCTTAGAAAAATACTACAGGGGTGAAAAAATTTCAGAAAGTGTAGTTTTATTAACAGAAATGTTCAAGTTTCGTTTCTTTAGCTTAATATACAGGGAAGATAAAAAAGAAAAGCAATTTTTTTTTAGAATTTTTCGAGGGGCGTAACTTTCAAATAATTGGATACCGGAAACCCCTTAATTTTCATCGGAAAAGCACCTCTTACATTATTTAGATACACCCTATATAGGGTGTTTAATTTATACAGGGTGAACCAAATATATTTTTTTAAATGGGACACCCTATATGTTATTTCAAATTTGGAGTCAGCTCACTTCGGCCATTCTTTCAATATAAGGTTTGATTATGTTATACAGGGTAGTTTAGAAGAAGCCTAATGTAATTGTAAAATGATTCCCCTAATTTAAATTAAATGTTCTAATTGAGCACTGTTAACAATCTGACAACAGCCAGGGCGATTACCAAATGATTTTTGAACGTTGTCGACGACATTTGCGATAATGTTTCTAATTTTGTGGCGAACCCGTGCTTTTAAAACTTCTAAATAGGCCGGTCGCGTCGCGTATACTTTACTCTGTAAGTATCCCCACAAGAAATAATCTAGAGGATTTAAATCTGGCTGGCCACTCAATTGTCCATTTTCTACCTATCCAACGATTTGGAAAAACTTCATCGAAATAAGCGCGTAAACCGTAGTGTGGCGGCGCTCCATCTTGTTGAAAAAAGAGGTCACGGTGGTGGATATCGGGCTCTAAATCCGGATATAACGTTTTTAGAGCAGGGATGAAGTCATTTTGAAGAAAGTCTAAATATTTTGCACCAGTGAGAGTATCCTTGAAGAACTAAGGACCTACAACTCTATAACTATGCCGCGCCACAGATTCAATTTTTGAGGGTTTTGGGTGTGATATTCCGTGAACCAATCAAGATTTTAGGTTGCCCAATAACGACAATTTTGTCTGGCCACATGGCCGTTTAAAACAAATGTTACTTAGACGGAATTATTCTTTTTACAAAATTGACGTTACCTTAGCATAATTGTTGCATTTGTTCCCAAAATTCATTTCGCCGATCAAAATCTTCTTCCGACAGCTCGTGAAGTAAGCATATTTTGTAGGGATTAAACTTCCCTCTTTTCAACACTTTATGCACGTAGATCTCGCGCTACACTAATATTATTAGCTGTATCCGTAATGGTGGTATTAGAATTATCGTGCACTGCTAACACAATGTTCAACTGATCTTCACTTATCGACTTTCTCGGACATGTCCTAACTCTGCTTACCATGCATTATTCTTATTGGTCTTAGAAATACATAACTAATTCGTCCCTTTAAGGTTATCGAAAATTAGAATCAATTATTCGAAACGAGATTATCTAAAGATTCTCAGAAATGCATGACTCAGCAATTTCTAAGAAACAAACTTACAATATAAAAACAGTACCAAACGTGATTAAATTCTGAGAACTCTATGACTCAACGATGTGCAGATGTAGGTCAAGTTTGCAAGTTATAACCTGGTGAATAAAAATAGTCATTGTGCTTCATTGTCAAAATTGTTCTTGTGTGCAATAGGCATGATATGTTATCTAGCAAAATTAAACCAGTTAATGAACGCTTTAGATGAAAGAGGTGCAAGTACTATCAATCCGCAAGGTTTAACCTGCCACATGATGGAATCATGCTTTATTGGAAGAGTCTGAAGGTCTCTCTCACTCTTGGTCAAATTTCATGTGATGCTGTCTCTTTCTTACATCCTATGTGGATTAGGATCACCCTAGCATAACTACTGGCTTGGACGCCACCTGTCATACAACCGTCAACTAGCTATTGTATATAAAAAGGGTTTCTGTAGTTTCCAAACCGCCATATAGGCCTAGTATCAGTCAATATGACATTTTTTGTTTTCCAAAATTAAAAACCACATGAAAGAATGTCATCTCAGCCCGTTCAATAATGTTTGTAGGAGCGTAACCGATGACTTAAAAGACAATACCAACCAAAGCCTTCCATCCCTATTGCGAATACAAGGCTAATGTACTTTGAAAAGTCTTTGAAGTATAACAAAATTCCGTATTGTTTTGCTACAGTTCATATGTGTAGGGGCCTAAAAAACGTAATACAGACAGGGCGTAAAGGCAATCGAAAAAATTATCTTCTAAATGCTGTTCCGTTTTTGCGGTACTGGGTGTTTTTTTATTTTTCTTCCCACCAGCAATGGAACATTTTTTTTAAACAATCTAATTATATGGAAAAACGCAAACATGTACGATTTAAAAAAACGCAAACATGTACGATTTAAACTCATCATTACAAAAACTTATCTTTCGGGTTTATAAATCGTGTATTTGAAGGTTAAAATAATCGGCGTCAGTAGTAAAAATCAATTAGTTCATTAATTACATTCAGATAATTCAATAATTGTAATTGCAAAAATGTTAAAAATATCATAATAGGTACAGGATGTTTACAAAATATTTAAAAAAAGTTTATGATGTAGAAAGTTGTCTGAGCAGAAGGTTTTGAAGTGATGCAAGTAAAATTGCATAATTGTTTTTAAAAAAGAATTTCCTACAATTTGAGTATGACCTTCCTATAAGTACACAATCTCCTTTAAAATAGAAATTATAATTACATGGTCTAATTTCACTAACTTTTTTTATTTATTACCGTAATCAATTCCATCTGTAAATTGCATACTTATTTCAATGACTTGATTGCGCCACACCATCTGTGAAACCACAGATATTGAAGGTAATATTTATGAATCAGAGATTATTTCAGGTCAGAATGACTTGCTAAGTTATAGAACTCTTATTTTTTTAATATTGTGCATAAAATTTACGACATTGAGAATAGATATATGAACGAGGAAGATTGAAGACATTTTAATTATATTTTATATAATAGCATTCCTTCAAGTATTACATTACATTAATATAGTTAATGATCCATTAAGAGATAAAATCATTACGACTATGACAACAGTTAATCTTCTAACTAATTATAATGCTAATATCAATTTATTAAGATAATATAACTAGGAATGTTATTAAAGCACAATGTTCATTAAGTTGCTACTTCTTGCGTGAAGACTATGAAATCAACAATTATTTATATCAGTAATAACAATCTTCAGACATTTTCTGTGATTTTAAAAATTGGCAACACAAATAATGAGTAGTCGATCATACTTTCCGAAGGTCTGATAAAACCATAGGAACAACTTGAGAGTCCCACCACAGAATAGTAATTTACTCCCAAACAACAATGCTGCAAAACTGAAAAAATTCAATCGTTTATTTTAAAAATAAAGCTGATACTTCTACTATCGGTTACAAAAAGCAAGATAGGTTAGTTTGAAAGCTCATAACTTTTTTATTGTAAGTCCAGTGAAACTTGGCAGAGATCTTCCCTGTAGACATACAATAACACTCAGAAAATATACATTTTTAGACGCCTAACTTTGTAAATTAAAATTTAAATTATCATTAATAATGTAGTTTTGAGGCCCGTGTTTTACATACGATCGATTTCAGTGATCGTAGCTTCCTTATTTTTGTCTTAAAATGTGCGAAATTTTAATCAGTGACTGTAATATAAACGTAACTGCAATTTCAAATTTTGAAAAAAATATTTAAATTTTGAAAAAAAAAAGATGTGTTCTCGATACGTGCAAACTTCGCTCTAAATGCAAATATTTTCGTTTTAAGTGGACCGACATGTAGGTTTTAACTGTTCTTTAACGTTCCGTATTAAAGTACACGCATTTATTATGTAGATTAATCCCAATTAATAAATAATTAAATTCTCAGACGAGAGAGAGAGAGAACGGGCTACGTTGGACGAGCTCCAGATCGACGACTCAATACGAATGCTGTCACATGCGCGATGCACGAAATCGAGCTTCATACTGCTAAAATAAACGTTCCTTAAAGAATGATATTATTTGATCGGCCGATTTATTAAGAATATTAATCAAGACATCTGGTATGAGCACAAGGATTCTTTTTTATTTATATTACACAAAACTCAACACATAATTGTGTGCAATGTGAAATTGGAAAATACTGTAACAATAATGACTATCTGTTACATTACTACTAATTATAATGTTCTTAGGAGTAATATATTTTCGGAAATAACGTGAAATTGTGACGAATTACTTATTAGTTACAACAGTACTGATGTAGAAGTTCGGTTGTGTTGGTGAACATAATTTCAAAATGCCAAATCTTTCACATTGGTGAAAAGGGGCTAATATTAAATGCCAAAAAAAACTTCCAAGTAGAGAAATCACGTGGATTATCTGAAGATGTGAATAAAGCTATTGAACGCACGGCAAAGTGTATTCACATCTCCCAGTCCTCCGTTAATCGAGTATTGGCTGAAGAAAAAAACGAAAATGGTACGTCTAATCCAAGGACCAGTACTGGACGCCCTACTATTACTATAGAAGAGTATCTTCCGGATATTATTAGATGGATGGTGTTGGACTTTCACGTTGAAGGGAAGTTTCCTACTGTAAAAGAAATGCACACCAGATTAAATAACGAAGTTGAAGATTTCCCACGTATATGCACACGTACCCTACGCAGATGGTTAAAAGTCTAAAGTTTACTTACAAACAATTTTATATAAAACCTATTTTAATGGAATGCCCTTCAGTTGCGGCACAAAGAGTCGAATTTTGAAGACGAATAAAGCATTTTCGTGATAACGGTTGTCAGATTTTTTACACGGATGAAACATGGTGTGGGAAAAATCATACCAAGACCAAAGGATGGCAGGTGGATGAGTCAACGGAGGAAAGGCATGATAATTTCCATCGTTATCGCGGAGTTTTGCAGGTACACTTAACAAGTGTATGTTTATTATATATATATATATATATATATATATATATATATATATATATGCGCCATTTCTTTTAGTACGCATGTAACTTATATTCGGGTTTTAAACATTTATAGGAAGTAAACGGATTTCGAGGAGGTACAAAAACACCAAGCGGTTCTGGAAAACGCGTGATTATTCTTCATATTGGAAGTTGTCGAGGATTTGTTGATGGAATGCTGAAGTGTTTCATTGGACAAAAGGGCAGTAATGATTATCATGGAATGCGGCGCATTTTGAGGAGTGGTTTAGGGCTGTTTTAGAAAAATTGCCGAAACATTCTGTAGTTGTGATCAACCAGGCACCTTACCATACTATGCTGGATCAAAATTTTAGAAATTTCAACCATTTGACAAGAGCGGAATTATTAATCCGGGCGAAACCCTATCATCACAAAAAAGTGTATTTGCTTAACACAATAGCAAAAGCAATGCGTGGTGATGATGTTAAATTGTTGTGGTTACCAGTTGTGCCCAGTGAGTTCAACGCAAATGAACTTATTTGGACCACTTAAAACGAAAATATATTTAGAGCGAAGTTTTCACGTATCGAGAACACGTAATTTTTTTTCAAAATTTAAATATTTTTTCAAAATTTGAAATTGCAGTTACCTTTATACTACTTTGATATGTCACTGGTTAAAATTTCGCACAATTTAAGACAAAAATAAGAAAGCTACGATTACTGAAACCGATCGTATGTAAAACACGGGCCGCAAAACTTACATTTTTTATGATAATTTAATTTTTAATTTCTGAGTGTTATTATATGTCTACAGAGAAGATCTCAGCAAAGTTTCACATCAATTGGGCTTACAATAAAAAAGTTATAAGCTTTCAAATTGACTTATCTTGCTTTTTGAAACCGATAGTAGTCAAGATGAAGGTCTTGTATTATAAGTTTGACTTCGGCCGTACCGAGTTACTAATTCTGTACTATAAATAGGCCGATCAACTCAACTAACAAGATGTAGGTATTGGACATGTTACAAAAACAAAGCAAAGTATTTAAGAGAAAAAATGCCCTCAAAGGAAAAATTCCTAGCTAAAAAGGCTTAGTCACATTCTCATCCAAGTAAAAACAATTAACAATTATTTTTTTAGGACATATTTATGTTTATAACCACACGAAACACTTTTTTTTAATAAGAAAACAACTTTCCCAACATTGAGTTATCTTTAGTAAAGGTCTAAATACCTTTGCTCTAAGTTTGGTAATTCACGATATAAGGCTTTACTAACAGTCCTAGGAAAAACTTTTAAGGTTGATAGTTTTTGAGACATTTACAAAAGTGTTTATTTATTACCATATTAAAAACTTTATAAATACACCCTGTCTAAAATTGAATTATCTTTAAAAAAGATACACTTTGCTACAAAATGCGGAGCGTTTTCGATATATGTACAACGGGTAAGAAATTTTTTTAGGCTTTTTGGTCCTTACTCTACTAAAAAAATTGTCTACAATTAAATTATCTCTAATAAAGATCTGCGCCCTTTTTGCTCTAAATTTAATAGCTTTCGATAAAAGATGCTAGGGACGTGCTTTTTTTAACATTCACATAAAAACGTTTCTTAAGAAAACATGATTATAACTGGTTTATATACCTTTCTTTTTTTCAAATTAATAGTTTTCGAAACACTTATAAAAGATACATTAGAAAGTCTTCTTAAGTACCATTTTAGATGTCTACGTTTCTTATTTTAAAGTTGCTAGCTTACAACACATGTATGAAAGGTACATTAGGGACTTCTTCAGAAGTACCTTTTTACGATTATAAAACACTTATAAACCTTGTCTAAAATTGAATTATCTTTAAAATTATCTGTAGATTGCTCAGAATAGGATAGGTTTCGATATATTGACAACAGGTTTGATTGATTACTGTAGAAAGAACTTTTACAAAGACAACTCGTCTAAAATTAAATTACCTTTAATAAGGGTCTCGACACATTTCCTCTAAATGTAATAGTTTTGTATACGTTCACACTTATAAACACACAAAAAAAGTTTATTAAGAAAACTGGTCTAAAACAGAGTCATCTTAAAGACGTATCTACCCTTCTCCCAAAGTTGTTGGTTTTCGACATATTTATAAACGCTACATTAGGGCACCCTTTGTAAAGTACCATTTAATACCACAAGAAAACCCATAAACCTTGTCTAAAACTGAATTATCTTTTCAAAAAAGTGTCTGTACACTCTGATTCGTATTGAATAGCTTTCGATGTATTCATGACAGAGTACGTAAGAGATTTTTTGAAAGTGGTTTTTTGGCCCTTATTTATTACCCTACAAAAAAAATAATAAACTTTCCTAAATTGAATTGTCTTAAATAAAGGTCCCTAAACGTTTTGCTTTAATTGTGATATATTCGCAAAGGGTACTGGGGAACTGCCTTTTTAAACTTTATTTATGACCATACAAAAAATGTTTATTAACAAAACTTGCCCAAAACCGAGTTATCTTAAAAATCTACGTTTCTTGTTTTACAGTTCAAAAGCACATGAGACTCTTCCTGAAGTACCTATTTTAGGATTTATGTATTACCATACGAAACACTTGTAAATATATCTACCTAAAATTAAATTATCTTTAAAAAAATCCGTACCCTCTGCTCTAAATGAGGCAGTTTTCGATATATTCACAACAGGTTAGGGATTTTTTAAAAGGGCTTTTTATTGCTTTATTTATTACTCTACGAAAAACTAATAAATTTTCCAAAATTAAATTATCTTGAACAAAGCTCTCTACACTTTTTATTTTAAATTTAATAGTTTTCCAGTTGCTCGCAAACCTTGTTTCCAGTAAGAATAATTTGACAAACTTCTATTGTTCTAAAATTTGGTTACAGGCGTCTTTAATTCTTTGACGCAAATATTGCACGATATCCACTGACTGCGAATAAACAATATCTTTTATTTAGCACCAGACAGTGAAATCCAAGTGATTCAAATCATTCGAGACGCGCGGGCGAAATAATGGGTGCGTTTTTTCTCCGACCGATCCATCGTTCTGGAAAATTTTCCGTGAGCCACGTTTCATATTGGCGAACAAAATGTGGAGGGGCACCGTCATTCATATGCCATAAGGTATTCCTTTGCTCTAAAAGAATTTCATCCAAGAAATCAAACAGTCTTGTATCTAGGAATTCAAGGTATCTTTCACCGTTCAAGTTACCAGCCCAAGCATTAATTTTGAAAGAATATTAATAATGGGCGACTTTTCTGGCATGAGGATTTTCTTGGACCCAAAAGTGTTCATTACGCATGTTAAAGACTCCACTTCTTGTAATCGTAGCCTCGTCGCTGAAGATAATTAAAGATAAAAATTAGGGTTGCGATTACCTAACTGTAAACGTGATGCCATACCTCTGGGTAAGAAATCCTGAACTTGACCAAAGCAGAACGGAGGTAACTGCTGTTCTTTTGCAATTCTCCAAACTACTGAATGAGATATATTGGTTTGGAGTGCCACTCGTCTTGTCGGGTTTTGTTCCAGAATGTTTAAAGCACGTTCTTGATTTTCTACTATTCTGGCTGGTCTTCGCCTTCCCCTTCCCCGTATCATTGATTCTTGGTTCTACAGTTCCTCACTCACGTAAGCGTAGCTCAGCAGAAAGGAATGTTCTTATATTTCGCACGTTTTTATTGGGAAATTCTTGACTAGCATTTCACGGCAGATAATGGGTCGCCCTATGGTATTGGTGCATATTTTTAATAACAAATAATAATAACAAAATAATAATCAATGCAATGGAGATGGTAAAATAATTTGATGTTGCGTTATTTCAAAGCACACTTCGAAGATAAGTACCTAGGATTATTTTCATCCTTGAAATTCCATGTCCACAAAAAGGATGTTTTACTTGGAAACTGTGCAACTTATCAAAATTTAGTAAGGGGATCTTTTTTCATTCAAAAAACCTCTGAAATTTCATAATTTTATATCAAAAACTGCAAAAAATTAGGGCAAGATTACCCCCCAAGTTTAACGTACGTGTTTTGACGAAGACATTTTTATAGTTAGATTTACAAAAATGGAAATAAAAAAGAAAACTAGAATCTACGGTAACCTAGATTACCATAGATTTTAGTTTTCTTTTTTAACTAAATAACCGCGTGGCAGGCGGCCAGTGTACCACTAGACAAACCGTGCTTTTCCATTTTAACGTTGAAACTGTTATTTAAACTATTTATGGGAACGCATCAATTCCCATAGCTCTAATTTACTTGAAGCTGATTTAATTCTATTACTACAATATAAATAAATACATTCAAAGCTATTTCCAATCCGTCCGCACTTATCGAGATTTAGTCGTCAGTTATACCCATGATGTAAAAGATCAAGGTGCAGTGAACTCTATCTAAATGTGTTCACTGTCAAGGTGTAGCAATGCGCGCAATGGCCTACCGAAGAATTAGGCATTGTCAAGTGACGTCACAACGTGTGACCTTGCCTGATGTTGGACAACCTTAACACACATTCTTGTGGAATGTGATTGTTTTCTGACAAATTTATCGAAAATCGTAGGCGGTGAAAATGTTTCTGTGCTAATACTTGTAGATGAGGATTGTATCGAATTTATACGCAATTGAAATTTCATCTGTTTGGGTTAAAAAGTCCAGAAAACCCACCAATTTTTATCTTTCTATTTTGAGGGGTTCGGAAACAATCGCATAAAAAAACATTTGCCAGGAACGCCAGGTGTGGGCGTGTATCTTCTGTAGGGACCAGTTTACCAAAAAATCATTATTTGGCTATATTTACATATCCTTACAGTTTAGGCACCTATTTCAAAAAACCTACACACACGCACGAACGCCCCCCCCCCCCCGGATATACACCCACCCGACACACACTCACCCACCCACACATACCCACATGCACGCACACACGTCTGCACACACGCCCGCACATGCGCCCGCAGAATGGTCCGCTATTAGTGATGGGCGGCGTAGATTGAGACTGTGCAGTTTATTTAATACTATAACCCAACTAAATGTCATTCTGGAAATAAACTTGATATAAATATACAGAGTTTTTCAACGATGCGAGAGAGTCCTCTCAAGCTTACATCAGCGATCTATTATTTCAGGCATGGATTCTATATATATATATATATATATATATATATATATATATATATATATATATATGTATATATATATATATACCCATGAAGGCCATAGTTTTAATACATTACCAAACATACAGAGCATTCCAAGAAGCCAGGGAAACCAGGCTTGTTGTTTTTCTTATGAAGCGAATTTATTACAGAGTTAGATTCTGTTCATTTTTATGAGCAAAAAATGTGTAAGGTGTTATATATCCTTTTTTTCTGAAAAGTTTCATATTTGCAGTGGTATCGAGAAACCCCTAAACCTCAGTAAGTTTGCATAGAGAAACGTAATTACTTTTCAGATCGTCTCTCGGAATGTGCTAATTGACAGAATCCAAGAACTCGAGCTTGTCAAGTTTAAGAAGGTTAAGAGCTCTAAAAGTTGTTTTTTTTTCAAATGAAACACCCTGTACATTGTACATTTTTCATTTCTCTTCAAACTTATAGAAATGAATGGAAAATCACAGTTTAGCATCGATTGTAGTATCTTCCAAATAACACGGTGTTTTAAAGGAATAGTTTGCTACAATTTTGGTAGGTAACTGCAAGGAAATGGAGAAATTGATATATGAGTGTTATGCCTGTAACATAGAAAAGTAGATCTAAAGTTGGGCTTTCTAACTCAATTTATTAAAAACACAAAGAGTAACCAAATAACAAAGTCAAGGTTACAGTAAAACTGGAAACCTAAATGCACCTTCTAATCCAATTTTTCTCACAAATGCAGTTAATTTGAGAACTGCTAACCCTCCCTCCCTCTACCGTTCAATGCATACCAGAAATCTGTTGCTGTCGAAGTTTTACACTTTCGAAATTGCTTCGTATCGTCCGAAGTAGTTGACTTAGCAAAAAAACAAACTGGTGATCTTGGTGGCCAAGGTAAGGACCCACCTCTCCCAATCGAACGATATTGTTGAACAAGGACAAAATAGTGAGGAGATGCTCGGTCACGCTGGAACCATACATTCAATCGCGTGTGGAGGTCAACGACCTTTAACAAATTACCCATTTCATAGGTTAAGAATTTACTTATGTTTCCCGCCCGTCGAAAAAATATGGCCCTACGACACGATCCCCATTAATATCACTCCAGACCATTGATATTGCTCCAATGAAAATTTTCAGTAGAATAATAAGGGCAGTTGTATCTATTTAGCAGACCATTATGATTGAATATAGACATCGTTAAATAGTAAAAAACTTCAAAAAATTTGGTTGTTAAGTAATTTTTTCGTGATGCTACTAAAGAAGTTAATCCGTGTTTGGAAATCATTACCATGCAGTTGCTCGTGGAGCTTAATGTGATAGGGATGACAATGATGCTTCTTCGTAAGTCTCCAAAGAGATATCGGAGCAATGTCAAGCTGAATTCTTATTTCTTGAAGGCTTGCATGCGTATTTCCTGCAGTGATAAGACAGCAGACATTTCATTGTCTTCTCCTGTTGTGAGCGGGTTGACAACTTCTTTCATTAGGGTAAAGTAGTCAGTTTAGTAAATGCTTCAACTATCGCGCTTAAGGATACCGTGCGTGGAATAAACGGTAAGCCAATAGACAATTTCTGCCTGTTTCATCCAATGCATAAACTATATTTACCATTTCGCCTTGTTTGAAATTCATAATTGCCCAATAAACACTAATATTGCATTGTTTTTTTTCACTAATTCAAATCGTAATGTTGGTTGATAGGCAAATAGATTCAAAACTGCTGTTTGAATGTCCTATTATGCAAATTTTCTGTTACTTGTCAAAATCATAGCAAATTACTCCTTTAAAACACCGTGCTATTTGGAGGATGCTACAGTTGATACTAAACTATTATTTTCTAAAGAACCATTCGTTTTAGATATAGGAAAGCTGATATTAGTTTGAAGCGTAATGAATTCTGTTTCGAACAAACAGGGTGTCATTTGAAAAATCAACTTCTAGAGCTCTCAACATTCTCAATTGTGGACACCCTGTATACTTCAGCTCCACTTCCTGGATTCTGTCAATTGGCACATTCCAAGATACCATCTGCAAAGTAATTATGTATCTCTATGCCGTCTACTCGCTGAAATTTTGGGGTTTCTAGATACCACTGAAACTATCAAATTTTTCAGAAAAAACCTTGATGCTTAGATACGTAATACATTATATACTTCTTACTCAAAAAATGAGCATAATCTAATTCTGTAGTAAAAGATTGGTCGATTCCTAAGAAAAAGAATAAGTCTGGTTTGCCAGGCTTTTTGGAACACTGTATGTAATGTTTGGTAATATTTTAAAATCGTCGCCTTCATGGACTTACAAAGAATCCATGCATGAGATAATAGATACCGTCGATTATATAAGCTCGCATCGTTGAAAAACCTATGTCCCTCGACTTACGATTTTTGACTGTTAAAATGTGACAAGCTTCCTTTTTTTTTGAATTTTGATAAATAATAAATGTTTGCGAATTATTAATCCATAAAAATTTGCGAATTAATAATCCATAAAAATGCTCTTCACCTCCGGTCTCGGGTGTTTAATAATGAATTATTAACCAGCTTGGCATATTTTAACCGGCAAAATTCATAATCCTCGGGACATGAAGTATTTATTTGATAGTAGACCTTTCGAAAATTTTGAGCAACGTATTGGATTTTTGAAAAAGTATTAAGTAAAGATTAAATTTAAAAGTAAACTTGTAGTAATTCTACAGGTTAAGCCCAATTAAAGGTGAATGAGTTAGTGAATGCCAGTGGCAGATTTTTATATGATACAGGGATTATGTATGAGTAGGTTGAGTTTGATTACACGAGTGATCGGTTTGTATTTCTGTCTCATGCAAACATATTCAGATCTTTCTTATGATTTATACTATGGGAATTTAAAGACAGGTGGCGCTCGTATTAAAACCACAATGTGACCAATTATTCCTTATAAACTGCAGATAACCACACCAGTCCAACAATATCATAAATAATTCTAGTTGAAAGATTGATCGGTATTATGCGCTGAGAAAGCAAATGCCCAAAAGGTTCTTCTAGTTATTTCTTTAACATAATTGCATATCGTGATATGCATGAAGAATCAAGGTAAACATTTCATACCTAATATTATTTATCCATGTCGTGAATTGTAGGAGTTGACAGGTTAGGAATAACGTATAAGTTTACGAGCATTTCGATATCGGGGATCTTTCCATTTGATTACTGGTTAAAACACTTATAAATTAACTGTTTATCTGTGTAATTATTTACAACGCAAAAGTTGATTCACCTTAAAAAAAACGATTAGATCTACATGCTTTTATACAGCGTGTAGTAAGTCATTTGTATTTTCCAAGTGAATAAACGTACACTTTTATTTTACTTTTTTTTTAACTGACGTCACACTGAAAAATTGGTAACATTAAACAATTTTGTTAACAAATTAATTATCCATTGTTCATTAACATTTCCATTATATGCGTTGTATTATAAAAGATTACAAATATTTTCAATTATTATCCCATTGATGCATTCGACGATTAATATTGTTAGCGGTTACTGAACCATGTATTTCTATGGTTTCTGTTACGGGTTCGTAGATAGTATGTCATCTTGTAGTTTAGCTAGAACGTAATTGAAGCGCATAAAAGGCCAAGGATATTACAAAGGCAGACGTGAGCATGTATATATAAAAAGGTTAACGTAAGCACTAAAAATTTTCTACTATTAGATGTTATAAAACACAAGTCAAAATAATTTATGGTTTTAACAGTAACGGGAAAGAGGATTTCATTTTTATTCACAATCAATTCGCTGATTTATGACTTGCTGTGGCTTACTCATTTTCAATTACTTATAATCATATAATTTATTACTAATTATTTCAGCAAAATGGAGCACCGTTACACTTTAATAGCGGGAAATTTTGTAATAACCAATAATCGGAAGCCACCAAAACGGTTTATGTACTCGTATGTAAAGAGAAAAATTCAATATTCGAATCACGTCTTACAAGTGAAATTCAAGTCTCGAAACGGATATTTCCGTAAACGTAAGGTCAAACGTACGATATTGGAAACGCTACATAAATACTGCGCGATTAAACCAAATTAATATTGAAATGAGCACTAACGAAAGGAAAAAAACTGAGAACGAGCACACCGAATGAGCAAAATTAACTGAGAAGATAAGCAATTTTGAAAAGCTAGAAAGAAGTATTTCAGAATTGCAAAGCACAGAAATTGCAATAACTAATGAGAAATAAGAAAATATTGAAAAGAGGAGACATCTTTAGGACAACAAACCAGTGGGCACGATAAGAGAAGAACAATGCAAAGAATCATGCCAGTCATCAACCACAATACCTATTCGATTGAAGGATCTGGAAGGTTCTGACAAACAGTAGGAGAAAACAGAAAGATAAAAGAAAAAAAAGCGATGTGTTTACCCAAGCGAAGGAAGTCAGTTAGAACTGTGATCGTCACCCACACTGGTTTGATTGTCTTAATCTAAAAACCAAAATGGATGTGCACTACTGGTGATACAGTTTAACGAAGAAAGACGACAATTGCTGTGCAAGCTCTTTTGTAAAACCCAAGGAAAACACCCTGGACCTTACGTGACTTGCACTTGAAGATGTGAGAAAGTCTTTGCACTTATGCGGCTGAGGTTTTTATACGAAATAAAAGAACACCGATGCAGAGTAAACCCAATAACATAGTAGAAGCATTAAATTAACTATGGTAATTTGATATAGTTGAATACGATTGATTTCATACAGATTAAACATAGAATCAGTTAGAGAGGAAGTTGAGATGTGTTGGTAAAGGTTCATGCAAAAAAAATTCTTCACTATGGGACGTGTGTCAATAAAAACGAACAACACTTTCCATATATTTCGAATACGGTTGTATTCATCATCAGTAGAATGTAACAATAAAAAGAACTAAAATTAATATTAAAAATTAACAACTATGACAAATAATGTACAAGGTTACAATTTTAAATTTTCTAACATATTATTATAATTTATGGGCAGGCTTTCTAAATTTTTTTTTACTGTTACAAGAAATTTGGTTATTCATTTTTATATGTAACATTTCTAAAATTAAACGTTTGTTTAAATTTGATTCTACACCTAAAATGTTTGTGTAATCATATTGAAAAATGTGTCCTAAATCGTTTGAATGTTTAGCCAAAGCAGTACTTTTAGGTTTAACACGTCATATTTATGTTGCGTTAATCTATTTTTTAAAGGTTGTAGAGATGTTTCTATATAAACTTCATCACAAGTACCACAAGGAATTTGGTAAATAGTGTTAGTTATGCCATTTTTAGAAATTTTTGATTTTAATTTAAACATTAGATTTATACATCTGTTATTAATTGAAAATACCGGATTTAGTTTAAATTTTTTAAGTGATTTATATTTTTTATTTTTATTGTTATAAGGAAGGGGTACAAAAGTAATTTTGTCATCTTCCTTAGGTTTCTTATTATTATAAAAAAAATGAATTTGTTGTTTAATTATTTTCAAAATTAATGATCCAAATTTTCGTTCTAAACATATCAAAAACATTATTAAAGCATTTATTGAAAATAATTATCCAAAATCATTAATTTTGAAAATAATTAAACAGCAAATTCATTTTTTTTTATAATATTTTTTCTATGGATAAGAAAATATATATATATATGTATATGCTCGCCCATTGTTATGTTATTATCACCTGTGTAATTTTACTGTTGTTATATTTTATATGTACCGTAATTTGCCTTATTGTTTAATTTGCTTATTTACTTAAAGACCGGCATGATTTTTATTTAATTTTTACTTAATGTATATATTGAACCTTTTCATTGTTTTTCGTGTTATTTGATTTATTAATATACCTGTGCAATTATTTATTTATGAATAAATTGGGTTTTCTTAGTGGTTCTTTCCCAAAATAGTATATTAACGAGTTGATCCATCATTGTACAAAGCTCGTTAATTTTAATTATTGTTTACCCGCAACACTTAACCTCATCAAGCCTATCCAATTCAAATGACACAGCGTACCTACCAATAGACGGCTAATTCTTTTGATCAGATTTGAGGTTTGCGAGTAATTAAATATCAGACTTGTAAAGAAATTCTAACGTTTTATTTGTTGCCAGGCAAGTCAATGTAAAGCTAGCAATTAATTTGAGTAATAGAATAATTATTGTCAGTAAAGTCAAGATAAATCACTTGGCGATTGTTTTGTTCTTGAATTTGCATTATTGTGTTCAAATTACACTTTTCAAGATAGGGTACTGGGGAGCGCTGAAGTATTTTATTTATTTTTGATTTTAGTGAATGTATCTTCCGTTTTTTTAACAAAAAAAAAATACTAGATGATGTTTCAAAAAAATAATCTGAGTTAGCGGAGAAGTCGCTATAAACTAATGGGGTTAAATTGAACCGCATTAGGCTACTTACGTAAAATTGCAAAGGTTTTATTATGTGGCGCAAAGTTACCCCGCAAATTAGGAGACTGCTCCACTTTTGAAAAAACCACTTGCAGGTGCTTTATTATCAAAAAAATTTCAAAAGGGGAAGCCTTGATCCTTAATATATCCTTACGCAAAATTTTACAGTTTTATTTGTTTTCTAAGTATGCCCCTTAGGTCATATTCATATTGTGATATACAGGGTGATTCACGCTATCCGACACGAAGTATTATAGCTAAAGTATTTGATTTTAAAACAGTTTTATTTTATGAATGGATAGGGGCCTATTAGCGCTACATTTTAAAATTATTTTCATGTCATACAGGGTGTGCCAAAAACACGAAAAGTATCAAAATTGCTATTTTTTAAATGTAACACCCTGTATATTATTTTAATTTCAGTTTCTATGATGAAAATAAATGCGAGTTTTATTAAGGCTTAACCTACCTAAACCTTTTGGTTCTTGAAATATTTAATATTTTGTGCAAATGTGGTAACAAATTTAATACTTAATTTCTCAACTTGTATTTTTTTATTTTCAACCAAATTACGACTCGAGTCTACTAATTGATCAAGTTTTATGTCGCCCTGTATTTTACGGCAACAGCAGATGTAAAATTTAATTGTCTATCGAATAGTATTGCATATTCCTATGGCTAACTCTACATATTTTCAAGTAAAATATGCACATTTTGTTTGTGCAAACTGAGTTCAAGAAATTTATAATTGAAGGCGTTTTGACAAACAGAATTAATTGAAGCAGTCATCAAGTTCTATAACCTAATCTAAATTATGATGTAGGTAATAATAGTTTAGTAGTTTAAAATAAAAGAAAAGTAGTACATAAAAATCACTTAATCAAATGTTCAAAATGACGGCCGCAACATTTTCCAACATACGTGGGCTTACAGTTTTGGAAAGCTTCTTTTATGTGCTATTTTAATCATCTGGTGTTGTTGCAGGTGCGTTATAAACCATTCCTTTTACGTATCCCCATAAAAACAATCCATTGCCGTTAAGTCAGGTGACCTTGGGGGCCAATGTTGAGATCCATTTCTTCCAATCCGTAAATTTTGGTAATGGTAATTTAAATGTTCTCGGACGATGAAAATGTACGAGACCTCCGTCCATTTGAAGTCACATCGTTCTTCTTATGTATAAAGGAACGTCTTGTAATAAGGTTGGAAACTGATTTCTTAAGAAGTGTAGAAATAACATTCCATTTAAATGTTCTTGGAAAAAATAAGGGCCAATTAAATGTTGACCCATTATTCCGCCCAACACATTAACATTGATGCGGATTGGAATCAGAATAATAGTGGAAGTTATGTTTGTTACCGGTTCCGTTGTTATGAAATGTACCGGGTGGCCAGATAAGAATGCAAAGTGCCGTTTCTAGGAAACTATTCGTCGTAGAGAGTTGCGGTAAAAAATTTTATTACTAAAGTGGTCCAAAAAAGACCGTGGAAAGTATTTTCAAATTTGCAAAATAATCGCCAGGGGGCGTAAAGGCCATCCTAAACTTTTAAAATGATTTTTTACTGAAATCCACCTACTTAATGTACCAAAAAATTATAGGTTTTTTAAAGCTCAGCTTTATTCGAGTAATTTTTGTTTGACGTATCTATTAAAATAAAGTGGTTGGGGGTGATTCAGTGATTTTTTAAATAAACAGTTGTAACTCCTAAACGACGGATCTGATTTTAATAAACTTAGTCGCGTTGGAAAGAGCATTTATTGCTCCATTATACCCATCTTACCTGTAATATGTCTAATTTGTAGTGATGCCGCTAGAGCGCGTTTTTTGATATATCAGAAAATTGCAAAATTCTTTAAAAAATTAAATGCAACAATATGACTTTTTTTTAATAAAAATGAAATGAAATCGTCACTAAATAGGTTAGTGAAAACTGCATCTCGATATCTTATTTCTACTTTAAAATATCGAAGAAAGAAAAAAATTTAGTTATTTGAAAATTTTAAAAAGTCGATATTACACCGGTATTTATTTGTCTTTTTTGAAGATTCAATAAAAAATTTCATCATTTTATAATTTTTAAATAATAAAAGTTTTCATAATTTCAAAAATAAAAAAAAACATGTAGGGGCGTAATAATCAATGCATAGAATATGTAAGTGCAGAATAGGCAGAATATTAGGAGTAGGCCATTGAGAAAAAACAAATACCTAAAATCAAATTGTAAACAAATATTAAAATTTGACAGACAGTGTAATTTGTTTGTTGCATAAGTAAGTCCTTAAAACTACCTATAATGTCTTTTACAAATGATGAAGCTGTTGATATGATTGCGGTATATTTTAAATATCTTCAAAATGCGGCATTGGCTAAGAGAGTATACTCAGCTGGATATCCAGATCGGCGTCTACGCGATGCGAGAATTTTTCCGCGTTTAGTGCAAAATTTGCGTAATACTGGAAGCTTTCGACCAAAGTTGCGAAGAGACTCGGGTAGAAGAATGGAAGACAATATTGTTATTGTCTTAGCATACGTATCATTGAATCCCCACGTTAGTACGAGAGCAATGTCTCTTGCGTTGGATATGTCACGAGATACTATTCAAAACATTTTAAAGGATCATAGGTAAGTTCTTATCTCACTGAAAATACTACTTTACATGTTTCACAATCTGTTTGTAATTTCAAGTTTATATAATGCACCCGTACCATATGGTTTTACATCAAACCTTACATGACGAAGACTTTGACCGACGGATAGATTATTGTCATTGGATGTTGGGCATGATCAGGAAAAATAGAGGATTTTTATCCGAAATTCTTTGGACGAATGAGGCCACTTTTAAAAGTATTGGAAACGTTAATATGCATTATTGGTCTGACACCAATCCCTATTGGTTGCACGAGGTCCAACATCACGGTCGTTGGAGTGTTAGTGTGAGACGACATGAAAGTATGAATTCGAGAGGCCATTCGTAGTCTTTCAAGAGCAGAAGTTGAAGCTGCTGTAATGTCCACCCACGAGCGGCTCCAACAATGCATTGAGGTCGAGCATTTAAGTAGGCAACACGTAGGTACTTGATGCCTACTGAATGCGTAAGTAGGCATTATTGCACAATCGGTCCTTTTTAGGGCCATAAATAAAATTAATAAAAAGAATTCCGCAAATTTGGAATAATACCCTTCAAAAATAAACATAATCATATTATTACATTTAATTTTTGAAATTATGAAAACTTTTATGTTTTTTTAATTTTATTTAAAAATTATAAAATGATAAAATTTTTCATTGAATCTTGAAAAAGGCAAATAAATACAGGTGTAATATCGACTTTCTCAAATTTTATAACAACTAAATTTTCTTTCTTCGATATTTTAGGGTATGAGTAAGATATCGTGATGCAGTTTCCACTAACCTATTTAGGGATGATTTCATCTCATTTTTATGAAAAAAAAGTCATATTGTTGCATTTAATTTTTTAGAGCATTTTGCAATTTTCTGATATATCAAAAAACGCGCTCTAGCGGCATCACTAAAAATTAGACATATTACAGCTAAAATGATTTGATGGAGTAATACATGTTCTTTCTAATGAGGATAAGTTTATTAAAATCAGTTCAGCCGTTTAGGAGTTACAGCTGTTTATTTAAAAAAAATCACTGAATCACCCCCCACCACTTTATTTTAATAGATACGTCAAACAAAAATTACTTGAATAAAACTGAGCTTTATAAAGCATATAATTGTTTCGTACATTTACTAGGTGGATTTCAGTAAAAAATCACTTTAAAAGTTTAGGACGGCGGTTACGCCCCCTGGGGGTCATCTTGCAAATTTGAAAATATTTTCCACGGCCTTTTTTGGCGACTTTAGTAATAAAATTTTTTACCGCAACTCTCGACGAATAGTTTCCGAGAAACAGCACTTTGCATTCTTATTTGATCACCCGGTACATTCATCAGTAAACAGAATAGAATTAAAAAAGTTTTCATTTTCTGCCACTTTATCTAATACCCACATACAAAATTCAACTCGTTTCCCATAATCGTATTCAGAGAGTAAAATGCACATTTTGCTTGGGTAAACTGAGTTCAAGAAAGGAGGGGGCACGTTTTAAATGTAAAATACCTTTCGGTCAGAATTTAACCAAATTTTGATATGTTCTAGAACCTGACCAATTGATCAAATGTCTTCATTGCCCGAAAGCTCAAAGCTCAACAGTTTTTGATATACAGGGTCTGCAATATCACTATTTGATACTTTCAATATATCATAAAATGGACATTTTTGCCAATATTAACGCAAAACTTAGTGAAATGTTATTTTTTTGCGCTACTGGTTACAACCTTTTCTTTACTTTCATTATTTTTGTACATACGCCTGATATACTGGGTGAGACCAAATATATGTATCTGAAAAGAATTATACGGTGGTATTGTTTTGATATTTTGGTGAATGGAAGTTAACACATATATATGTCCATTTAAATTATTATTGCAAGTTAAGTCCCCTAGACGTCCGTTATACAGAGTGTTTCATTTCTTTAATAGATTTAATTGAGTATTATTATACTTCCTAGTTAATTTTCTGATAACTTAATTGAAATGTCTATATTAAAATAAACTATCTGCTAACTGTATATACCTACATAATAGTCACGATGTATTTATACTGATACTGGGTGTCCAAGTACAAAGGACCAAAGCGATATCTTATACTTCATATAGGTGCGGAAAAAACCGTTAACATAAAAAATCTCTTGCAATTGGATGTCGTTGCGAAATACAAAGCTTTTGGAGATTGACAGATAGAAAGGTTAGATGTGCTTCATTTATTATGCTCACTATTGTCTAATAAAGTTTTCAGTAGATTCTTTTGATAAAGAAGGCGCTTGTCGAAGTTCATCTTTATTTTGCAAAACTAAGAAAAGAAAATTCTTTAAGATACTAGTGTCTTCACTGTTCACACCATCGACAGACCGGTTTCGCAGGTCTACCTCCATCATCACTATCGCTTTGTACAGTCATTGAAAATAAGAAATGTTTATGTAGGAACGTTAATGAACGTATTTTAATATATTAAAAATATCTAAGCTTAATAAGATATCAGTTAACTGAACTGATGAGGCAGAAAACAGTAAATAATTTTTGGTCTTGATATAACCATTGTCATAGAAATCAAAAAGTTGCATAATCAAATGTTAAATGTCTATCACCTCCACATTATTTGCATTTAGTATACGATTTAAAACATTTGTAAAAGGATATTTGATTAGCTCTTGATACCTATCGTATCTTAAAAACCATAGTACAGCTGCCACATGAGAACAAGTACCTAAAGTTCCGGCACCAGTCTTGCAGGTGCAGTAAGTACCTAATATTGGGTTAGGTTCTTCTTCCTCATTATTCGGCACAAATGCAATTCACAACTGGTAACGAGTAGCATTTCTGAGGCGAGAATATATCCTTACCCGCATAAAACCGGGTTCGTAGTTTTCATCAAATTGATATTGAACCTGGCGGTCCTCTATTTCATTGTCCTGTATATAAGAAGGAGCAAGCTTTAATTGAAAAATACCTACAGTTAACTCTTTAAGATAGTAATGTGACAAACGTGGGAATGAGGGAACGATAATTTCATTTAAATCAACCCATCTGCCCCTTCTAGCGCGTAAGTTTTCCTCCTCAACCCTGGCTTGAACAACATTTGGCTCTTGAACTTTTCGAAGAATATTTTCAGCTAGCTCAATAGTAGCATCTTGCATTAAAATGGGTGGAAAATATTTATTTATAATTGCTCCAGCAATTTTAAGAAAATCAGCAATATTACAAATGTGGGGTGTTTGTTTTTAGCTTAAGGCTAAAAAATTTAAAAATTGATTTTAAGTGCCTATTGCGTGCTTCTACGATCCACCTGGTTTTCGTAACGAGACGACTATCATTAGCCTCTTCTGTGGATAACTGTAGCTGACCTCTGGGCAAAAAGGCTGGCATTTTAAAATTAATACCTAATCTATTTAAAGCTGGAATAGCATCCAAGTACCCGCGGTCGAGAATGAAAATATCTCCTTCATTAAACCATTCACGCATTCCATTCATATCTCTATTAAATTCACTTATAAGTATGTTAGCATCGTTGTTTTCAGAATTTGAGAAATATGGCCCTTGAATGTCTAGAATAAATCCGCTCGGGGCAACAAGCAGAGATGGCTTGATATGATGTAGGACTGTTGCAACACTTTAAAACAAGAACTTTTCTCTGATTGGTTTTGATTATATAGACGATTTGCAAAAGGAATTACATGATTTTCGATGTAGCTGTCTCTTGTTGTAGCAGTAAATTCAATATTTTGTGGTACAAATCTTGCAGAAAGAGATTGTCTAACTAGAGATATAGCTAAACTGGCTTGTTGTCTTGTGGAATAATTAAAAATAACCGCTAAAAAACTATCACTAAGACCTTGTCGTAACTTGCACAGGAATGCTAAGAGATCTTTTTTACTTACATATCTCAAAGAATTTCCTATTCTAACGGGGTCACAAAAGTTGAAAAGATTATTAAATTGATCTTTGGTTATAGGAGAAACTGCTTTAAATTGAGAATCTATGAAGTTATTTTCGTCTTCGTAAGCCGTGTGGTAGCTTTTTTCTTAATTTCCTTACGTAATGCTTATAAAAAAATCTAAATCTCATTACCTGCTAATAATGGCCGATTTACATATCGTAACCCAGGGAGCAGAAACTCAAACAGATTACCATTCTCATCCAAATGAATATTACAGCAGTACATATTTTTTGGCACTCAACAAAAATATTAATTCTACCTTTCATGGATATTTTATGTATATCATTCCCATCGTTACAAATGCAGCATAAGTGAGTTGACCATTGTAGCACATTTAATCGCAAACAATTTGGGTTATTGTCTATTGCTCGAATTTCCCTTACAATAGAAATATTGCAGATTCGAGTTTCTTCTATTATGACCCGCTCTGGTAGATTTGCTTCGCGGCGACGTGCATTCACAATTTCCTGCTTTCTTGCATTTACCTCACCACTTATTTTCACCATAACCTTAGGAACTAAAGCATTTCCACAAGCAAAACATGGAATTCGATTCATTTTTCACATAAACTCTTCCAACGATTTTAATTCAAAAAGTAGATTTGCAACTAAACATCAACAATATCACTTAATTAGTGGATTAATTTTTGACGTTTCATAGCCACCTACTATATTGTTGTTATTTTATAAGTTTGGGAATAGAAAAAAATAATAATTGTAGTATGAAAAACGGAAAGAAAAGTGCAAAATCAGAAAAAAATCTAGTTGTACGAATAAAAGCAGAAGAAAAAGCGCAATACCACATTACGGTTTCGGTTTAAACGAATAAGTAAATACTAAATATAACTTTATTAGAAAATAGTGAGCATAATAAATGAAGCACATCTAACCTTTTTATCTGTCAATCTCCAAAAGCTTTGTATTTTCTCAACGACATCCAATTGCAAGGGATTTTTTATGTTAACGGTTTTTGCCGTACCTATATGAAGTTTAAGATATCGCTTTGGTCCTTTGTACTTGGACACCCAGTATCAGTATAAACACATCGTGACTATTATGTAGGTATATACAGTTAGCAAATAGTTTATTTTAATATAGCCATTTCAATTAAGTTATCAGAAAATTAACTAGGAACTATAATAATACTCAATTAAATCTATTAAAGAAATGAAACACTCTGTATAACGGACGTCTAGGGGACTTAACTTGCAATAATAATTTAAATGGACATATATATGTGTTAACTTCCATTCACCAAAATATCAAAACAATACCACCGTATAATTCTTTTCAGATACATATATTTGGTCTCACCCTGTATATCAGGTGTATGTACAAAAATAATGAAAGTAATGAAAAGGTTGTGACCAGTAGTACAAAAAAATAACATTCCACTAAGTTTTGCGTTAATATTGGTAAAAATGTCCATTTTATGATATATTGAAAGTATCAAATAGTGATATTGCAGACCCTGTATATCAAAAACTGTTGAGCTTTGAGCTTTCGGGCAATGAAGACATTTGATCAATTGGTCAAATTCTAGAACATATCAAAATTTGGTTAAATTCTGAGCGAAAGGTATTTTACATTTAAAACGTGCCCCCTCCTTTCTTGAACTCAGTTTACACAAACAAAATGTGCATTTTACTTGAAAATATGAAGAGTTAGCCATAGGAATATGTAATACTATTCGATAGACAATTAAATTTTACATCTGCTGTTGCCTATTTAAATTAAATAAGTTACTACCGTTTAAAGATTGTAATTATTGACCCTTAATTCTAAGACACCTTGTATAAGTTAGTAAATGTTACACACGGGCGTCATAAAACTGGATCAATTAGTAGCCTTAATAAAACTCGCATTTATTTTCATCATAGAAACTGAAAATAAAATAATATACAGGGTGTTACATTTAAAAAATAGCAATTTTAACTTTTAGTGTTTTTGGCACACCCTGTATAACATGAAAATAATTTTAAAATGTAGCGCCAATAGGTCCCTATCCATTCATAAAATAACACTTTTTTAAAATCGAATACTTTGGCTTCGTGTCGAATAGTGTAAATAACCCTGTATATTCATATTTTGCGCTAGAAACGGAGCAAAGCAACTCCACTTTACGGTAACAGATTATTATCAAATTATGGTATAGATTACAAACGATTGTGCTGTAATGACCGTGCTAAATTTAGGTGCATAACTGCGTAATTTTTGTTGTAAACAAAATTATTTTAGGAAAATGTGCATAAATGTAATGCAACATGACACTGTATTCTGGAATAAGAAGTCATGTCCTGGCCACATCAGATTATTTTAAATAAATTGATACTACAGCACCTAAATTAATATGTGCACACACATATTACGGGGTAGAACAGTCTTGTAACTTCATGTATAGATTTAAATGTACTAACATTTAATATTTACACTATAGAAAGCGATTCTTCCGGTTATTCAAAGTTGGAGGGCTTTTAGAAATGTAAACATTAACAATTCGATTTACGAGGTCATACAATACAAATATTTGCAATCATAGGTACACCTTGTACAGATTATTCTGTCGTACCACAACACACCTACGAGAATGAAATTTTAATTCCCCATTGTCCTAATCCTCTTTACAAAATTACAAAATTTCAAATAAAATAATCTTTATTATGAATGAGTAATTTGTTGCTTGTACTACACCAATTAGTAAATTATTTTTATCTTTATATCCATCCTCAAATATTTTAGTACATACACCTTAATCGTTTAATCAATATTTGGGTAGTATAAATTTTTGGGAGTACATAGAAATTCCGTTCAATTCGGGAAAATAAATTAGTCACCTCACCTTTCAATCGATACTTTAAATTTGTAGAAAATTCGATGTACGAGGAGTAATTTGTAAAATTTATGTGTAGTGTGTTTATGACAGAATACATTCAAAAAGAGCCAGACAGATGCCCTAATCGGTTAAGGGACACGATCGATACCTCTCTCCTGTAAGAGCGATGCAACTGCAACTTTATAAAATAGGGGTTGTTTGCAAGCCAGTAACACACGTTTTAATTTAGAAAAACTGAAAAATAATAATAACGGACTTGCCTTTTGGTGTACAAAAAAAAATTGAAGGCACTCTGTAAACACAGCTATTATTCGATTGTCATTTTGATAAATGTTTCCGCGTTCGACTAATACAAAAACACATCCACGAAACCACGAGGTTGGAGGCGCACTGAAAATGAATCTATCGCGGTAGTGACACAAACGTGCTTCGGTACCAAGTACAAACAGCAGCAGCAAGTACTTACCGTGCACGAGAATATACGGCTCCAATTGAACGTCCTCAGAGAAGGACAACAAAGAGAAAGTTACGATAAAGCAACAAAAGAACAACAATTAGGATTTTAAACACATGTACTAATTTCATGCTTATTACCATCTTCGATTGCTATTGAAGGTGATGGTCACGGTTAAAACAATAAATTTTGCTTCGCTTGTTATAGGTCAATTAAGTAAACAAGTGTTCAATTAAAATCTTGTATACAGGTGCTCCACGTATAAAAAATACACATAAACTTTCTCTTTCTGTCGATTATTAGTTTAACGTCAATCAATTTGGATAATTAAAAACAAAATACCAATATATGCGCGATTGCAAATAGTACAGGGTATTTTATTAAATGTATCAAAATTTTCGATTCACCTTATTACATCTTATTACAGTTATCATTACTTTCATAAATTAAAACGTGATCAATATTACAAAAGCGTAAATTGTGTACCAACTGCTTGGAAAATCAAATCCAATAAAATAGGTTCGTTATTCGTAACCCTAATTTTGTTATAACAGATTTAAAAATGTTTTCTACTTTATTCTGATACAGTTTCAAAATAAATGGTGACGTAAAATTATTAAATTTGATTGGCATTGTTATAGTTCAATAATATTATTTTAACTATATTCTAAATTTGCGAAATAATAAAATTATTCACAGGGGTACCATTTTCTACATTTTCTACAATTATTATGAAGCATCGTATGCCGTTTAATATACTTTTATTATGAATGTGGAATATTATTTTTAGAGTTTTAAAATATTGATTTTTTCGAATAATTAAATTTAAGGTAAAATCCTAACGTATTCAAAGCCTAAGGGTAAGTAAAATCAAGTACCGCAACGTTTGTACAGAGATTAACTTTTGTTAAACCTACCTTTCCGTACCCTCATCAGAGGCAATATTTTAATACTCTCTCTACAGGGTCTGTCACGACTAGTTGATTCGTATGTATATGGAATACTCAAAATATTGTTTTGAAAATTTGTATACAGGGGTTATTTAAAAAATCTAGTTTAACACGCTAACTGCCGTGCGAGTTAAATACAACTCGTGCAGCCTTTGGGTATTGGCGCCGCGCGAGTTGCATATAACTCCATATTAAATTTGGTCTTTGAAGCCATGTGAATCGTGCATAACTCGCACTTCAATATTAATACATAGGCAACTGAAAATATTTTTTCTAAAATTATAATTATTTAAAAATTTGACTGAATTAAACTTGTTTACTAGCCGTGTTTACTTACTGGGTCGTCCAACACTAATTCATTACGTGACAATATTACTACAAATAAGTTTATTTCGTAAAAAATACAAACATTTATTCAAGAATCATATAAAAGAAACAGATTATAAGGTTTATAACGCAAAAATATAAAAATATAAAGACAAAAAAATTATGCTCTTTTGGCATTGGATACGTGCTTATCAAAACAACATTCCACGCAGAAATATGAATCACATTTCAAGCATTTATAAGCACTTTGCTTGCATTTTGCGGTTGCATACTGACGTCCGTGTAGATTTTCTAAATTTTCGTAACACACAACAACACATCTTCGACACGTAACCATGTGTTGTAAACTTTTGCTTCAGCATTTTCACCGGCGGCTTCTTGAAAATTGAGTAGTTTTAGGGTTATTTCTTCTTTGAATCTGGTTATGCTTATTTTTCTGCCAGTTATGTTTTTGTGCAGAATATGCGCATTTACCAGAGCCGATCCAGTAATTAGTTCTACCGCCAATTTCCGAAACCATTTAATTCCTCGTCGTAGTGCAGTTGTATATGATTTCATTTGATCCGAAAGATCAATGAAAGCTTTTCAGTTGTTATAATCAACTATAATCTCTGGTTTTTCATTTCCACTTTCCACCTGTTTACGATTATCTGTATGAATTGTGTTCAATACTAACACATCCCTCTTATCTTTCCAATTCAGCACTACGACTCCTGTGTTACTCTCTTGTGCAATTTGTTGTCCTTTGGTCAATTTGGCACACACAACTTTTTGCGGATTCAATTTCCTGTTGCTTCTGAGGGTTTCAACGAGGTAAGTTGATCTATCAAGAAGTGTAGGAGCCAGGTGCAGACTTGTGTAGTAATTATCAGTGATAAAATTCTTCCACAGTCTAGCAAGTTTTCCATCAACGACATTACTACAGAAGATGAAACTGGCGTTCCCGGAACAGCTTCTTTACCACAATAAATTTTGATGCTGTACGTGTATCTTGTGGCGCTTGTTTTTTATGTATTGCTTGAATGCTAAACGCCCTCGAAAAGGAACGATGGATTCGTCAATACATACTTCCTTCTCAGACACATAGCAATGTTGAAAACTTTCAAGCAATAAATCAACAAGTGGCTGAATTTTGAACAAACGACCATTGGGAGGACAAGCCTCATTATCGGAAAAATGCCACATCCGTAGTAATATTTCAAATCTATTTCTAGACATGCCATTTTTTACAGAATTTATGTATAGAGGATTTTTCGACCAGTAACCAGAAAGTTTTGGCATCTTGTTTAGGCCCATCCACAGTAATATTCCTAAAAACTTTTCCATTTCCAATGGATCCATGTCCTTCCATTGCGCAAGCCGTGATTTACCGGAAGGTACTTCTTTACGTATTTTTTGGGAAGCGTATCGATTTGTTTCTAATACCATATGATTGAATCCTGCATTTGCAGGATTGTAAGGAAAACCTTTGAGATGTATACCTGTCACATCATTCCAGGCGAGATCAGCGGCATCAGAAGCTACTGTATCTTCAAGTTCATCATCTGTACTATTGTCGTAATCTGCTACAACTGCCTCAATTGTTTCACTAACTAAATTTGTACGATCAATTTGTTTCGTGGATAAATTTTGTATTTCATGAATTTTTCTCGGAACAACGTCTTCGTCGGAAGTTGTCGATTCACTGTCACTTGCCACATATTCATCTTCTGAATGACCAGCAAAGGGATCAGCTATGTCTTCATCACTCATATCAACGTCATCCATAAGGGTTTGCAGTTTTTTCATTTCTGCTTCGTAAGAACACATTTTTATATCTTCTATAGAAAGACACTACCTTTCAGGATCACGACAGGCAAACAAGTGCTTCTTATTGCACCTCCAACATATCACAGAGCGCAAGCAAAAACCAGTTTCAACTTGTTTAGACCGCGAGTTGCATATAATCCATACGGCCCCAGGTGATTCAGCGCCGCGCGAGTTACATATAACTCGCAGTAATAAAACACATATAAAAACTGTATATTTTTGTTTATTTATTTTATATGATGATTTTTCATAATATTAAACCCAAACAATCTAAAAAATATATGTGGCCCCACTGTACATCTTTTTTTTTGTTTGATGTGCAGTCTACGTGTTAACTAAAATATTTTCATTAAATACTTATCTTTTTTAGGTTTTTTAATGGTGTATTTTAAATTATACAAAATAAACGTTTCGATAACACTTACGGTTATCTTCGTCAGTAGTAATACCTATTAAAATTGTTGAAGATGTTGAAAACAATTTTATCAAAGTTGAAAAATTAAAACATAAACATCAGCCTGCTATTAACATAACAGTTTGAGAAACGTATAAAGCCAACTATAGAATTGAATTTTATTAAAGAATAAATAGGTCATTAAAAATTAAATATTGTTAAACTGTCTTAAAGATGACAAATCAGAACACCCTCTAACGGCGAAGGCTAACACTGAAAAATGTCAGCCAAACAACACATTTAACAAAATTTAATCAAGTGCCAAAACCTATTTAAACGTAGATTTTCTTCTTGTCTATTAAAATTATTAGGGTGTTATATATCTTAATAGCTTCCCGTTGTAAACGAACATAAAAATGAGTTTGTCTTGACAATATTTCCATATTGCCAAATTGAATGTCATGATTTAGATTATTTAAGGAATGGTCAGCCTCCGCAGACTTCTCTGGTTGACCTAATCTACAAAATCTCATACACCAAGAGTAATACCTTTTGAAGATATAATTCCTATATCAAAAACTCCATTAAATCATTACCTTTTGCAGCAGCTAATGAAGTTAGATATAACACCGTAAACATATTACGTATAACAAAACCTCCAAAGGGCAACTTTTCCTTTCGTCAACGACGTGGTTTAGTTGATATTAAAGGCAACGCAACTATTATATTAAATATGCACGATTATAACGTATAATCTATTCCTGAAGAAATAAAAATGAAACTAACTAACTCTGAAGATATATCACCAAAACTATATGGTTAACCAAAAATCCGTAAACCTAATATTCCTCTAAGGCCTATTGTTAGTGCAATTTGTTCTCCTACGTATTGCAAAACATCTTACATTTTTATTACAACCTTACACAGGGTGTGGTGCGAAGAGTTTTGATTAAAAGTAATGGCGGATACAGTTATGTTAAAAATTTGAAATTACGAAGCTGTAGGTTTTGGATAACGCTGAGTTCAAATATAATATTGTCCTGAATGTGGCACTTCCGGTTATACCGGAAGTAGACGTCAATTTTGTTATTTTAAATGGAACATAATATTTTTTATTTTATTTTCTAATTCTACATGAAATTCAAGTTAAACTTTTTGTGCACAATGTCCTATACCAAAAATGAAGTATTTTAGAGATATTTCGATTTCTTTTTAAATAAAAAAAAATCTTAGTCCACATTGAATAACGATATCTCCATTAATAACGAAGCTAGTGACGTGAAATTGTAACCAATAAACAACAAGCGCTTGCCCGTTAACTCCATATATCCATCTCATTGATATTTCATACAGGGTGTTTTAAACTTAGCCGCCAACATGCACAGTTTAAATCATTTATAAGTTGCTTACTTTGAATAGAACACCCTGTATTTTATTACATTTTCCGCTGTATTTTTTTAAGCCAATTCGTTTGATATCAGTATTCCCTACATCTAAACCCAACCACTTTTGAGATATTTCATTATCTTAGTTAAAACATAACAACACTTAATTATTTCAACATTAGTAAAGGGTAGACCATGGCTGTCAAAGATTTGATAGTTAGAACGTTAATTGTTTATGTTGTTTTGACAGTTTTCTTTACCAGGGTGATCTTCATCGAAGGGTAGAAGAGGATGAAAACTTCATATAAAAAGTTGTATGGTGTGATGAAGCAAAGTTTAGCAAAAATGGATTATTTAGTCGACATAATTCCCATTTTTGGTCTAATGAAAATCCACATGTCAGTACAGAACCTTATTTCCAAGATAGTTGGAGTTTTAATGTTTTTTGTGCAATAAAAGACGATAACATTTTAGCATTAAAATTTTATGATGAAAATTTAAATGCCACATTTTAGAAGAAGCCATACAACCGGCGTTACATACTTTAAGAAATGGAGAGGCGGCTTCAGCTTGGTATCAGTAAGATGGAGCACCTCCTCATAACTTTGGGCCTGTTGCTCAGCATCTTTACGACATGTTTGATGATTGATGGATTGCCAATCAGGGTCCGTTTCGTTGGTCAGCTCGCTCTCCTGATTTGGCTCCTCTAGATTTTGGTATTTGGGGTTACATTAAAAATCAGGTATTTTCCAAACCTGTTACGACAAAGGAAGATATGATGCAGAGAGTCTTACTTGCTTTTAATTCTCCAACACCCGACCATATTTCCAGAATTACAAGACATAACTTAATGAAAAGGATTCATAAATGTTTAGAAGTAGATGGTGCTAATTTTGAACACTTATTATAAAACTTTATTTGTTTAATATTACATTTAGTTATTTTTGTTTGTAAGTTATCTAATTAAATTATTACAAAATACCTAGTCAACGTTTTTAATGATATCCACAATTAATAATCCTTTCAGGCTATTGGTTACTTTTCAGAATTAATAACTTATGAAAAAATAACAAAATATCACCTTAAATAATGGAAATCGTGGCCTACCCTTTGAAATAATTAAGTGTTGTTATGTTTTAAATAAGATAATGAAATATCTCAAAAGTGGTTGGATTTAGATGTAGGAAATACTGATACGAACCGAATTGGCTTAAAAAAATATAGCGGAAAATGCAATAAAATACAGGGTGTTCTATTGAAAGTAAGCAACTTATAAATGATTTAAATTGTGCATGTTGGCGGCTAAGTTTAAAACACCCTGTATGCAATATCAATGAGATGGATATATAGAGTTAACGGGCAAGCGCTTGTTGTTTATTGGTTACAATTTCACGTCACTAGCTTCGTTATTAATGGAGATATCGTTATTCAATGTGGACTAGTATTTTTTCAAAATTTAAAAAAAAATCGAAATATCTCGAAAATACTTCATTTTTGGTATAGGACATTGTGCACAAATTTTATCTAGAATTTCATGTAGAATTCGAAAATAAAATAAAAAATATTAGGTTCCATTTAAAATAACAAAGTTGACGTCTACTTCCGGTATAACCGGAAGTGCCACATTCAGGACAATATTATATTTGAACTCAGCGTCATCCAAAACCTATAGCTTCGTAATTTCAGATTTTTAACATAACTGTATCCGCCATTACTTTTAATCAAAACTCTTCGCACCACACCCTGTATAGAACACCCCACTGTATTAAAAATTCTGCCGATTTTGTTGAAAAAATGCATAGTTTTAAAATTGAAGAGGGTGATATAATGATCAGTTTTGATGTTGTTTCACTTTTTACAAAAGTGCCTCTAAAAGAAATTGTTGAATACATTGATCATCTTTTTCCAAAGGATATAACCATTCATTTTCGGCATTGTCTTTCTACAACTTATTTTCAGTGGAATAGTAAATTTTATGAACACATTGATGGTGTAGCAATGGGTAGTCCCCTTAGCCCTGTTAAAGCTAATTTTTACATGGAAAAATTTGAAACATTAGCGTTACAAAATACACCTAGAAAACCTTCAGTTTGGTATAGATATGTAGATGACACAATTGTTATTTGGAGACATGGAGAAGAGGCACTGGATGAGTTTTTGGTTTTTATAAATGGTATACAGCCTAGTATACAGTTTACCATGGAAAAAGAAACTAATGGAAGTTTACCATTTCTTGACATATTAATATCTAAAGATAATAATTCACTATCTTTTTAGGTTTACAGAATTGGTGTAATTAAATCTTTAGTAGATCGAGCAAAACGAATTTGTGACTATGAATTTTTGAAGGAAGAATATAAATATTTAACAAAATCCTTACAAGATATAGATATTAATAATGTTATTACACCTTCTAGACGTAACCTTAAAGAAAAACCAGTTCTTAATGTTGGTACTGCTTTTCTTCCTTTTATAGCTAATGTTACAGAAAGAATTGAAAAATCCTAATTTAAATAAGGCATTAGGACTATTTTTAAACCTACAAGAAAAATTAAAGAACATTTAAGATCACCTAAAGATGTTTCAAACCCATTATCTTCCGGAGTGTATAAGTTATCTTGTTCATGTGGAAAAGTATACATTGGAACCACAAAACGTAGCTTTGATACAAGACGTAAAGAACATATGAGATTTTGTAGATTAGGTCAACCAGAGAAGTCTACGGTGGCTGACCATGCCTTAAATAATCCAAATCATGACATTCAATTTGACAATATGGAAATATTGTCACGACAAACCCATTATTATATTCGTTTACAACGTGAAGCTATTGGGATATATAAACATCCTAATAATTTTAATAGACAAGAAGAAAATCTCCGTTTAAATAGATTTTGGCATCTTATAATTTTAAAAAAAGGCATAATGATACGCCTTGATTTTGATTTTAATTTTGACTTCTGGTATGTCTAGATTTTTTGCTAGACCTTGTGAATTTGTGAATGCTTCAAAAGCTTTTCACAACTTTACACTTACACCACTTGATTAAATTTTGTTAAATGTGTTTTTTTGGCTGACATTTTTTAGCCTTGCCGTTAGAGGATGCTCTGATTTGTCATCTTTAAGACAGTTTAACAATATTTAATTTTTAATGACCTAGTTATTCTTTAATAGCAGGCTGGTGTTTACGTTTTAACTTTTCAACTTTGACAAAATTGTTTTCAACATCTTGTAACATCCATTATTTCTGATGTTACATTATTTAAGCATTTGTTCACTGTTGATCCTATTATCTTCTTATTTAACGTTGTTCTCATTATGTTATTTTCCTAAAGTAAATCATTTAATATTCAAAATTGTTGGTCACTCTTACTTAACACACATTTTCAGAATTTTGAACCACTGGTTACAGTTTTCCTAGAAGGTGGAGGTTTAAATGAATCAATAGAAAATGTATTTTGTTCAAGACGTTTGCCTAAAGCCAATAATTGTGTTATAGAAGTAACTTCCGTAAGTGCCAAAGCATTCTGGTAGAAAGGGGTTAAATTACGTCGAATATAATACAACTATTTTTTCTCCGGTAGTGAGATAGACAAGCGTTGAAACAAACTTTGCATGACAGCAACGTAGATGGTCATAGTTTCTGAAGAACCCATAGTGCGATGTTTAATTTCTTCTACTAAACGTTCATCATAGTCGTAAGGTAGAAATTCAGCTTTTAGTAAGGACACTAAATCCTTGCAAGAGTTTAAGGAATTCTTACGTGTACGAAACAATAACAAGGCCTTTCCCGTTAAGATTTCAGGAGCACCAGCAAAGAGCATTGCATGAGAAAGACCGCGAGAGATACTCACTTCTTCTACACGTGTAAGAAAATCCAGCAGTGAAGAGGAACTATCTCCTGAAAATTTTAATCCCAGTTTGGAAATTGAAGAGAATTTATAAGTCGAAACAAGTACTGGAAGTGACGTAGAGACAGGTGGTTATTCCGGTAAGGCATCTGAATCAGAACCAGCAATCAAGTCAAGTTCAGCAGCATCTAAGTTCGTATTAGCAACACGAGGACTAGAAGAAGGTAATTGCGAAAATTCAGTGAAAGTAACACGTTTCGATAACTTAATCTTAGACTCGACATGTCTTCAGAGTTTCAAAGAGGAGTAAGAAATGATTTTCATGTTCTGAAGTGGTTTTCACTGAATTTTCGCAATTACCTTCTTCTAGTCCTCGTGTCAGTAACACGGAGACCTATCCTTTGTCTTCCGTGACCTCCACATCCGGTCCCTTCTCTCCTACTGTCTGCATTTCTCCAGGGGTGTTCCCTACTAATTTCCTCAGAGGGATCTTTGGAGACTTGCCCTTTCCATTTCACTTTCCTACCTGCTGTCTTTGATCTAAATCTACTCTAGCTTCCTACTTCACTTTACTGAATGAATGATCGTATGAATGGCCCTAAGAGGAACGGGATGGGTTCGCTCTCCCCTGCGAGCTTCGGTGACCACTGGATCCCGGGAATCAGAGTCAACGGGGCATATTTTCGCCGTAAATGAGATTTCCTCTTTCTCTCCGACTATCTCTTAATAGCACCTATGCCATTTCATCAGTGCTAGTTCATGGTGTCATAGGGTTGAGTTGGGGTCTATAATGGGCTCCTTATTTCACTTTTTTGGCCAAGGGAACGAAATTTTGGGCTTTATTTTCTTGTGAGTTGGGATGGGTTTCTTCGGGGTTTGGTTTTAGGCCGCCGGCCCTTAAGTTCGGCTGATATCTTTAGGGATCGTGTACACCACATGATTATTTGTTACTAGTATGAATGGGACGAAGACAATCACCTCGTCCTTATCCACTTTACTTCCCTAACTGTAGTAATAAACTTTTTTTTGTTGTCTCCTGTTTTTATTTTTTTTTTTTGGAAGTATCAATAGTGTCAAGTCAAGTCGTTTTTCAGTGTAGGTAGGTGTTTGCTTACAGTAAATGTTATTTTTGTAATTATTATAATGGAAAATAAAAACTAAGAAACTAATTTCGGGGGGTGTTTAAACACCCAACACACTCCCCTGCCTTGACAATAAATGCTCGAACTGACGTGTAAACATTTTTCACTTCTTTTTATCACGAGTAGCATCTGAATTACTTCAAGATAAAGGGATCGAAGATCTTCCAAAAAAATATTAGCAAACGCACTATTATGAGGTTGAGCTTCGTAATGTTGGTATCACAACTGATCCAATTAAAATTTAGTGGTCGTAAATAATCATTTACAATTTCAAGATATCTTTCGCCTAAAATAATCAAAATTTTAATGCAAATATCGATTTCCACTCGCTAATCAGTTTACGATTCAAATTTTCATTATAAAAATGTACCACTAGCATATCATTATTTTTTAGTGCCGCAAAAACATTAAAACTCCAATGAGTTTGGTATTAGTTTTCACGAATTAGATGTGGATTTACATCACTCCAATAATGAGAGTTACTTCGGTTAAACATACCATTTTTATGAAATGTTCATCAGTCCAAATTATTTTGTCAAAAAATTTTCATCTTCTTCAGTTTTAATTAATATAAATTCACAAAAATTTATTCGTTTTACACTATTTATTATCTGGCCTTAAATTTTCAGTTAATTTATATGAAAACGGATTAAATTTTTTTTTTCAAAATTCGATGAACTTTTTGTAGATATTCTCAGATCTTTTTCAGTATCAGCTAATGAATTTTATAGATGTGCCCTAAAATATGCCAAAACCGTAATTTCAATAGCTTCAACTTGTCAACTACGGGTTTATTTTTTTCGGCTTTCCAACAAATTGGCCATAAGTTTTACAATTGTAATAAGTCGCATCAGAGTGTCATGAGCTGGACTTGGCCGGTTCGGATATCGCGCACCAAACGTTTCGCAAGTTCTTTTCCACGTTCTCCGCATATTACTAATAAATTAAAATAATCTTCATTATTAAAACCTAAACGAGACATAATTACAAGTAAAACTTTTTTGTGGGAAATGTCAAATAATTGGTTTTGATACGATAGCATTTTTTTATTATTGATTCCTTTCAAGTAAAGCCCACCAAAAATTAATTTTTAGTTTAATTACCTAAAATGAAGATTTCTTCAACATTGTACAAAAACTATAAATGTTAGGAATAGGAACATATTTACAAAGTCCCCTTATTTTTTAGCGTAGAATCCATTAATGCAGTAAAAAGATAGGGCTGCTATTGAAAAAAATTAACTTTTTGAATTTTTGATATTGCAATTTTTAACGCCTTTTTCGAACAGACTGTATAATTTTTTAATAATTTTTGTAAGATTCTGTAAGCTGTGAGTTCTATGTGTGCAAGTATTAAAAAATATTTGGCCTAGCTCGCTTGTACCTTGAGAAATTATATTTTTTGTGAACAAGTGCATCTGTCAAAAAATTAAAAAAAAAAATAACTCAAAAACGGTGCATTTTAGACATAGGCTGTTTTTTATAAACTAACATTTACATTTAACGTAGATTTTAAAAATATAATAAAAATGGGTGCATTCCATTTAAAAATAACAGAGATATGGTATACTTCCGGTATAACCGAAAGCTGTATGAAACTGAAAATATTTTAGTTAAACTGCATTTTTTAAATAACCCCCGTATGCAAATTTTCAAAAAATTATTTCGAGTAGTTCTCCATATACATATCCACTCAGCTCGCCGTGACAGTCCCTGTATACGAGGGCGTATTCTTATGTTATCTACCTATCCATGAAACAAAAAAGTGACAATATCAAACAAATTATTAAAAAAATGCTGTCACTGTTGGCAGTGCACGTGCTAAGTTGTGTTTAGTTTGTGCCGTTTAAAGAGATTGGAGAAAGTCTATTTGTCGATAAAATGAGTTAAATTAAGATTGAACATTCAGCGTAATAAAGTTCCTGACAAAAGAAGGCAATGATGTAAAGATTAGTTTTTGTTAGTTTTGTTAGTTCGTAAATGAGAAATGTAATCAATCTAAAGCATTAATAATGTGGTTGTTAGGTCGAACACAGATCTAAGAGATCAACCGCCACCTGTATATATCGAACAGGGTGTCCCAACGACTTGGGGGTGGAAAATTAGCCCTATACTGTTGATTTAATAAAAAATCTTATAACAGATTATTGTAGGCAACAACGAGGAGCATCTTGTAAACATATTTTTATATACACAGGGTGTCCCATTTTCGAGTACTACACTAAACTTGTGTTTTTTTAATGGAACACCCTATATATTTTTATATATTTGAATTCTCTGTTAAATGCTGAGCAAAATGATATAAGGTACTATGGGTCTACAACTAACGGTTCCTAAGTTATTGACATTTCTATGTAAAAAAATTAGTCAATTAAGTAGGCTCCTGTTCCGCCATCTTGAAAGATATCGGAGTGAAATTTTGGGATATGTTTTTCCAATCTGTCTAGTTTTAAATTCTACATTCAGATTGCAGACTCTTTTCTTTGCATATACAGGGTGGTCCATTTTGCTCAATGTTAATTTTCTCAATTGTTTTAAATGGCACACCCTGTATTTTATTACAGGTTTGAATAGCATTTTTTACGGGCTTTCAATACTCACTTTTTACTACCTATTCCTAATTATTTAGTGATAAAGTTGAAAATTGTAAACATTTTTTATTTTTGTTGAATTTGTCACAATATAAAATAAATAAAGACAATATCATAATTCAAAGAAAAACAAAAATGAAACAATGCTAAGTGCTATAAAACGGTAAAGCTATAGGTTTACGACACAATTCAACATTTTGCACTATAAAAGTGCAACGGTTAATACTTTTTTACTCGTAGAACCCTAGTGACCTCGCAACACAACACGCCAACATACCACCAATCACACAGAATCCAAACACTTCAGAAAAACTTCGCGCATAAAAGAATTTTCGGCGATACTATCCCAACCAAACAAATCCTTACCACTCTCTACAACTACCGTTTTCCCCAATTGCTACGAAGAAAACCTCAATTAAAATTCAAGCATCCCCCCGCGATCCTTACACAACTCCTTGATGACCTCCCCGAGGAGAAGAATCCCTAGATAACATTCCATATGCCCTCCGCATGCCACCGTCTATTCGATGGCGACCTAGCATGAAACCGGACAACGAATCGGATTAACCACACTAAGTACACTACACCCCACTAAACAACACACACATTTAAACCAATTAACACATTATTAAATATTCGAATAAATTTAAATCTTTTTTTCTTTTTTTACACCAAAAATAAGCATATAGTCTACGACTAAGGTATATGTATATATATATATATATATATATATATATATATATATATATATATATATATATATATATATATATATGCTATAAATAAGTTATTACTAACCATAAGCATGCGCATACTAATAAAAAAAGAAGACGCGATCTTTTACTTCTCGAATATTGCAACGAGAACTTGTTTATTATAATTTCGACAGTGTATGTATTTGAGAATATGAGGTAGAGACTGGTAAATAATTAAAAATCACATTCAGTTAGATAACTACTTGCTCTGAGAGTGAATATGAAAGTAAATTTATACGATTTAGATTACTTTAAGCTTATTAGAAAATTTTTTAGATCATATTTATCCGCCGTTTTGAACTCGAGAAAAAAAAGCGTGTATTAACCGAATGTAATCATCCATCATTCTTCTTTGGTGAAGGAATTATTTTGTTTGTTGAGGGGAATTGTGACCCTGTGTACCGTCTCCACTTCCGTCCGCGTTAATTCACTATGCACTATCTTATTTTCAAGTGAAGTATTGGTCTAAACTCTTTCGATGGGGTCGAGAATCAATCAATAATGACCCAAAGTCCGGATGACCCGTTGAAGCTCGAACTGAAGACATTGTGCGAAAATTTGGTACTGAAAGATCGGCGTGTAAAGATCTCTGTTATTGCCAACGAAGTCGGTGTATCCGAAACAAGTGTCCTCATGACGATTTGGGTATGAAGTAGGTGTCTGCACGGTGGATACCCAAATTACTTACACCTGAACAAAAACTGTACAGAAAAGAAGTTTCTCAAGAAAATTTGGTCGAGTTGAAGAGAGACAAAAAGTTTTTTTCTCGAATTATAACCGGGGACGAGACTTGGGTATATCACTGGAACTCTCCTACTAAACAAGAATCCACACATTGGGTTCATAAGGGTTCTCCACCACCAAAAAAGGCCAAGACAATTATCTGGAAAAAAAACTGATGGCAACTGTTTTTTCTGGGATGTGGAAGGAGTCTTGCTTATTGAATGTATACCGAGGAAGTGTACCATAAATGGAGAGGCCTACGGAAACACAATTAAAAATTTAAAAACTGCTCTGGAGAAAAAACGTCCACAAAAAACTTGTTGCTGTACGACACTTGTCGGGTTTATAAGGCAAAGTTCAGCAGATAATCTATGACTGTGGGTTTATAGAGTTAAGACAGCCACCTTATAGCCCCGACCTAGCTCCGTCAGACTTCTTATTCAAAAATTTAAAAAAACATCTCAGGGGAAAGTATTTTGCTCTGACGAAGAACTCAAAGAAGCTGTTGAGAAATGGGGCAGGGTTGCCGAGGGAATTTTTTTTTTTTTTGGGTATGGGGCAATTGAAAAAAGATGGAATAAGTGTATTAGTGTTGAAGGGAGTTATATAGAAAAATAATTTTTTTTTATTCTCTTATGTGCTTTTTTCATAGCTAGGTAGATAACATAAAAATACGCCCTCGTATTGCGTATCTGTGGTTCGGCATATTAAAATGTTTTTGACAGAAAATACGATTTATTGCCCCACCGATTATACAATGGGCCTTAAATTACTAGAAAAGCCAAATGTTTTGAATTAATCCAAGTTTTTCCTTGTAACAAAGAAAGGATCGCAAACATTTATAATTCAAAACTTAAAATTTAGTAATTTAAAAAAATAATTTGGTTGGGTTAATCGACCTTCATTGTTCCAATACACACATGGTAGTTTTAGCACCGCTTTCTTTGTATAATATTAACGCTCAACGGGTATGTCAGTTAATTCCCAAAAAATGTTTCCAAGACAATTTGTGAATGATTTAAAAGGATAGTATGAAGATGAAAAATGGGATATGACAACGACATGGAACACAGTATATTTAAAAAATGTGATACGTATTCACATCAAGCACTGTTGGAAACAGAATCTGGTGCGATCAATCCCAAAATATTTTAAAAAATTACAAATATTGGCAATTATTTACATGTTAATGAAACAAAATTTACAAATTTTTTCTCATTACTGCGTCCATAAATATATCGTTGGATTACTATAAACCCATCTTAAATTTTAGGATCTGAATTTTTCATTTTATTCCACACTAACAATTGCATAAAGTGATTTTTTATTGTTATAGTTTCTGTTTCTATATTTTATTTTTATTGTTATTATTCTAAAGAGAACGAAGTTTAGCAAAAGCTCTTCCCGCATTTAACCCATTATCATTTAGAAAATATCGATGCCCCATCCAGGATTCCAAACCGAGAATGAGGTATCTGCAGTCAGTTGATTAACCACCTGGTCTACCGCAGTTTCATTTGAAAATAGGTGAACTCCATTCATATTTGGTGCCCACGTGCATGTTGACCAAGAGATGTCAAAATTGATATTTATGGATTAATTTCGTTGGGAAAACGTCCAAACGCATTAATTCGATGCCCAAGAATTGAATTTGATGCATTTTCGGCGACCACGTACAGTTTGACAAAGGAGTCAAAATCGTTTTAAGCACGAACTTCGTCGGGAAAACGATTAAACGCATATCTCGATGCCCAATACGTATATTTTATGTATTTTTTGCTACTACGTGCGTTTTGACGAAAATGTGTCAAAACAGTAGTTTATGCACCAATTTCGTTGAGAAAACGCCCAAATGCATTATCTTGATGCCTAAGAAGTGAACTTCGTACACTTTATGTCCATGTGCATTTTGGCAGATAAAAGATCCACATGTATTAACTCGTTGTGCAAGAAGTAAATTTTATGTATCTTCGACGACGAATTTTGACCAACAGATGTAAAATTGAAGTTTCGGCATAGGTTTCGTTGCGAAAACGTCCATTCGCACTAGTTCAATGCCCCAGAACTGAGTATCATTAATTTTCGGCAACCACGTGCATCTTTACAGATATGTTAAAATCATTATTTATGCACTTGGGAAAACGTTTAACGCATTAGCGCGATGCTCAAAAAATGAATTTGATGTACATTTGGTGCCCGCTTACATTCTGAAGAAGAGATGTAAAAACTGAAATGACTCACAAATTTCATTAGGAAAGCGTAAAAACACATTAACTCGATATGCAAGAAGTAAATTTTATGTATTTTCGTCGTCCACGTGCACATCTTGACAAAGAGATGTAAAATCGTAAATTATGCATCAATTTCGTTGCGAAAATGTAGAAATGCATTAAATCTATGCCCAAGATGTATCATTAATTTTCGGCGATTACGTGCAATTTGAGAGATCTCAAAATCGTTTGCTTATGCACCAGCTTCGTTTGGAAAATGTTCAAATGTTCGATGAATTTCATGCATTCTTGTTGCCCATGTTTGTCAAAACCAAAATTAATCACAAATTTTATGTATGTTCGGCAACCACGTGCACATTTTGACGAAGAGATTTAAAATCGAAATTTATGCACCAATTTCTTTGTGAAAACATGCAAACGCATAAGCTCGAAGATAAACAAGTGAATTTCGTGTAATTTCGGCGACCACGTGTTTATTTTGATCGAAAAATATCAAAATAAAAATGTATGCATCAATTTCGTTGAGAAAGGGTCCTAGCGGACTATTAACTTGATGTGCAACAAGTAAATGTTATTTATATTCGGCGATTACTTGCATTTGGACGAAGATATGTAAAATCACACCAGTTTCGTTGTGAAAACGTGCAAACGCATTAGCTCGAAAACCTAAAGGTGAATTTCAAGCATTTTCGGTGACCACGTTCATTTTCACCAAAACATAACAAAACGAAATTTATGCACCAATTTCGTTCGGAAAGCGCCCATACGCATTAACCCGAACATAATATCTAAACATTTTAATGTATTTTCGGCCACCACGTGCACATTTTCATGGAATCGTTATTCATGTATGTGAGAACGTGCAAACGCAGTATCTCAAAAACCAAAAGTGAATTTCGTGTATTTTCGGCGATTAGGTGCATTTTGACAAAAATATCGAAATTTATGCACCAATTTTCTTGTGAACTCATTTTCACCAAGATATATCAAAACCGGAATTTATGCACCAATTTCGTTGGGAAAGCATCCAAGCTCATTAACTCGACGTGCAAGAAGTAAATTTGATGTATTTTGGAAACGACGTGCATAGTTTGACGAAGTTATGTAAAATCGTTGTTTATGCACCATGTCAGTATGAAAACGTGCAAATGCATTACTTCGAAGACCGTGAAGCTAATTTCATGCATTTTCGGTGACCACGTGTATTATGAATAAAAGAGTGTACCAAAATCGAAATTTATGCAGTAATTTCGGTGTAAAAACGTGCAAACGCATTAACTTGAAAACCAAGAAGTGAATTTTAGTATTTTCGGTGACCACGTGCATTTTTGCCAAAGGATATCGAAGTCGAAATTTATGCACCTGTGCCGTTGGGAAAGTATCCAAACGAATAATGTGCAAGACGTACATTTCACGTATTTTCGGCGGCCACGTGTACATTTTGACGAAGAGATGTAAAATAGAAATTTACGCACCAATTTCGTTGCGAAAATGTATAAATGCAATAGCTCGAATCCCAACATATGAATGCCATTCATTTTCGGCGATCACGTACATTTTGAGCGATGTCAAAATCGTTGTTTATGCCCCAACTTCGTTGGGAAAACGTTCAAACGCATAAGTTTGATGTTCAAGAAATGAATTTAATGCATTCTCGGTGTCCAAGTGCATTTTGACCAAGGCATGTCAAAAACGAAATGAATTATCAATTTCGTTAGCAATACATACAAACTCATTAACTCGATGTGCAAGAAGTAAATTTAATGTATATTCGGCGGCCACGTGCACATTTTGAAGAAGAGATATAGATATTTATGCACCAATTTCGTTGTGAAAGCGTACATTACGCACCAATTTCGTTGCGAAAATGTATAAATGCAATAGCTCGAATCCCAACATATGAATGCCATTCATTTTCGGCGATCACGTACATTTTGAGCGATGTCAAAATCGTTGTTTATGCCCTAACTTCGTTGGGAAAACGTTCAAACGCATAAGTTTGATGTTCAAGAAATGAATTTAATGCATTCTCGGTGTCCAAGTGCATTTTGACCAAGGCATGTTAAAAACGAAATGAATTATCAATTTCGTTAGCAATACATACAAACTCATTAACTCGATGTGCAAGAAGTAAATTTAATGTATATTCGGCGGCCACGTGCACATCTTGAAGAAGAGATATAGATATTTATGCACCAATTTCGTTGTGAAAGCGTACAAACCTATTAGATCGAAGACCATGGAGTGAATTTGATGCATTTTCGGTGACCATGTGCATTTTTACCAAGAGATACCAAAATCGAAATTTATGTACCAATTTCGTGCGGAAAGCGTACAAACACTTTAATTAGATGTGAAAAAAGTAAATGTTAGGTATTTTCGGCGACCACATGCATCGTTGTTTATGCACCAATTACGGTGTGAAAACGTGCAAACGCATTAGCTCGAAGACCGAGAAGCTAATTTCATGCATTTTCGGTGACCACGTGCATTATGAATAAAATATCGAAATCGAAATTTATGCAGTAATTTCGGCGTAAAAACGTGCAAACGCATTAGCTCGAAAACCAAGAAGTGAATTTTAGTATTTTCAGTGACCACGTGCATTTTTACCAAAAGATATCGAAGTCGAAATTTATGCACCTATGCCGTTGGGCCAGTATCCAAACGGATTATGTGCAAGATGTAACTTTTGCGTATTTTCGGCGGCCACGTGTACATTTTGACGAAGAGATGTAAAATAGAAAATTATGCACCAATTTCGTAGCGAAAACGTACAAATGCAATAGCTCGAATCCCAACATGTGAATGTCATTCATTTTAGGCGACCACGTGCATTTTGAGAGATGTCAAAATCGCTGTTTATGCACCATCTTCGTTGGGAAAATGTTCAAACGCATAAGTTTGATTAATGCATTCTCGGTGTCCATGTGCATTTTGACCAAGATATGTCAAAAACGAACACATTAACTCGATGTGCAAGAAGTAAATTTAATGTATATTCGGTGATCACGAGCACATTTTGATGAAGAGATATAGATATTTATGCACCAATTTCGTTGTGAAAGCGTACAAACCTATTAGATCGAAGACCATGGAGTGAATTTGATGCATTTTCGGTGACCATGTGCATTTTTACCAAGAGATACCAAAATCGAAATTTATGTACCAATGTCGTGCGGAAAGCGTACAAACACTTTAATTAGATGTGAAAAAAGTAAATGTTAGGTATTTTCGGCGACCACATGCATCGTTGTTTATGCACCAATTCCGGTGTGAAAACGTGCAAACGCATTAGCTCGAAGACCGAGAAGCTAATTTCATGCATTTTCGGTGACCACGTGCATTATGAATAAAATATCGAAATCGAAATTTATGCAGTAATTTCGGCGTAAAAACGTGCAAACGCATTAGCTCGAAAACCAAGAAGTGAATTTTAGTATTTTCAGTGACCACGTGCATTTTTACCAAAAGATATCGAAGTCGAAATTTATGCACCTATGCCGTTGGGCAAATATCCAAACGGATTATGTGCAAGATTGTATAAATTTTACGTATTTTCGGCGGCCACGTGTACATTTTGGCGAAGATATGTAAAATAGAAATTTACGCACCAATTTCGTAGCGAAAACGTACAAATGCAATAGCGAGATGTTAAAATCGCTGTTTATGCACCAACTTCGTTGGGAAAATGTTCAAACGCATAAGTTTGATTAATACATTCTCGGTGTTCATGTGCATTTTGACCAAGACATGTCAAAAACGAACACATTAACTCGATGTGCAAGAAGTAAATTTAATGTATATTCGGCGATCACGAGCACATTTTGATTCATGCACCAATTTCGGCGACTACACGCACATTTTAACGAAGGAATGTAAAATCGTTGTTTATGCACAAATTACGGTGTAAAAACGAGAAAACGCATTAGCTCGAAGACGAAGAAGTGAATTTCGTGCATTTTCGATGACCACATGCATTTTAACCAAAAGAAATCAAACTGAAATTTATGCACCAATTTCGTTGGGAAAATGTCCAAACACATTATAACTCGATGAGCAAGAAGTAAATTTTATGTATGTTCGGATTTTCGCATTTTGAATGTAGAATCGAAATTTATGTAAAGATAACGCATAAGCTCGAAGACCAAAAAGCGAATTTCGTGCATTTTCGGCGATCACGTGCATCTTAAGAGATGTCAAAATCATTTATGCACTTCGTTGGGAAAACATTCATACCGCATTAGTCAAGAAGGGCATTTGTGCCAGCGCACATTTTGACCACAATATGTCAAAACCGAAATGTATGCACCAATGTCGTTGGCAAAACTTCCAAACGCATTAACTGGATGCCCAAGAAGTGAGGCATTTTGACGAAAAATATTTCGTTGTTTATGCATGTTTATGCACCAACATAGTTGGTTCGAAAATGTCAAAACGCATTAAGTCGATATCAAAGAAGTAAATTTAATGCGTGTTCGTTCGCATGCACGCGATTTTCAAGTGCGTAGATCATCAGTCAATCGAGTTACAGAGTTTAACATATGAGGTTATAAGAATGGTATTAACGGGTCAAGGATCGTTCGGTATTGCATTGTATCGCTTTATTTACTGTTCAAAGTCTAGGTAGAGTGTAAATGGACAAACACGGTAATCAATCATGTGTATTAGTGGACGTACCCTGCAAAATGACAGAATGATGATGTATGTGTTCACATAAATCTACGCCGACCCCCCAAATATGAATTTTTCAATTCTCCGTAATCTGCAATACAAATCTTTCAAACCGCATGCCAAAATGTCAGAAAACTCATTACAAAGTAACGTACTTTAAACTGTAATGATTGTACATACTCCCGACACGGCTCGAATAATTAATTATCTAAATAAATTAAAAAAGTAATTAAGGGTTACAGGCTCGAGCCGTATAATTTATGACTAGGCATTCATTAAAGAAGTACTATACGGAAAATGTCAAAAATGTAGAATAAACATAAAATAAATTTCCGCATACTTATTGCCAAACAGATGGTGCGTGTATAACATTCCGTATTATTACGCTTCCTTACACAGAAGTGCGTATTATACAATTATATATGTAAAAAAAATTCTTTTTAATTAACATATTTCAATTTTGACAAATGATAGAGGAAAACACTGGATATAAAAATCTTTTTATATAACCAATTTCCAAATTGAACTGATGATAAACACAATGATACCATTAATTTCGGTTACATTGAACAGATGCAACAGGAAAATCTAACAATTTAGAAAATTAACCTAATTTGCAATTAATTTACCACTTACCGTCTGGATGACAGAAAACAACGAAAACTCGCACAAAAGTTTAAATAACATTGATAAAAAAATTCAAGCATTATTTTGCGTTTAAGTTCAGAATAGCGAATAGCAAACAAACATAACGTGAGCGTATATAGTGATAACTAATTAATTAATTTCGCGGATTCTAAAACAGAAGTTCGTTTTTACACTTTCTGATTTTTAATCAGGTTCTACTTTCATTACTTATCCAAATTTTTAATATAAAGTTTAATTGTATCGTGATCGTTGAGATTAAAAAAAAACTTATATTTTACATTAAAACTGTATTTCACCGTAATTAAATTATTGTGTAAGAGTAAGTTAGAGGACATTAAAACCACAGAGGAGTGCAAAACAATTCAACATTTTAATGATTTATAACCCGTGATGATTATAGAAATATTGGGGTAACGATGAAATAAAACGCTAAAATATTTCTATATAAACATTAATACGCACACTTTATATGCCGCCCCTAGCCGATTTGTGCACATAAAACAATAAACGTTCACTACATTGTTTAACTGTTAACAAACGTCGAGTCCATAATTCGTTACTGAAAACACAACTAGAACCTAACCTCGGAAATAATCCTACTGTAGTTATATTCCGTTCAATGCTATTTAATAATTTGTTGTTAACAATAAATTGGAAAAATGCGTGATGAGTATTTAATAATACATTATCTAACTTAAAAGAGTTGAAATAGGTAATAAGAGATGTGTAAAACAAAATATTGTATACCAATTCTTATCGTTAGCCAGAATTGTGCAGAATGGTGAGCAATTGTTGGTTTAGTAAAATGAAGTAAACGTAAATGCCTTTTGGGTTCTGTTAACCTGGTGTTAATGTTTCTTCAGTTTGACCAATGTAGACTTTACCACAAGAGCATGGTTCTTCGTAAACACCACATGGATACAGGGTCCGGCAACAAGAGCGCCTTCTTCTATATCTTCTGTTTCATATAAGCTAGATTAATAAAATTTGGGATAGGGTTATAGTTTAGTTGTGTGCATATTTTAAAATTATTCACGTGTGTACAGGTTGTTTATTTAAAGATGACAAAACTATAATAAAAAAATTTAAATGGAACACCCTGTATATTATTACTTTTTTGAATTCTACACATTGTTCCTAACAAATTCGAAATACATTTCCCTATCCCTAAATATAGCCGTTTTTGAGTTATGTCGATTTTTATAAAACAAATTTAAATTAACGAGATAGCTTTGAAAATGTACCTTCTTAACCGTTGAAAAACAAAAGTTATCTAATTTATATCAGAACAAGTACACAGATAGAGCTTTCTTATAATGCAAAGAAAATGTCATAATTGCATACAGGGTGTTTACAATTGACTTGCCAATCAGACTTTATTCCAACTAGTAAAAGTTTACTTTTTCAAATAGAACATCCTGTATATTATTCCGTTTTTGGTTTCTACATATTAACCCTTATCAATTCGATATACAATTCCCTATTTCTAAATATAGCCGTTTCCGAATTATTTTCAATTTTTCAAAATGTATAAGATTATTGGAACATTTTTTTAAATCCATGGCCTCGTATAAATAGAAAATAAAACAGTGGAAAACAATTGTATTGCAAATTAAAAAACGCAACAGAAACTAATACACTATAATTATTAAAATTATTTCTAAAAATACAAAACTAATAAAATAAAAAAAAAATTATTTAACGCTAATCATTAGCGATAATGATTTATAATAATTGTTCAAAATGTCGTCCGTTTTCTCGGATGCAGACCTGAAGTCGATCTTTAAAATATTGTTCAACTCTACGCAACAACTCGGGAGTAATGGTATGAAAAGCCTGTGTTATACGATTACGCATATCTTCGGCAGTGGTTGGCGGTTCCCTATAGACAATACTTTTTATGTATCCCCATAAAAAGAAATCTATTCTTGTCAGATCAGGGGACCTAGCTGGCCACCTCACAGGTCCATTTCGTCCAATCCATTTATTTGGAAAGACTCTATTGAGATAATCTCTTACATCTGCAGAGTAGTAAGCAGGAGCACCATCATGTTGATACCACATTGTGGCTCTAATATCAAGAGTAATATTTTCTAATAAGCCCGGTAAATCGTTACGCAAAAAGGTAAGGTACTTCCACCATTCAAATGTCCATCAAAAGAGAATGGGCCGATGACATAATCCCCAACGATGGCATCCCAGACACTTAAAGACCACTTATGTTGATTATCAACTTGTCTTAATAAATGTGGATTTTCTGAGGAATAATAATGAAAATTATGTGTATTGACAAATCCATTCTTATGAAATGTTGATTCATCTGCCTAAAAAATATTATAAAAAAAATTTGGGTTTTGAGTAATTTTTTCTTTGGCCCAGTTACAAAATCTTACTCGATGATCGAAGTCTGCATCGCTCAATTTAAACTTTTACTAGTTCGAATAATGGTTGATTGGCAACCTGTATGCACCCTGTATGCAATTATGTCATTTTCTTCACATTAAAAGGAAGCTCTATCTGTGTACTTATTCTCATATAAATTAGATAACTTTTATTTTTCAACAGTTAAGGAGGTACATTTTCAAATCAAACTCTGTAATTTCAATTTTTTTTTTAGAAAAATCGAAATAACTCAAAAACGACTATATTTAGGGATAGGGAAATATATTGCGGATTTGTTAGGAACAATGTGTAGAATTCAAAAAAGTAATAATATACAGGGTGTTCCGTTAAAATTTTTTTATAATAATTTGGTCCTCTTTAAATAAACAACCTGTATTCGCGTGAATAATTTTAAAATATGCACACAACTAAACTATAACTACATTCCAAATTTTATTAATCTAGCTTATATAAAACGGAAGATATAGAAGAAGGCGCTCTTGTTGCCGGACCCTGTATAATGGTATTTAGTCTTTAACAGAATTCAGAAGATTTCGAATTTTAATACTGCTTTTGTAAGCTACTTTTACGACCCCGTCTCAGTGAAGTTGGTTCAACTACCCACAATATAGAATTTTTCGATTTAACACTAGCACGGCCGGCTATTGTAAATACCTAAAACTGTGGTGGCCGGTCATTTTGACCTCTGGACAAGAAAGGTAATTTTGAGATGTATTCTTTGAATGAGATGTGCTGGTACTTGCACCAGAATCTTGTTTCGAATCGAAACACCCTTTTCTTAATTCCTCAGCTAGAGTGAAGGTAAAGTCTCTTTTTATTTTACTGCCTACGACTTCCTTATAAACTATCCAGGCGTTGATTGTGGCAAGATCGAAAACATTGTAAAACGCACGAACTGGTCATCTACGTGAACCAGCTTTCGTAGAATATTTTCTAGCTATTTGGTCCAACACATCTACCCCAAACTTTGTTTCATTGTAATGCAACCCTGTTTCAGGTTTCTTCTTTTTGCCATCATCTACAGTCACAGTTGGATGTACCGTACTTAGCAATATGACATTTTTATTAACTTCACCCTGACAAATTGACAAGGTGGTTTTATCATTTTTCATTACTGTGGTAGAATACAACTCTGCCCTTTTATTCTTGATACAAATTGCTAATTCCCTTCTTTCTCGGTTCATTGTTCCTACTATTGTTGTGTTCTTTTTTGCCACCATTATTGCTAACTTTTGGCTGGTAAAAAAGTTGTCGGTAGTAACACTTCTACCCATGTTTAGGAAAGGTTCCATTAATTTTAGAACAACATATTCTGGAAGGGGTTGTTAGGACGCATATCATCTTTTCTTAAATAAGGAAAACCATTCAGGAGATATTTAGAATTCGTATCAACAGCTAGCCAAAATTTTACACCAAATTTATCAGGCTTATTCGCCATATATTGTGTAAATCTGCATCTAGCTTTAGTAGGAAACAGTTGTTTGTCTACTGTAATGTTTGCTCCTGTAATATAGGAAGCTTTACAGTTACTAATAAATAGATCCCATATTTCGGGCGCCAAAGCAAACTTATCACTAACCAGACGTTCTTCTCGTGTTGATCGAATATCAAATCTTACAAATCGCATGATTTCACGAAATCGATTGCGTGAAATAGTCTCACGAAAAAATTGCAGTTCCCAAGTAACAGCCATAAACTGTCAAGCTGTAATGTTCTTGCGCCGTAAGCACCACGAGCTAGCAATATTGCAAGAAAAGCGTCAAGTTCTTGAAGAGACAATGACCAGTTTGTATCATCTCCTAGTTGTCGTTTAGCTTTAATTTCAGTACATTTCTGAATGTGTTTTAGCGTTGTGTTATCTATAAACAATCGAAATGCACTTAGTACAGAGTCAGCAAACACATTTCTTTTTGCATAAGGAGTTGGTCCAGGAGTATTTCGCATAACATTTCTTTGAACTATACGGCCAACATAAGGTCCACTTGATTCCACAACTTCCCACATATCATTAGATTTGGATGATTGTTTACTCCCCACAAGTAAATGCATGTAATTTTTTCGTTTTGGATGGTGTTCAATGTCATCACTAATTTCATTAGATGTACAAGGATTAGAAGTGACATTATTTACGCTGACATCAGATTCTTAACTTTGTTCACTACTTTTGTCATCAACAGGAACAGCTTCATCACTTTCACTATCTTCAGAGTGGTTATTTGCTTTTTGGGGTTCCCATTTAGATAAGTTTTGCAACTCCACAAGATAATCTAAAGCCTGTTGTGTAAAACCGCGAGACGACCACATTTTTACTTTCTTGCTAAACAAAGAAGTATTACGTCGAAAAAAAAATAAGTTGCGTTATTTTGATCTTTTACGACTCCCTGGACCCGAAAAAATAAATTTTAGAAAATTTTTCACTCGCCAGCCGAAACTATAAGGACGATTTTGATGAAATTTGAAATGAAGACCTACGAGACAATTATGTCAACAAAACAAACTTTTAAACGCAGTGGTATACAGGGGGTAATAATAAGGGTGTTATTTTGGGGTGTTTAAACTCAGGTCATCAATAACTCGCATGAAATAGAATTTTTTGCAATTTTTTTAAACTTTCAAAATTGAATATGGCCGCAGTTACAGTCAGATGTATATTTTTTTGTAGAAATTTATATTTCCGATACCGTTCAAGATATAAAAAAATTGGAAATAGATATGCGTAGTTAAATAAAGGTTCTTTAAAGAGATTTCTTTACGTAATAAATTATGATATAAATTTGCCTATATTTAAGGGAATTATTCGAAATTGATTTATTCAAAAATCTCTCCAAGCATTTTTTTTTTGTTTTTTTTTATATTTTGTAGGCAGCCAGCCACTCTTATGAATGCAACTAACTTGCTTCTTCTAAAGCTAGGAGATATGAATTTTGAAATATTTAATATTGATACGGTTATAACTTTCTAACTATTTTGGTTACAAACTTGGGATTTTGGAAATAAACTTTGTTCATTTGCGCTAATGAAAACACTACTTCCGGTTTTTCCGGAAATTGAAAACATTCCCCGTATTGCTGGTATAACATACACATACTCTTACTTTATTTGAAAGGGAGCGAAATTTGTTTTAAAATGAAATGAAACAGTCCATAGTTACCTTGAAAGATAAGCGAGATATTTATTTTTAGGTATATAAGGTTATGCAAGCGACTTTTTTTTCACTATCGCTAAATCGACTTTTGGCCAAGTTTCGTCAATATCGGCCATGATGTCTGGATGTCTCGGAGAGGAGGCAGGGGGTTATTAAGGTCAGTTTTTAGTTTTCATTAAATATTTCAAAGATATAAATATACCCCATATATTTTTTTAGTATTTTGCAAGAAACTCCTGTAATGCACTAGCATTGACCTAGTTTTACTACGAAATTATCCACGTAATAAGTACAGAAGTATCTCACAAGAACGCTCATTTGCAACTAATTTGAAATCTCAAAGTACTTAAATATATAAATCTCTATAGAAACAAGTTATAACTTGAATTTTTCATATCTCGGGCGCGTAGGTAAAAATAGCGAAGATTATTCATAATTTTGGACACGACTAAACATGCTCTGACTTGCAGTAAACTTAAAATTACCGCCATAATAGTAAAATACATTGTTTTATATCAACGTTGTAATTATTTTTGTCATACAACCTCGAAACTGAATATAAATATATGAACGGTTAAAATGACGGTTCGTTCCGGTACAAATGCTACAAAAAAAAACAAACTAAAACGGCTTAATTTTCTTAATATATTTTTTATATTCTTAAAGTACATAAAAATCTAGAAAAAGCCATAATACCTCAACACCGTAACTCCAAGCATAACGGAGAAACAACATTTTCAAGAAGGCACGTGGTCAAATTGACCGCCGCGGCAGTTCTAGTGTTGTCTTAATAAACCAAGAGATTTTTTAACATATTTGATATATACCGGAAGTCCCACTAAGGGCGGCGAGGTAGGATATATGGGAAACTAGAGATGCTACAGGGTCGCGTAAAAAAATTTCGTAACTAAAATGGCCAAGAAAAATCGCTAGAAAATATTTTTAAGTTTCTAAAACTGCCGCAAGATGGCGAAACTGCCATAGCAAACAATAAACACTAATTTTTCTCCAAAAATACCCAGTATTAGGTACCACTTTAATAACACCAACAAACAGGTTGACTAATTCTGCGTGAGTTTGGTTATAGCTTTTTGTCATATCTTCAACAGTAATGATGGGAAATCGTTTGAAAGAGAATTTAAAGCTCTTCCAAATGCTGACTTTTTTGGGGGCCATTAGTTTGTCTTACACGAACTAAGGGTGTTATTTAAAGTAGGTTCAGTTTTTTAAGATTTTCTAGGAAAAATTAAATGGTTTTCAATAGGATACAATTATCTAAATTATAGCAAAAACCGCAGTGTGATATCTTTATTCGGATTTGAGTTATTTCGAAATAACCTGTTTTTCAATTGACAAATAATAATAATAGCTATAAATCAAATGTTATTATGGAGTAACAAAGTGTTTTTCATCGAGATACCCATGAAACAATGTTTTATGAATCGAACAAATGACTACATTGCGTTGTCATAAAATTGTTATAATTTGACGTTTGTTCTAATTATGGTTTAGTGATAATGTAGCACTTTGTTACAATAGGTTTAGTATTTGTTTTTATCTCCTCCTAAATTTTCTCAAAAGTGTTTTCAAAAATGTCTTATTCTACTGCAGAAGCTTATGATATGTTAGCTGTGTACTTCCTGTGTTGTGAGAACGCTTGTATGGCCGAACGGGTATATGCAGCTAACTATCCCGATAGAAGACATTTTAGTAGAAGAGTTTTTATACGTGTAGCGTATGCGGGAATATGGACAAGTACATCCTATTCCAGTACCTAGAAGAAATCGTGCAATTAGAAACGAAGAAAACGTTATCAATGTTCTTGCGTATATTCAAATCAATCCTCATGTAAGCACCAGAATAATTTCGTTAGATCTGAGAATCAGTAAATCGACGATACATCGAATTTTGAAGGATAATAAATTACATCCATATCACGTTGTTCTGCACCAAGCTCTCTCAGAAACAGATTTTGATTGAAGATTAGATCACTGCCACTGGTTAAGATCTATGATTGATGTGGTTCCTTACTTTATTTCTCGCGTACTATGGACTGATGAAGCAAGCCATTTTCACAAGCAGTGCAGGAGTGAACTTACATAACATGCATTATTGGTCACCAGTCAATCCTCACTGGATGCGTGAAGTCAACTATCAAAATCGATGGAGTGTGAATGTGTGGTGTGGCATTCTAAACGGACAGATAATTGGCCGTTTATTTTTAATGGCCACACAATAAGATACATGTGGTTTCAGCATGATGGCTGCCCTTTACACTTTACCCTGGAATTCGTAATTTTTTTAACGAAAATTAACCTAATTGCTGAATAGGACGAGGCAGTTTGTTTCCATGGCCAGCTGGGTTCCCGGACCTTACTGTGCTCAATTGTTATTTGTGGGGAAGAATAAAAGATATTATTTTTTAAACACGCCCTACAATATGGTTGGACGAATTCGAAATGCTATAGCTAGCACTTCCAGAGCTGAAATTGAAGTCGCTGTATTAGGCACTAGGCGTAGACTCAATTTTTGCATTGAGAATGACGGAAAACATTTCGAACATTTGTAAAGATATTTTGTAATGATCACTTTTTAAGACTTATGTTTCGTATCGTTATGCTCTTTCGTACTGTTAGTGTTCCAATAGTGTAACCGTTTTATTGTTATAGCAAATAATAAAAAAATAACATGAAATTTCTTGAATTATTTTTGCATAATAAATATTAGTAGTTAACTTCATAATTATTACACAGCGAAAACGTTTTAGTTTCGCTTCCAAAGACTACTAAAAACACTTTCTAACTCCATAATAACATCTGATTTATAGCTAATATTATTTGTCAATTGAAAAACAGGTTATTTCGAAATACCTCAAAAACGAATAAAGATATTAAACTGCGGTTTTCCCTATAATTTAGGTAATTTTATCCTCTTGAAAACCATTCTTTAAAAAGCATTCCATTCCATTAAATTTTTCCGAGAAAATTTCAAAAAACTGAACCTTCTTTAAATAACGCCTTCTAGTTGGTGTAAGGTAGATTAATGCCCCCCCCCCCCCATAAAGGCAGCATTTGAAAGAGCTTTAAATTCTCTTTCAAACTAGTCCTCACTTGACTATCTTTCATTACAAGGAGTGGGAGATAGAACAATTTGGATATTTAATTATTTATCATCTCCTCCATCCAAAAATTTTCGAATTGGAATTTCGTATTTTGGGATTCCGCCCTGCTTGGTCTGAAACTTATTTTTAGCTTACTTTCGAGTAGGCCTTTACAGTTCTGCAAAAACTATTTTAGTTCTAGGTAAACTACCTTTTCCGTTCACAGTATGCCAAAGTGTTGCTAAGAAAAGTTGTTCAGAATGAAAAGTTATGGCGTTATTCAGAATGATCGACCTACTTTGATGAAATCCAGTATTGGTCAGTATTGCAATTGAAACAGCAATAACAACATGAGGTGACTTAATAATTACAAAAACAAAAAACATCGATTACATGTCAAGTGTTTATTGTAGTATGACATGGTCGCTACCTTTCATATCGTTAAAGTAATATCACAGAACTGATTTTCGTTGCGAAGTAATGACAATATTTTTACAATAAAACGCTAACGTTAGAACAGAAAATATATTTAGTAGTGTTATGAACGTGGAAAAAATTATCTTCACTTGATTGAAAAATTTAATGAAATATTTCCAGATATTTATGTACCAGGTATGGGTGCACAGAAGCTTATTAAGAAATTTTTAAGAACTGGCACAGTACTAAATGTAAAGAAAACTAAGAAAATACATAATGAAGACGATGCCGCTACTCATCTAATTTTAGATTCGGTACAAAATTGTCGTTGAGGAAGCGGTCGCTTCGCTTAGGCATTAGTAAGTCACACATACAACGAGTGTTGAAAGACCGGAAGGTTTATCCCTTCAAACCCATTTTTAATTATAATTTGAAACCAGGAGACGAAGCAAAACGTCTTGATTCCTGTTTATGGTTAGGAACCAAATCGCAAGTAATGTTCGAAATTGGAGAGACACTAATCCTTTTTTTAAAATTACAAATCATCGGCAATATTTTGTTAAAGTCAATGTATGGTGTGATATTTCGTATTATGGAATAATAGAGCCATATTTATTTCATAAAAACCTTAACCAGCATATATATTTAAATATGCTAGACAATTTCTTCGATGACTCTTTAGGTGAGTTGCCTCTTAATTATTGGCTGTCAATATATTTTCCAACACGATGGTTGTCCGGCGCATTATTCACAAATTGTTGTGAATTAGTTAAACCGTAAATTTGGTCACCGTTGGATGGATAGGAATGGTCTATTTTTATGACCCATATTTAACTATTGACGATTTTTATTTGTGGGGACGTTTAAAACAACTAGTATATGCAGAAAATTTATCCAATGATGCCGAGGTATTACAAAATCGTATAAAAGATGCTATATCCACCTTACCAATTCAGGAAATCCGGAATAGTTATAAGGAATTGAGATGGAGGATTGAATTATGCAGCGACGAACGTGGAGGGTTAATAGAATAAATTAATACTTGTTTTTTGTTTTAATAATTTAATTAAAAATGTGTTATATTTTTTTGTTTTTGTGATCAATAACCCATCTCAAGGTATGATTATAGTTTCAATTGCAGTTTTGTTTCTTTAAAGTCAAGCTGGCACAAAGTTGACACAAAACGAATGACACAAAAGGAAACTGACCAATACTGGATTTTATGAAAGTAGGCAAACATTGCATAACGCCATAACTTTTCATTCTGAACAACTTTTCTTAGTAACACTTTGGCGTACTTGGAACGGAAAAGGTAGTTTACTTAGAACTAAAATAGTTTTTTCTCAACTGTAAAGGTCTACTTGACTCTCAAAAATCGAAAGTAAACTAAAAATAAGTTTCAGACCAAGCAGGGCGGTATCCCAAAATATGAAATTCCAGTTCCAATCATACCTCTTGTAAACTCAATTGGGACATATATATATATATATATATATATATATATATATATATATATATATATATATATATAAACAGGACCGCCATAAAGTTTGACACATATGGGAAAAATTTTTATTATTGAAATTTCTGAAAAATTCTATTGGTGGTTTGTTTCTACATGTCTGACAACCAAAAAATCCATTGTGACATTTGTCACGTGACCATAGATTTGGCGGGAATTTTGAAAAAAGTTAACCGTGATGCCGAAAAATGGGTCCAATTCACAAGATATTGAAAAATTATATTGAGAAAATGTATTTAGAATGCAACAAAGACTCCATATAGCAATTTTCAACCAAATCAGAAAAAAAAATTAAAAAATACCATTTATTCCCCTCTGCTTTTATTACGAAACATCATAAAATCTAGTTTTACTTGGAAATAGTTTTCATAACATAAATTACATAATTTTAGGTCAAAATTAATCAAATATTTGTATAATCGACAATTTGTGAGAGGAAAATTTAAAAAATACGACAGCCTCGTCACTGGTTATGTTCATGCCCTGTATATTGAAGCGCATGAACTGATCTAATATTTTTAACCGGTAAATAAAATAATAAATAAACTAATATTTGTAATTAAAACTTAACAACACATTATTTATCCTTATTAAATTTAATATTGGTTAGTACATTTGAAATAAGCGATATTTTTGAGTTTAATAAGTTGGCTTTGGAAAAATCAAATATTTCGGCTTATAAGGATGAAAATTATCGCTCTTTAAAATGCACCTCATAGTTTAAGATACCTAAAATTATGTAATTTATGTTATTAAAACTATTTCCAGGTAAAACAAGATTTTATGATGTTTCGTAATAAAAGCAGAGAGGAATAAATGGTATTTTTTTTCTGATTTGGTTGAAAATTGGGATATGGGGTCTTTGTTGCATTCTAAATACAATTTTTTGATAGCTTGTCAATTTGACCCATTTTTCGGCATCACAGTTAACATTTTTCAAAATTCTCGCTTAATCTATGGTCACGTGACAAATGTCACAATGGATTTTTTTGTTGTCAGACATGCAGAAACGAACCGCCAATACTTTTTCAGAAATTTCAATAATAAACATGTTTCCCATATGTGTCCAACTTTATGGGTCCCTGTGATATATATATATATATATATATATATATATATATATACGCGTGTTCAGCGAGGAATGGGACAGTGCAATATCTCGAGAGCGGATGAAGATTTTAACTTATGAAAATATTTTTGTTAATATCTTCCAAGGGCGCACATTTGTTGGCACAAAGATTTGAATCAACGCCCATCACCGCTAGGTGGCGCTATCTCACTTCAATTTTTTAAATGCAATGCCCTATTTTTATTTCATTTTTGGATTCTATGACATATTTGTGATGACTTTTATTAAGACTCCTACCAACCTATCTTTTGTAGTTTCTGAGAAAAAAATAATCCTTGGAATTTTAGCACAAAAACGTAATTTCAGGAAGTGCTCATAACATTTGAGTGAAACAGACAAAATAGCAAATTTTATACCAAATGAAAGATAAAAGATTGTTCTTCCACAAAAATAATGCAGATAACGACGAAATAATGCGGTACGCTGTACACTAAATTGTAAGGGGGACCAACTTATTACAGTCGTTGATTAAGAATCATGTGAAACATTTATCATGCCATGAAAACAAACGCGTAATGAAGTGTCTGTCAAGTTTCTGTCAGTTTACAGTTTCAGTTCTGAAAATCGTCTGTGCGTCTTCAAATTCCATAATTATGTTTATGCTTTCTAACGAAGAATATTTTGATATGGTAATAATTTATGGTGAATGTAGAAAAAATGCAAGGGCTGCAGAAGTATTGTATGCTGCCAGGTTTCTCGATCGACGCCATCCCGGAAAAAATACATTTGTTCGTGTAGCAAATATTTTGAGGGGAACCGGTCATTTTCCTCACCGTAAGTGCGAGAATCGCACAAAGACAGCAACAGATGGAGCACACACCGTCGGTGTATTAGCATGTGTAGCTTATAATCCTCATGTGTCTGTGAGATCTATTTCTGAAGAGTGTGCCGTATCAGTTGGTTCTGTCCATAAAATATTAAAATCTAATAAATACAAACCATTTAAAATTCATTTGGTACATGGACTGCATGCAGGAGGTCAAGATCGCAGACTTAATTTTATCACCGGAGTTTTCATGGAACATTATGCGCAAGACCCTAATTTTCTAGGTCGTATCGTGTGGTCTGATGAAAGTAATTTTTCAAACAATGGAATCGTTAATCGCCACAATTCCCATTACTGGTCGTCAGAAAATCCTCATTGGGTAAGAGCAACCAATTTCCAAGTGAGATGGAACATAAATGTATGGTGCGGAATGATAGATGACAAATTAATTGGCCCATATTTTTTTAATGGTACCTTAACAGGCCAACGCTATTTGGATTTTCTTCAAAATCAACTGCCTCCTTTGCTTGAAGATGTAAATGTAAATCTGCGGCAAGTGATGTACTTTCAACAGGATGGCGCACCGGCGCACAATAGCGCAATAGTGAGAAATTATCTAAATAGAGTGTTTCCGCAACGATGGATAGGTACAAATGGTCCCATTATGTGGCCAGCTCGTTCTCCTGACCTTAGTCCCTTAGACTACTTTCTTTGGGGACATTTAAAGAGTAGTGTATGAAACACCTTCTAGAGATGTAGAGGAGTTACAAAACAAAATTAGAATTGCTTGTGCAAACATACCACGAGAAACTTTAAGAGCGGCAACTAGTGTTACATTAATTAGGCGTTATCAAACGTGTAGAAAATGATGGAGAAACATTTGAACATTTAATTTAATTTGTATGCTTTCAATTAATAAAATTCCAAAAATTATTTTTTTCTCGAAACTACAAAAGACAGGTTGGTAGGAGTGTTAATAAAAGTCATCACAAATATGTCATAGAATCCAAAATGAAATAAAAATAGGGCATTGCATTTAAAAATTGAAGTGAGATAGCGCCACCTGGCGGTGATGGGCGTTGATTCAAATCCTTGTGCCAACAAATGTGCGCCCTTGGAAGATATTTACAAAAATATTTTCATAATTTAAAATCTTCATCCGCTCTCGAGATATTGCACTGTCCCATTCCTCGCTGAACACGCGGTATATATATATATATATATATATATATATATATATATATATATATATATAATATAGGGTGAGTCAGTTTTTGTAGACAAACTTTAACAGGAGATAGAACACATGCTTCTAAAAGAAAAGTTCCTATAAATATATGTCGTAGAAGGCTTCGTTTCGAGATACAGGGTGTTGAATATAATTTTTTTCTCAAATTTTCATTATAACTCATAAACGAATGCTTAGATTTTTTCATGTTGGGGATAATGTCTATTAATTAAGGGGCATAAAACAAGCGATAAGAATGTTCACAAACTTGCACAGTGGCGGAGTGAAGGGGTGCTCAACCCTTTCATAAACAGAACTTCTACGCCAATGACTATTTTAAAAAAACTGTTATTTTCATTATCTACATACAGTTTAACAAAAATAATGTACCTTCTTCTGTTTCGAAATTCCTGTGCGTTTCCGAGTTATTTTGATTTTTAGTGTTTGATGTGGTACTAAGTTAAGTAATGTGCTTTATGTGAATAATTGAATATAAAGTGTTTAATAAAAAAGATATAATAAAATATTTAGAGCCATTTTAGTACCTAACGATCGTTTCTTTAAAATTTCAAATACATTTTCATTTATAAATACGTAGGTTATCGGTTTTTTTTAGTATCTATTGTTATTATCCTCGTATAAAAAGAAATGCATAATTATTATTGTTATGCGGTCAATACTTTCTGTATAATTATGTATGTATCAATTTCGCCATAAACATGTATGTAGTTTTTAAGTGAGATTCTAATAAGTTATAGACCGCTGCTCACTTGCTCTCATTAAAGAGCCGCCACTGTATCAAGCCATACTCAAATACAAGACTTTTGTAAATTGAAATCTGTTTAGTACACTAATTTTAACAATCCTTATTTATTGTTGTAACAATCCTTATTTATTGTTGTAACAATCCTTATTTATTATTGTAACAGTACTTAATTAATAATTGTGAAATTAATAAGAATTCTTAGCAATAACGATTTATAAATAAATAACAATAACACTAGTATAATAAAATTAGACACTTTGTTCAAAATGTAAACCGTTCTTTTCAATACACACTTCAAAGCGACGTACAATAGAACGTCTTAAGTTAATTAAATACGATTATTAAACGAATTCATTTTTCCAATTTGTAGGCAAGGGATAAACCTTTACTTACACAGAAGCAAGGAAGCACAGAACTGGGTCTCAAAATCAATGGAATTCAGTTTTGTAATGGGAGATTTGAAGTTTGCGTTGGTGATAGTGAAAGTCAAGTCATAAGAACCAAAGAAGTTTTTCACAATGATTGCCTTAAAAAAAAAAGTTTCCTGCTTCCTTGAAGGTCTGGGATTGCATGTCAGGTTATGAATAATGAGTGCTCATATACATATATATATATATATATATATATATATATATATATATATATATATATATATATATATATATATATATATATATATATATATATAAAAGATAATTTGAAACCAGAAACAGAAGAAATGCTGTTGAAAAACATTGAATGTATCTTTCAAGAGGATGGCACTGCTTGCAATACGGCTAAGAAAGTGACTGAATAGATGGCCGAAAACAGTGTTTCACTTTTGAAGTGGATATCCAGCAGTCCAGATCTTTCACCGATCGAAACTTTGTGACATATCAGGAAGAAAAGGTTGCATTCATAACCTGCAAGAACCGTACCACAGTCGCGTGCTCGTCTTCAAGAAATTTGGGTTGGTTTTACTCCTACTGAATGTCAAACTTTAGTTGATATGTTGTCAAAGCGTATTGAGGTGGTAATACGCCGAAAGGCGATGTTGCGCAATGGTAACCTTTTTGTAAATTTTTGATAATTTTTCATTGAATGTTAATTTTAGTTATATCCCTCCTTTTGTCAGTTAAAACTGTCAGCTTATTAGTTATATTTTAATAAATAATATTCAGGGTATTATAAAATTGTATCATTGTTAAGAAACCTTCCTTAATATGATACACAAATACTATTTAGTTATGTGGGCCAACTTCACTAAGACGGGGCTCGTATATTATACTTTTGTAATATTTTACCAATTTTATTCGTTGTGTTTGCAAGAAAATGCAAAATGGCAAACTTCTTTGAAGTAGTAGATTTACCATCCGTAGGCGTCGTTTGTCTCGTTTGAAATGACTTTAATCTATTGTTTGTTAAAGCCATTATATATGAAAACCTTTTCAAGATGGTTTAATTCATGTTGTAGTTTAGCTGGTTTTATTAGTGAAGTTCTAAATAAATACATAAACAGACACAGAGTGGACAAAGTTCATATCATAACTTCGTATCATTCAAATTGATAGTTTCATTTTAACATTTGGATAGAAGCCGGAAGCCAAGAGAGACAGTTATATTTCTACAGGGTGCTCCAAAAAGACAACAATTTTTTAAAGGAGCGTCCCACGTTTAAATGCAAACATTTCTGTCTAAGAGATTCTTAAAATGTATACTTTTAGCATTTCTCCCATCGAACGTGTCCCCCGGGTGGTGGATGGGGGCGTATACTAACTGGCGTAGCCGGAAGTCAGATGAGAAATAAAATATCATCTGTGAACCAAAACAGGCTATACCCAGTCTCGAAATAGAGCTGATTTATTGACGACAATCACGGCAAGGAAAAGGACAAAAAGAAAACAAAAAACCTACGAATTTGAACATGGAACATAGAATTATGGAAGTACAGAGACCAAGAAATTATCGAAGTAGAAAAACATAACATCGACATCTGTGCGATAAGCGAGATGCGCAGAATTGGGAAAAGCTCAACCATGGCAGGAGAGCAAGCTAGAGCTGTTGCTAATAAATAAAAAAATCCAGAATAACTTAGTGTATACGAACTACACCTATGAAAGTATAATATCGGTGACAATGTCTCTGGAGAAGAAGATGCCACATATGATATTCATTTGTGCCCCCCAAACAGGAAAACTTAAACAAGAAAGACAAATATTTTACAACAATTTACAAAACCTACTAGACACAATACCAAGAACCCACGTACAAATTATAATGGGGACTTGAAAGGACACATTGGCAATACGGCAATCCCGGGAATCATGCAGATTTATAATAGTGACAAATTATGAATTGGGAAATACAAACGCGTTTTTTTTACCATAAACATGAATCGACACTATAGGACGTAAATCTATAATCGACTTTATACTAACAAAAAAAGATACCACGCGTAAATACAAGATGTAAGAACGCTCAGCTCAGCTAATGTAGAAGCAACCAATGGGTTCGTGCTATGTAAGATCAAACTAGACATTAATCGCAACCCTGCAAAAAACTTCAGACATATAAAAAATCAATCACTAGAAACTGGGAGACCCGTCCACACAGATGCTATATCACTCAAAATTGGAACAAAAAAATAACATTCAACCTTTGCTCAGAAGACTAAACAAAAGAAGAAATGTGGACAACCATAACGATAAATATACTAGACACCGCAAAAGAAGCATTAGGGATAAGGAGTAGTAAAGGAAAGAAGAGACCAACTAAAACACCGTGGTTCACAGAAGAAAGAAAATAACTTGCAAAAAAAAAAACGCCTTCCTGAAATACAAATGTAATCCTTCGGCTGAAGAGCATCAAAAATACAAACGAGAAATAAAATTAAGAAGAAAAGTGTTAACGAATACATGAATACAACTCATATCAAAAGAGAAGAGTGGTCATGACATTTCAAGAAGCAATTCGGAAATGCAAATACAACTCACACCAACACAATAGAAACATCCAATGACCCGAACACTACTAAAATTCAGGTAACATCGGAAGAAATAGGAAACAAAGTACGTAATTCAAAGAATAGAAATTCCTGGACCTGACTCAATCACCAACGAAACGTTGAAATACATAGGAAATTACTGAACAATTACAAAACTTTTTCTTTGAAAACGAGGCAGGAACCACAGTAACCGTGAACAGAGAACGTTACCGTGCTATGATAACCCAATTGTTTGTACTTCAATTGGAAGGTATTGCTTTCGAGGGCATGTGGTTTCGACAAAACGGCGCCACTTGTCAAACTTCCCGTGAAATTAACAGTCTCGCACGAGTGTTTTTCTGATCGTGTCATCTCCCGATTTGGCGACCAAAGCCACGTTCTTACGATTTAGCGCCTTTGGACTTTTGAATGGGGGGCTATCTGAAGTCAAAAGTTTATGTTAACAGGCCCGCGACCACCCAAGCATTGAAGGCTGAAATTAGACGCTGTCAAATCAAATACCGCCACATGTATACAACACCGTCATTGAATATTTCGATAATAGTGCGTATGTACCAGCAAAGCCGTGGCGGACATTTACCAGATGTGTTGTCCCATAGATAAGTACTAAATGTCTACATTGCAACTAAATAAATATTTCAATACTTTGTTACAGAAAACAATGTTTGATTGTACCTGGAAATTTTGTGCTCTTATTGAAACACTCTTTATGTACACACACTCTAGCACAAAGATAATATCATACAAGGACATAACCGAAGACATCAAGATAAATGAAGGGGTACGGCAGAAAGACTCCCTAAGCTCCTTTTTATTCAATTTTGTAATGAACCGCATAATACAAGAAGTCAGACCAAAACGCGGATACAATATCAATTTAAAATGGTACGCGGATGATGCGGTCCTAGTTACAGATAATGAAGATAACCTACCGAGACTAACCCATCACTTCAACGGTAACAGCTAAGAAGTAAAATATGCACATATCAACGAACAAAACGAAGTGTATGGTAATCTCCAAGGAACCCAAACAATGTAAGCTACAAATAGAAAATGCCATTATTGAACAAGAATTGACGCAACAAGCTGTCGCAACCTTACTATAGAAATACTGGCACAAAATACAAAAGCCCCGAAAGTGGGCAGCAAGGTTAAGAGATATATTTCGAAACATTGACAATAGAGGGAAAAACAGTATTGTTACGTTATCGACAAATGGAAATTACCTTTATCGCATGTTTATCTTATGAATGGAAATGAAATTCTTCTACTGCAGTGCATTTTAAGACAAAGTAATATATTTATTTTGAGTACATATAAGTAATACGTATCCTTTTATGTAACAAATCAGTTAGTGTTATTTTGATACGGTTACAAAGGAACAGTTGTTTTCTGTTCCTAAGATAAAAACATTAGAATTCATAACCCAGTATTGATCATATTGCATTTTGAATTTTAAGTAAATATAGATTATAAGCTTGTATAGTTGTGTTCAATATTTACGAGAAATCTCGTTTTAGTTATTTTATGCTTTATTAAATATACATATAAATACAGTTGTTCAGAGTTTATTCAGATTACCTACTATGCTATTAAGGTACAAATTTCTCAATTTTTGTATTTTAATTATTAAACTTATAAACTGAGTGGCGTCTAAAACAAAGGAATGCTTTATACAATTATTCCTATGGATATATATCCGCCTCCCTCAGAACCTGTTCAAAAGGAGTTCTCAATTACAGTAAGTTTCATAAGTTTGTACCTCACTGAGCTAGACCGTGGTACAATTAACTAAATTTTTTATTTGTTATAAGAGGTAAAAATGGTTTTCGAATGTCTACTTTTACGCTACTGCTCTTTTGAAAACTGATGATTTGTAATGAAAAACTAAGATAATTTAATAATAATCGTTTCGAGTTTGAAGCATATATCTATTTTCGTTGAGAGATATTTAAAATAAACTATTCAAATGCCTTGTAGTTCCGAAACGGTTGAGTTTAGGACATATGTTTATCAAAGCTTTTTGGGTTATTTTGGTGAGAGGAATCCGCCAGTAGAAGCTGCACACACATGGTTGAAAGATTCTGTATATCCTCTTTTTATTTGAATTTTATCTTGTCCAATAAGCCTTGCTTCAGGTCAGATGGCAAAAAATTATATCCAACTGCAAATGTTTGCGCTGGGTACAAAAAAATACAGATTGAAAATGTGAAATTAACGTAATCTACTCTAAAAAAGTATTAGTTTGTTTTTTTTAATTTTCTAACTTTTTTAAGATCTGAATCCACTAAAAATTCCCCACTACTGGTTGGATTTTGCTCATTAACGAACTTGACCTACATTTTATGGCAAACAATTTTTGTACCAAGCTTGATATCGATAGCTTTAATGGTTCAAAAGATATCGCACCCACGTAAAACGCCCAGAAATGCAAAAAATTTTTTGAAAATTATACCGATTACATAGGTAGCTTTCTCCTTATACGCAAGTACATAAGAAAGCAAAATTAGAACCAATTGGCAATTTTTGCGCTGGGTACAAAATATAGATCGAAAATGTGGAATGAACGTAGTCTATTCTGAACGTCGATTTAATCGATCACACTACACTGGGTGATTCACGTAGACCGTACGAAAACTACAAAACTTACACAAAGATGTTTAACACAAAAGTTATTCGTGTTTTATAAAAATATACACCACCAACCTACTTTGTTACACCCTGTATATTATTGAATTTTTGGATTCTACGCAAAATTCTGGGCATTTTTCATGATTCATACCCTATGATGATATTACCCGTTTTAGAGAAAATGGCGGTTGAAAATCGTCATTTTTTGAGTTTGGAGGCCCACAATTCCGAGACAGTTGACATTTGTGGAAAACGCCTTACATGTCTATATCTTAATTTTTAAGGGTTTTCCAATGCCTTCTTCAACAGACTGCGTTGCTCTCAAAAATTCCAAAGATTTTTGAGATCGGGCGGGCCAAAGTGATTGACCATTATTTCCACTCCAACGATCTTCAAAGAGTTCGGTTAGTTTGGCTACGGCTCTAGTAAAATATGTCGGAGCCACGCCCATTTGATAAAAGCGATCAGTAATTTGATTAAGCGGCATGCTTAAGTAGGTTTCAACAATTTCTCTTAAAATTCTTAGGTGTTGATCCCCATTCGGATTTTCATAGCACCTCAATGTCCATGACCAGACAGAAAGAATTAATCTTAAATTTGGTTTTCAACTTCATTTATAATACGTGGATTTTCGTAAGCCCAATGATGGCTATTTCTTCGGTTAAATACACCGCGCTGGCAAAATTTTGCCTCGTTTGTCCAAATCACTTTACTTAAAAAAGTAGAGTTTTCTTGAATTTTCAATAAAACTTTTTCGTAAAAGTTGATTCTACGTACGTAATCTCCGGGATGTAGCAGATGCAGTCTTATAAAATTACAAGGAATAAGAATTCCCAAATTAGCAGACTCTGTTCGAATGGAAGCACGTGGATATGCTACAAAGTATCTCTTTGTGTTACGGTTTTGTTCTTATAACTGGCTTAAGCACTCTACCAAGACTAAAAAAAATATTGTTTAGTCCCATGAAATTTTCCATTCTATTAATTTCACCATAAATCACGCGGATGCTCTTTCATGATTAAGAGTATCACAAGTAATCAAGTAATTAATTAAATGGCCACAAAGTTAATTAAAAAAACAATAACATTGCAGTGGCGTATGATATTATTTGACATTATTTTTCCATGACCTGCTTAGTACCCTTGTTACTCCCATTTGTGATTGATACGCATTGTAGATTGTTTGAATCAAAAACGGTGGTCATATTCAACATTTGTATTGAATGACTTCCCTATTGTTACTATTTATTATTTAATTTATCCGTCAAATTTAGAACTAGTGTCAGTTAAGATAGGGCCACAAATCGTTATGTCAACCGTCTCGCAAAACTCCCAAAATGACGATTTTCCACCGTAATTTTCTTTAAAACGGCTAAATATTAACATGGGGTTGTGCTACATGATAGGAATCCAAAAATTGAATAATATACAGGGTGTTCCATTTAATACAACAAAGTAGGTACATCCTGTATAGATGAAAATATTTTTAAAAACCTGTATTTATGCGAATAATTTTTGTATTAAAGCCTTAAGAGTTTTTGTAATATTCTAACGGTCTGCATAAATCACTCTGTATATATATATATATATATATATATATATATATATATATATATATATATATTTTAAAATTTGAAAACAAATGTAGGGAACATCAACAAAAATTATTCACAAAACGTAATGATGAAGCACACATAGAAGTGACATTTACTTCCTGGTGTTATCAACATTAATAATTAAATGTTCCGGTCTATAACAAATGTTTGAATGCTCAATTCATAATTAACGCGCAATAAATCATTTAATAATTGAGTGAAAGTTATTGATTTTTTCTAATCGCAAAATTAAAATGAAATGCCCCCTTTAACAACTGGAGCAATCAGGTTTATTAAGCTCATAAATCAGATTTACAAATAATTTTACTTTCCACATATGCACTTTCAAATATCAAATCAACATATGAAAACAATCGAAAAGAAATACAATGGGCGTTAAACTAAAAATTTACTTAGCCGTGAAAGATTAAAATTAGAATAACATTGTCAATAATTTGCTAAATTGATGCAAATGAGAACAGGCAAAGCGTTAAATCTCTTCAGTAATGTGGGTGGGAGGGGGGTAGAAACGTGGACAAAATTCTAAAACGAATGTTACATTTTTTTCGGTATATAAATTTGACAAAACAAATTATGCATACAGGAGGAGTCAGCTTTTTGTAGCAAGACTTTCAAACCAAATTAAAGAAATTTCGAGACAAATAGTTATTACACAAATTTGTTTTTTGGGCACTTAAAAGGATGTGGAATTTCATTACGGTATGGTGCACGGACCGATAACTAATCCCATTAATTAGTGGAGAATTACTACGCCTATGGACGTATTGGTTCTTTCGTTTTTTTTTAAATTAAAAATGACAAGAGCGAAGAATAGTGGTTTAAGACTAAATCGGAATAATTTACAAAATAAAAATAGCGATACATGATAAACGTAACCAAACAGATTTTTTAAGTATCCATAATCAAAACACCGACTTTGCTTTTTCTGTTACACCGAATAATAAACAAAGACACAAATGGTTCGAAATTGTATGATGATTTTTAATACTTTGCTTAAAAAAGTCTGTCTCAACGCACAAACAAATACGAGGGTAAAAAAGTGTTTGTTTCGGAAAAAATTAGCACCCGGTAGAAAATCGTGCTTAAAAAGTTGAGCCTGCATAGATTAGCAACTCCCCAAATTTTGGCTGATCAAAGAAGGTAGCAAAAGGAAAAGGCAAAGTGTTCCTCAAAGGGGAGGGCGGGCTGCTTGAGCTTTCGAAGCTCCTTCAGCCATAGTGATTTAATATTTTGCTAAAAAAAGTGTGTTACCGCATAAACAAATACAAAGTTAAAAAAGTTTTTGTTTTGGAAAAAATAACACCTCGTACAAAATTATGCTAAAAAAATTGAGCCTGCATAGATCGGCAACTCCCCAAATTTTGGCTGATCAAGAGGTAGTAAAAGGAAACGTGTTTCATTCCTTCCTCAAAAGCGCTGCTCAAGCTTTCTAAGCTCCTTCAGCCACAGTGATTTAATATTTTGCTAAAAAAAGTGTGCCACTGCACGAACAAATACGAGGGTAAAAAAGTGTTTGTTATGGAAAAAGGTAACACTCGGTGGAAAATCGTGCTAAAAAAATTGAGCCTACATAGATCGGAAACTCCCCAAATTTTGGCTGATCGAAGAAGGTAATAAAGGAAAAAGGCAACGTGTTTCATTCCTTACCCAACGGGGAGGGCATTCTGGTTGAGCTTTCAAAGCTCCTTCAGCCACAGTGATTTAATATTTTGCTAAAAAAAGTGTGTCACCGCACAAACAAATACGAAGGTAAAAAAGTTTTTGTTTTGGAAAAAGTAACACCCCGTAGAAAATCGTGCTAAAAAAATTGAGCCTGTATAGATCGGTAACTCACCAAATTTTGGCTGATCTAAGGTCATTAAAGGAAAAGGCAACGTGTTTCACTCCCTCCTCAACGAGGAGGGCAGGCTGCTTGAGATTTCCAAGGTCTTTCAGCCACTGATGGATTTCCAACATACATACATTAAGTATATATGTATGGTGAGATTAAGGATAGGTGCGGTCAGAATAGGACCCGAAGGAACGGAGTTAACGTTCTGAGGGGGAACTTACTACCCCATCATTCGCGTAAATAGCAACACATGATGTGAGTATACGCAGTGATCATGTCGCAGAAACCCCTGAAAAAACCTTATAAAGGTAGACGGTAACGGGAATCGAACCCATAACCTCCTGAATACTAAGCCGATCGTGTTACCCTGACCTATTAGCTTGGTAAAAAAGGTAAAAACAATAAGAACACTCACCATATTCACTCAAATTACTAATGCAAGACGTGGTTATTTTTACATTAAAACAATGCTTTGCGCGAAAAAAATTTTACCAAAGAAGGAACAGATCGATGTAGAAGGTATTTTAGATTAACACTGGGATCTCTTGAATAGTGGATGAACCAGAGGTGTACTGATGCCGGAACGCCGTTCCGATACTGCTTTGGTAGATACAAAAAAAATGCATTTCAAAGACTGAGAAAATGATTTTGTTTTTTATGTACTTAATAATTTAGTGCAATTTTATTTTTTGAAGTACTGTTTATTGCGTGTTTATTGCCAAGGCAAACCAAACAAAATTGAATTATTCGTTTATATTCGTCAGAGCGCGGTCAGGCGCAAACGGAGTCGTTACGCTACACAGACACCGGCCGCGCAACGGCCACTCAGCTGTCTGCCAGTGTCAGTGTTACTTAATATCTATTGTCTACATAAAAATCATTTAAGTTTACGTTAGTTCAGTGTAGTTGCATTATTCAAATCAGTGTTAAGAGTGTGTGTTTATAATTAGTGTTTGGTAAGCGTTACCGTTTGCCCAAATAAAAACTGTTAAATTAGTTCCGTGCATTACTAGGCTCTTTTGCCACTCTTTGCTAATTACAATGCAAACTAGCAACAAACAACAAAAAACTTTGTCATTTTTCAATAGAGGTAACAAACAGACAACTATGAATGAGCCTTCAACCTCAACAGTCACTCCTCATGACAAAAATATACAACTGAAATCTGCACATACGTCGGTTGTTGAGTCACGTAAGGAAAATACAATATCCAAACTTGATGATTCGCCGGCAGGACTGGTGGATGACTTTCAATATCAACCAATCACATCATCTCAAGACTTGATGAATGCTGGTAAGTCTATTTATAGATGGCCTTCCATTTGGACTGAAGTAATGTGGAAACAAAAGAAAAATGCTTTTCCTTGGTTGGATTGTTACAACGGAAAACTTGGTTGTAAGATTTGTAAGGAAGTTGCCCAACTCGGGGCTTTCAAACAAGAGCGTTTGAGAGTATCAAAGTCATGGCGTAATTACTTGGTATTCTTTAACGGATCAAGCAAAACAGCTCAGTTGACGTCATTAGGAAAAAAAATCTTTGAACGCAAACATTCTGCTAGCCACGCAACAGCTGAAAGAATTGCTTCTGAGGCTAAAAAAGAAATAATTGAGAATGTAGTTGATGAAATGACGAAAGCGGTTTTTAGAACAACTTACTTCATTGCCAAAAACAACAGACCTTACACAGACCACTTTAGTCTTTTGGAATTGCAAAAGTTAAATGGCGTGTAAATCGGCCTTGGATTACATTCTAAAAAAACTGCTAAGGAAATTATAAGTGATGTATCTTATGAAATGAAAAAGAAGATTGTAAAACAAATTTTGGAAGTAACTGGTAAGTTGTCAGTTCTGATAGACGAATCAGCCAGCCTAGGGAGAAAAAGCACGTTGATAGTATATTTGAAACATGAAGTTACTAAAGAAGACCCTCCACACTTTTTATTCCTCGATCTTCTTGAAGTGTCTGACCAAACATCTAAGACTGTAGCAGAGAGCCTCCTCGATTGATTAAAAAAACATGGATTTGACGAAGCATACCTAAACGAAAACTTAGTGGTATTCGCCAGCGACGGTGCGAGTGTTGTGCTGGGTAAGAAATCTGGAGTTGCAGAAATATTGCTCAAAAAGTATCCTTACCTCATAGTTTGGCACTGCATGAACCATAGAGCTATAAACCGTTTCCAAATATTTATGGACAAACTTCATTCTATTTATAGCAAATCAACCAAAAATCAAAGGGAGCTAGAGGAATGTGCTAATGAATTAGACCAAGAAATAAACAAAATTGGTAAAGTGTTAGGAACACGTTGGGTTTCAAGTTCGTTTAGAGCCGTGACTGCCACTTGATATGGATACAGTGCATTGTACAATCACTTTGAATCAGCCAAAGTTGATAAAACTAGAACCTCTACAGAACGAGCCATGTACAATGGTTTGTCAAAAAAGGTGTTATCTAACGAGTTTGTGCTTAATTTAGCAATAATGTATGACATTCTAGCTGAGTTATCTTTGTTGTCAGAATCCCTACAAAACCAAGAAACAACCGTGTACTATGTAGACTAACTCACAAGGAGAAGTATCCGATTGTTTGAGGGTATGCCTGTGAGGCAAAAGCCTGTAACTAAAACTTTAAAAGCGAAAATCTCTATCAAGGAGGGCAGATTTGGCGTTGTTCCACTCACAGAAAACCAAAAAACACCAACAGTCAACCATCAACAGTTGATAACATGCGTCATAAATAACTTTAACACGAACGAGTGTTCACAACAACTTCAAGCCATGAATCCAGTGTGACGAATCTACCCACACGGGGAGGTACCTACACTACAACTGCAATCACCACAAACACGTGAAGTTAGGCGTGGCAAAATGTTTGTACGATAGAGCAAAAACAATATGCTCAAAACGAGAGGACCTGAACAGAGAAAAAGAAAATATCGCTAGAACACTCAAAGAAAACGGCTACCCCGATCTAATACCTAACCTAAACAGGGAAAGGGTAACCGAAAAATAAGAACCTAAATATACAGCGATAATACCATATATACCAGGTACCTCAGACAAAATACGAAGGATAGGCAGCAAATACAAGATACGCACTGCCTTCTAATCGGCCAGACGCTCAGGGGAATACTAACTAAAACCAAACCATACAGTGCAGATCAGAATTCCAAGAATTGTGTATACAACCTACCATGCGAATGCGGCAGAGAATACATAGGAGAGAGCAGTAGACCACTCAAAGTGAGAACTCAGGAACACAAGAACAACGTCCGCAAGACCGAAACAGAAAGATCAAGAATCGCTGAACATGTCTGGAACGAAGACCACCGCATCCAATGGGATAACATACAGATAGTGGCAAAGGACGAGAACACAACTCGTCGGAAACTCAAAGAAGTCACATACATATGGATTCTAATAATGCGCGAAAAGCTTAAGCGCAATACACCTGCGCAAGAAGTTACGGCGCAACATGCGCAATAAACTTCTGCGCAAGCACGAACAAGTTTAATTTATATATATATATATATATATATATATATATATATATATATATATATATAAGTTCTAAAAAATATATATTGGATTACTCAGTGGCTCTGCGGTAAAGGTGTCAGACTAGTAAGTGAAAGGTACCAAGTTCGAATCTGAGAGTAGTAAAGTGCTTGGGAAAAAATTATATATAATATAATATTAATTCGACTCAAGTGCGAAAACAGTCCTTCTCAGGACTAAGCCTGATGACGGAAGCAGAGTCCGCTTCCGAGACGTCGCATAAACTGTAGAAATAGGCCGATCAACTCCTTTAATAATAATGATAATACATATTGGCAACAATCATACAGTAAAAAGTGAAGTATGGAGTTATTAAATTGGAATTGTTTTACGTCAAGAAATACAATTAAAACGCATTTTCAAAGGCTCAACTTTCAAAAAATTTTAGGGCCCCCCCCCACATCCCCAAGCGTTCCGGCACTGCAAATTTACACCACTGGGATGAACCAAAAAACAAAACAATATAGTCAATATGCGCCAAGTACAAGGTAAGACAATTTTGATATTATAAATATAACTACTGAACTGGGATTTAAACTGTATAAAAGCTCGCGCGATATGAATGAGAAAGAAAGAGTATAATATGTATGTATGTATGTGGTTTGTACAGGACTTCGTTATGACGAAGCATCCCAAAAACTGTTAGAAATACCAATCCTGCCTTAATTTAAACCCAATTGCTCAATTTGTTCGGAGATAAGTACAGGAACCCAAAAGTGACAGTTGGTTCCTTTGGTTATACACATTACGTGGATAGCGCAATCATCATCCCGTGTTCCAAATTGTGCAAGCTCTAATTATATAGTGAAACATATTCAGTAAAACTCTCAATTCTGCATAAATATATTGCCACTTCCTCAACATAAATAAAGTTTTTACAGGCACCTACCCAAAATGATGATCAAGACTGGAAGAGCACAACATTTCTAGGCCAGAAGCCATGTGATCACGCAAAATGAATAACGTTCGCTTATTGAGCATTTATTCACGGAATTGGTGGATAAATAACGGTTTTGACATCTATTGGCCAAAAGGTATATGGTCAAAGAAAATACGTAAAATTTTACTTATATTACTTAAGGTATCCATGCAATACGTTCCGACGTTTTTCGAACAAAATTGATGCGTAAATAATGATTTTGATATCTTTTGGTCAAAATCCGCGTGGTCAAGGAAAATGTATAACGTACACTTATTCAGCATTGATGCAACGCGTTCAAACTTTTTTCCAAAGCGAAATTTGTGCATTAGTAATGGTTTTGATATTTCTTGATCAAAATCAATGTGGCCATAAAAATGCGTCAAGTTCATTTAGGCAACAGTACAATGTTTTGGCGTTTTCCAACAATATTGGTGCATAAATAACGATTTTGACATCAGTTGATCAAAATACATTTGATCAATGAAAATAGGAAATGAACGGTGAAAAATGTGAAGAGTTATGAGCAAAAAAAGTATGATTTATAACGGTTTTTACGATAGTTTCCTGGCTTCAGTGCGGCCTAAAAGTTATGACTAAGAGCACGAAATTTAGTTCCTTCTCATCAAAACAATGTTTTGTCGGTACCCCAACAAAACTGGAGAAAATTCGCGAGGTTACGAAAAATGCATATAATTTACCTATTTGGACATTGACGCAATATGTTCGGACGTTTTTCCAACAAAATAACAATTTTGACATCTCTTAGTCAAAATCCATGTGGTCACGGAAAACGAATAACGTTCACTTATTGGTGATTGATATGCGTTGGAATGTCTTTCAGGCGATGCTGGATAAATAACCAATTTGACATCAGTTGGCCATAACATATAATTATGGTTAAAGAAAATGCATAAAATCTTACTTATAGGGCATCGATGTAATGCATGGGGCGATTTACCAACAAAACTGGTGCATAAATAACGATTTTCATATCGTTTGGCCAAATTCCATGTGGTCAAGGAATACATAACATTTTTCCAACAAAATTTGTGCATAATCAACGATTTTGAGATTTCAATTCAAATTCAATTTCAATCAACATGGTCAAGGAAAATGCGACGCAATGCAGACATTTTTCCAACGAAACTGATGCATGAATAACGATATCGACAGCTTGATCTAAAGTACGATTTGTAACCGCTTTAATGCAGTACATTTTGCCGCTTCTCAAAGAGAATTAGTAAAGAAGAAGCGAGTTTGGAATATTTAGGCCAAAATTCAAGTGGTCACCAAAATTTTACCTATCTGGCATTGATGCAATGCGCGCGGATCATTTTTCCAACAAAACTGGAGCATAAATAACTCTTAGCCAAAACCTACAACTTTTCAGTTGATTGGTGAAAAACGTGAAAAGTTATAAGCGGGTAAGTACAATTTGCAACGGCTTATGCGAAAATTTTTGGGTACTGGTGCAGTCATTTGAGAGTCACCCAAAATGATTATCAACGTTTGTCATCTAACCACAGTTCATGTGGTCACGAAAATGCAGAAATTTATTTATTGGATATTGATGCAATGCCCAACAAAATTCAAATATCAATTCTGATGAACTTATTATACATCAATTTAATGCGTTGGGACGTTTTTCTAATGAAATCAGCGCATAAATAACGATTTTGACATTTTCATCAAAATCTACGTGGCCACTAGAAATTTAAAATGTCCGGGATATTATAATTACAAAATTTTAGCTTGATCGGTGGAAAACGTGAAAAGCGATGAGCGAAAAGTTGATTTGTAACGACTTTTGCGATGGTTTTTCGCTACACGCACACAAAGTGAGCATAATAGAGTCATTCCTTTGGTAAATGCGCTAAAGTAAAAGTTATGGTGTTACCGTATTTTAGTAAAACTTCGTTATAAACATTTGGTACATACTTCCTTCTATCTCTTATATTTGGAATATGTATTTCCAAGGCAATATATATATATATATATATATATATATATATATATATAATCATATATCGATCGCCATAAAGTTTTATTATTGAAATTTCTGAAAACTCTATTGGCGGTTAGTTTCATGTCTGACAATCAAAATCCATTCGTGACATTTGTCACGTGACCATAGATCTGGCGGTCATTTTGAAAATGTTAACTGTGATGCCGACAAATGGGTCAAATTGACAAGATATCGAAAATTGTATTGAGAATGACAATTTTCAACCAAATCAGACAAAATAATAAAAATACTATTTATTCCCCTCTGCTTTTATTACGAAACATCCTAAAATCTTGTTTTACCTGGAAATAGTTTTATAATACAAATTATAAGGATGAAAATTATTGCTCTTTAAAGTGGATCTCATAGTTTAAGATAACTAAAATTATGTAATTTATGTTATTAGAACTATTTCCAGGTAAAACAAGATTTTATGATATTTCGTAATAAAAGCAGAAATAAAGATTTTTCTGATTTGGTTGAAAATAGTATAGGGTCTTTATTGCATTCTAAATACATTTTCTTAATACACTTTTCGATATCTTGTGAATTTGACCCATTTTCAGCATCAGAGTTAACATATTTCAAAATTCAAATCTATGGTCCCGTGACAAACGTCAAATGGATTTTGTTGTCAGACATAATATAAAAATACCTACAAACCTTGTTTTTTTTAATAAATCTACAGGGTCCTGCAGCTTGGCCCCCGTCTTCTACTACATCTAAATGATTTATATTAGAAAAAGATGTTAAAATGTAGCAATAAAATGCTTGCTAGACAGCACATTTTAAAAATATTTTCACAAATACAGTATGGCCCATAAGTCCATGACAACACAAACTTACATATTTTTTTAATGAAACACTACATATTATTCCAGATTTGAATTATCCTCGCTTCGTACATTACCTCAACAAAATTTCAGCATCTTATACCGTGTGCTTTCAAAGATATGACGATTTCTTTTTCTGAATGGACATGTGTTGATCACTCTGTATCTTTCAAGAGCAAATGAAATTAATTATTATTAGTAGTGAGATATTTTATGTATATGGTCTATATTAGTTTGTGAGAGGGCTACACGAAATATAGAAAGTCGTATACAGCATGGTACTAGAGATAGAGATTTTCTCGAAATTTACAAATGGAGCATCCTATAGTTTTCATCGGAATGGGATAACTATTTGCTACTCCATCAATTTTATTAAGCATACCCGAACCAACTCGTTCTTTGGTTAAATTCGTCTTTATACGATACAGGTTTAAATTTTTCAAATAGAGACTTTATGATACGGTTTATTTGAGGTTAAAGAATAGAGCTGAATACCATATATTATTCACACCCAGGATGAGAAATAAACAACTAAATATTTTTAAGAAATGTATAGCCTGAATATTTATGAGGAGGGTATATTAGTAACGTATCAAAGATGGCAGTGTTTAACAAAATGCTGTAAATTGATTTTTGAAAAACTCTCAATAGATTTATTACTAGCTAAAGTGTTAATTTTGAATGCAGCTGAGTATCTCTGAAGCTATTGAAGCAATTAATAACAAAATTTTGAGAGTTGTATTTCTATTGTATCAAAGATACCAATTTTAAATAATCGTATACAGGGTGTTGCAAAAAGTTTGCTATTGTTAACAAAAAATTGTACAAATGCAAGTAAATATTTTGTAAATGTATAAACACTACAACAGTGTTCATTTATAACAAAATATTTTTCACATACAGGGTGGAAAATAAACATATTATTGAGGAATATCTTGCCGAATAGCAGAATGTATTGAAGAAATTAATAACAAAATTCGAAGGTTACATTTATATTATGTATATTTATACCAAAGGTAGCAAGTATTGTGAAAATAGTATACATGGTGCTTGAAAAATTGTTACCGTTCTTCAGTAATTTATAAATTTTCCAGAAGAAAGACTTTACAACAGGGTTTATTTCTGGCTTCAGCGTCAGCTTTGAATAGAGAGAAATATCTTAAATAGTATGAATGTAGTGAAGTAATTAACAACAAAATTCTGAGGGTATTTTTCTATTGTCTCAAAGATAGCAAAGTTGAGAACATAATATACAGGGAATTTAAAAAATTGCTACTGCTATTCAGAAGTTTATAAATTCTTAAAAATAGAGACTTTATAATAGGATTTATTTCTAGCTGAAGTGTTAGTATTGAATAGGGTTCAATATCTTAAATAGCAAGATATTTTTCAGGTTGAGAAATGTATAGCCGAATATCTCTAAAGCTATATAGCAATTAGTAATAACATTTTAAGGGTATATTTCCATTGTACCAAAGATAGCAATGTTGCAAAAAATAATATACAGGGTGTTGATAAAATATATACGGAGTTTTAAAAGTTTGCTATTGTTATCAAAAATTTGTACAAATGCAATTAAATATTCTGTAAATATATAAACATTACAATAGTGTTCATTTATAGCAAGATATTTTTTACGTAGAGTTGTTTTTGAGAAATTTATAGCCGAATATCTCTGAAGCAATTTAAGCAAATACTAACATTTTAAGGGTATATTTCCATTGTATCAAAGATGGTAATGCTGGAAAAAATAGTATACAGAGTGTTTACAAAATTGATACGACGTTTTAAAAGATGTGCTATTGTTATCAAAAATTTGTACAAATGCAATTAAATATTTTGTAAATATATAAACACTACAACAGTGTTCATTTATAGCAAGATATTTTTAGCGTATATCTCAGAAGCTATTGAAGCACTCAATATCAACATTTTGAGGGTACATTTCTATTGTATCAAAGATAGCAATGTTGAGAACATAGTATACAGGGTGTTTGAAACATTGCTACCGTTATTCAAAAATTTATAATTTTTTTAAAATAAAGACTTTACAATAGGGTTTACTTCTGGTTAGTGTTAGTTTTGAATAGAGGTAAATATCTTAAACAGCAACATATTTTTAACATAAATAAACACTTTGTTATTGTTGATAAATGTATAGCTAAATACCACAGAATGTATTGAAGTAATTAATAACAAAATTCTAAGGGTATATTTGTATTGTGTCAAACATAGCAAAGTTGAGAAAATAGTATACAGGGTATTTAAAAGTTTCGACTGCTATTCAGAAAATTACAAATGTTTGAAAACGGAGACTTTATAATAGGATTTATATCTAACTAAAGTGCAAGTATTAAATAGGGCTGAATATCTTATATAGTAAGATATTTTTACAAAGAAATTTATAGCCGAATGTCTTTACAGCTATTTAAGCAATTGATAACATTTTGAGGGTATATTTTCCATTGTACCAAAGATGGGATGATGATGGGAAATAGTATACAGGATGTTTACAAAATTGATACGGCGTTTTAAAAAGTTCGCTACTGTACAAATGCAAGTAATTATTTTGTAAACACTACAACAGTGTCCATTTATAGCAAGATATTTTTCACGTAAAGGGTTTTTTTTTTTTGAGAAATCTATAGCCGAATATCTCTGAAGCTATTTAAGCAATTAATAACAACAATTTGGGGTACATTTCTATTGTATCAAATTATTGTGAAAAGGATTTACAATAGGATTTATTTCTGGCCTAAGTGTTCGTTTTGAATAGAGATAAAAATATTAAATACCTAGATATTTTTAACATACAGGATGGGAAATAAACACCATGTTGTTGTTAAGAAATTTATAACCGAATATCACAGAACGCATTGTAGTAATTAATAACAAAATTCTAAGGTTGTATTTCTATTCTATCAAAGATATCAAAGTTGAGAAAATAGTATTTGGCATGAGTGAATCCTTGCGATATTGCAAGCTCACATTCCATTAATATAAGTAATTTGATTGTAATCTCATTATATTTAGAATTTACATCAGTTCTACATACATAAAGACAAAATTTACATCGATTGGGGCTTGAAACTCGATAGCGCAGTTGGTTAGCGCGATACTCTAGCAAAGCACATGTCGTAGGTTCAAACCCTACTCGAGGTACTCCAGCAAAGTACAGGTCGTAGGTTCAAATCCTACTCGAGGTAAACTTTTTATTTATGTATTTAATAAAATTAATAATAATTTTTAGTATACAGGGTATTTAAAGAACCCCAACTGTTACTTCAGAAATTTATAAATTTTGTAAAATAGACTTTATAATAGTATTTATATGTAGCCAAAGTGTTAATATTAAATAGGACTGAATACTTGATTTGGGAAATTTACAGCCGAATGTCTCTGAAGCGATTTAAGCAATTAATAATAAGATTTTGAGGGGCGATATTTCCATTGTATCAAAGATGGCAATGTTTAATAAAATAGTATACAGGGTGTCTACAAAATTGATACAGCGTTCTAAAAAGTTTGCTATTGTTTTCAAAAATTTGTTCATGTTTGAGAAATTTATAGCCGAAATAGCAATGCTGAAACAATAGTATACAGGGTGTTTAAAACAAATTGCTACTGTTATTCCATAATTTATAAATTTTGAAAACAGCCACTTAATATAGGGTTTATTTCTAGCTAAAAAGTGTTAGTTACACACGTCTGAAGCTATTCAACTAGTTAATAACAAAACATAAATTACTACAGGTCAAAATCCTTGGCGCTATTTTTTAAATACTTTTTCAAACCATGTTTCTGGGGTTATAAATAATACGCTTGGAGTTTTCAATTTATAAATCTTTTGTACATTTTTGATTTCTTATGGAGTGAAAAATTCAAATTACAGACTCTACTTGTACGTGCTAGATAATTTCTGCAAATAGCCAAACTATTCTTCACCAACAAAACCTTTTTGAAGAATCAATAGCCTTTGATTAGGAATGAATACATAATTAACTTCAAAATTCAATTGCATTATTTCCATTTGTAGTTCAAGCATTTTCACTTAATGTCTATTAAGCGACAGTAAACATTCCAGCTGCAATCTAGTGTAAAATTTTATTATATCTAGCAATATCGAGATTTGCAAGTTTTTCATGTAAAGAAACCTGCCCACCTACAAGAAAATTACATATAGATACACTAGAACATATTATCAAGTTAATGTAAGTAAGTATATAATACTTTTCGCACCTGTACCTGCCTTGACCTCGTGGGTATTTCTTGAGATCTTTCGTTATGTAATTGTAAAGAATAAGTTTGCGCATAAATAATAACTTAAAGGTCACATTGGGAAGAGGATTACGTAAGCGGAGACATCTGTGAAATATGGGATGTGCTTGTGCACTCATCTTCTATTACTATTAACTTTCACTTACACGCCTTACGTACAAATCTCATTATTTAAATTACTCATCTGTTCATAATGTGCTGATAAAATTCATTATAATTACATTCTGATTATCGCGAATGTGTGGGTCAGAATTAATGAGAACTTGTTAAGAATAATAAATATGTCAAATTTCATTTCATAAATAATAATGTTTGTCGAGAATTTTTTTATGGTTAGCACCGATGAAGATCAAAAAGGCCAACTAATAATGAAAATGTTGGTCACGATTGTGTCTAATAAATAATGATACCCCATTCACGCTGTGCCGTTGTAATTGCGTCATGTGAAAAAGTAAGGCTACACTTTTAAGAGCAAGAACGTGAAATAGTAGTTTGTACGAGTACGTTACACTTGAATAAACATTCTTTTCAAGTGAGAAAGTTTTTCTGTATCCATTTTACCAGAAAATGTCGATACGTAATAATTTTCCTTCGCCAGAAAAACCATTTTACAATAGGATGACTCTAAATTTACCATTTGATTAATACCCATTAACACACCCAGTGAACCTTCTATCATCATTCCACACGTTTTCATAAAATTCCAAATCCCTATTTCTGAAAATCCAAACATTTATTTTGTAAAGTCCAAAATTCGCAGTCGGCCATGTAAAGTTTGACCTCATCCATACATAAATACGTATGTGAAAACTTGTATACAGTTACTGCTACGTTGGTGCTGTTTGGACTGGGCGAAGTTCACATACGATTAAGAGATAACCACATAAGTTAAGTACCATTGATTAGTGCAAAGCAGAAAAACGCTGTTACTGAAATTAGCCCCACCCACTATAGATTCTAATATTAAACCTTTTTTAATCGTTAGTGCTACATTAATACTGTTTAATACCCAAAAATGTCCAATCCTGGTCTTCAGGCTTTCATGAAAATTAAGGCAAACCGCTAATAATATGAAGTAACCCTGCCCGCATCGGTTGTTTGCGGATTTTCAAACGGTTTTTATTCATCGTTAGAGCTCCGTTGGTGCTAATTGATACCCAAAAATGTCCAACCACGAACTTCAAGAAAATTAAGAAAACCACTGATAAAAAATAAATTGGTTTTTCTTCGAGAGTGCCACGTTAGTGCTAATTTGTTCCAATTTCTCCAAGTCCAGACTTCAAGTTTTCAAATTACTTAAAAAGACCACAAATAGCGTGAAGTAAGTCCCGTCCGTATAGGATTTTTGTGGACTTGTAATTGATACTACCCAAAATTTCTAATCCCAGCTCTCAACTTTAATTAAAATACCGCTACTAGTCCGAATGCGGTTCTGCCAATGTTAGTTCTTTGTGGATGTTGAACCGTCAGTGCTACATTAGTACTAATTGGAGCCCAAAATGTTCCTCACGCTTCAAATATTCATGGTAATTAAGAAAATCGCTATTAGTGTGGAGTGGCCGCCCTCGCAATACACTTTGAATCTAATCATTAATCGGTAAATACATATTAGTGTTACTTAATGCATTTATCTAATTTCCAATTTTTTGTTCTGTATGTATATATGATATATCACTACGAGTTCAACAAAGCCATGAGCTCAAATAAACTAATTATATAGAGAGAGAGTTATTAAGCCATTCAACAGTATCTTGCCCTTCAATCTAATTTTGGACAAATAGACCGTAAAAAATTGTCGTATTTTCAGCTCAAATGGGGAGCGGTATCCAGATACACTTTTTGGAGCAGGTTTAACCATTCCATTTGACATAAGCACAACACGAATATCTTAAATGCAACTGGTTTGAAAAAACAGGCCTACAACTGTTCGATGGGCTTTTTAAAGGCGTGTCCAGTGCAAAGAAGTACTGATTTTCTTAGTAATTTCCTTCTCCGGTCCGTTTTTCAACCCTGATCTTCTGCCATTTTTTGAACAATGATGTCCTCCCACATAACCAATTTGGTTTTAGGCCCACGCGATCTACACAGGACGCTCTTCTTAAGCTTCTCACTAACACCACCAAAGCCTTTAACCTTAAACAATGCTCCCTCGCCATATTTCTGGATATACGTCAGGCGTTTGACAGAGTATGGCACGCGGGGCTAATCCATAAAATCCGCTCATCGAGAATCCCTGATCACTTCACCAGCCTATCCGACACTTTCGTTCCCCTAGCAGGAGTCCCTCAAGGATCATCCCTAGCCCCGCTACTTTACCTTATTTACTGCTCAGATACCCCGTTACCAGTTGCCCGCCACATTTCTGTCGCGCTCTTCGCAGACGACACTGCCTTCTGGGCAGTCGTGAAAGCGCGACGGCCTCCCGTCTATTAATGAACCAAATCGATGCGTTCACACAATGGGCCAACAGATGGAGAATTTCCATCAACCCCACAAAAACACAATTAATTCTTTTCAGACACCCTAATTACACTCAAAACGCGCTGCAATCCTCCAACAATATCCACATCCATCTACAAGGAGAGCGGCTGCGTCCCTCAGATGAGATTGTATACCTAGGGGTCCGATTTGACAAATCGTTAAATTGGAACTCTGACGTACGCGAAGTAGTCAACAGGGTACGCAGACGCGCTGCTTTATTAAGCGCCCTTCGGGGTCGACTACGAGGTTGTAAGCCCGACACACTCCAACACACATATAAAACATTTATTCGTCCCATTGCTGATAAAATTCATTATAATTACATTCTGATTATCGCGAATGTGGGTCAGAATTAATGAGAACTTGTTAAGAATAATAAATATGTCAAATTTCATTTCATAAATAATAATGTTTGTCGAGAATTTTTTTATGGTTAGCACCGATGAAGATCAAAAAGGCCAACTAATAATGAAAATGTTGGTCACGATTGTGTCTAATAAATAATGATACCCCATTCACGCTGTGCCGTTGTAATTGCGTCATGTGAAAAAGTAAGGCTACACTTTTAAGAGCAAGAACGTGAAATAGTAGTTTGTACGAGTACGTTACACTTGAATAAACATTCTTTTCAAGTGAGAAAGTTTTTCTGTATCCATTTTACCACAAAATGTCGATACGTAATAATTTTCCTTCGCCAGAAAAACCATTTTACAATAGGATGACTCTAAATTTACCATTTGATTAATACCCATTAACACACCCAGTGAACCTTCTATCATCATTCCACACGTTTTCATAAAATTCCAAATCCCTATTTCTGAAAATCCAAACATTTATTTTTGTAAAGTCCAAAATTCGCAGTCGGCCATGTAAAGTTTGACCTCATCCATACATAAATACGTATGTGAAAACTTGTATACAGTTACTGCTACGTTGGTGCTGTTTGGACTGGGCGAAGTTCACATACGATTAAGAGATAACCACATAAGTTAAGTACCATTGATTAGTGCAAAGCAGAAAAACGCTGTTACTGAAATTAGCCCCACCCACTATAGATTCTAATATTAAACCTTTTTTAATCGTTAGTGCTACATTAATACTGTTTAATACCCAAAAATGTCCAATCCTGGTCTTCAGGCTTTCATGAAAATTAAGGCAAACCGCTAATAATATGAAGTAACCCTGCCCGCATCGGTTGTTTGCGGATTTTCAAACGGTTTTTATTCATCGTTAGAGCTCCGTTGGTGCTAATTGATACCCAAAAATGTCCAACCACAAACTTCAAGAAAATTAAGAAAAACCACTGATAAAAAATAAATTGGTTTTTTCTTCGAGAGTGCCACGTTAGTGCTAATTTGTTCCCAATTTCTCCAAGTCCAGACTTCAAGTTTTCAAATTACTTAAAAAAGACCACAAATAGCGTGAAGTAAGTCCCGTCCGTATAGGATTTTTGTGGACTTGTAATTGATACTACCCAAAATTTCTAATCCCAGCTCTCAACTTTAATTAAAATACCGCTACTAGTCCGAATGCGGTTCTGCCAATGTTAGTTCTTTGTGGATGTTGAACCGTCAGTGCTACATTAGTACTAATTGGAGCCCAAAATGTTCCTCACGCTTCAAATATTCATGGTAATTAAGAAAAATCGCTATTAGTGTGGAGTGGGCCGCCCTCGCAATACACTTTGAATCTAATCATTAATCGGTAAATACATATTAGTGTTACTTAATGCATTTATCTAATTTCCAATTTTTTGTTCTGTATGTATATATGATATATCACTACGAGTTCAACAAAGCCATGAGCTCAAATAAACTAATTATATAGAGAGAGAGTTATTAAGCCATTCAACAGTATCTTGCCCTTCAATCTAATTTTGGACAAATAGACCGTAAAAAATTGTCGTATTTTCAGCTCAAATGGGGAGCGGTATCCAGATACACTTTTTGGAGCAGGTTTAACCATTCCATTTGACATAAGCACAACACGAATATCTTAAATGCAACTGGTTTGAAAAACAGGCCTACAACTGTTCGATGGGCTTTTAAAGGCGTGTCCAGTGCAAAGAAGTACTGATTTTCTTAGTAATTTCCTTCTCCGGTCCGTTTTTCAACCCTTATCTTATGCCATTTTTGAACAATGATGTCCTCCCACATAACCAATTTGGTTTTAGGCCCACGCGATCTACACAGGACGCTCTTCTTAAGCTTCTCACTAACACCACCAAAGCCTTTAACCTTAAACAATGCTCCTCGCCATATTTCTGGATATACGTCAGGCGTTTGACAGAGTATGGCACACGCTAATCCATAAAATCCGCTCATCGAGAATCCTGATCACTTCACCAGCCTATCCGACACTTTCGTTCCCCTAGCAGGAGTCCCTCAAGGATCATCCCTAGCCCCGCTACTTTACCTTATTTACTGCTCAGATACCCCGTTACCAGTTGCCCGCCACATTTCTGTCGCGCTCTTCGCAGACGACACTGCCTTCTGGGCAACTAGTCGTGAAAGCGCGACGGCCTCCCGTCTATTAATGAACCAAATCGATGCGTTCACAAATGGGCCAACAGATGGAGAATTTCCATCAACCCCACAAAACACAATTAATTCTTTTCAGACACCCTAATTACACTCAAAACGCGCTGCAATCCTCCAACAATATCCACATCCATCTACAAGGAGAGCGGCTGCGTCCCTCAGATGAGATTGTATACCTAGGGGTCCGATTTGACAAATCGTTAAATTGGAACTCTGACGTACGCGAAGTAGTCAACAGGGTACGCAGACGCGCTGCTTTATTAAGCGCCCTTCGGGGTCGACTACGAGGTTGTAAGCCCGACACACTCCAACACACATATAAAACATTTATTCGTCCCATTGTCGAGTACAGAGCTCCATTGTACGCCATCCTTAAACACAAACACCTCCAAGCTCTCGCGTCGTGCGAGCGTCGAATACTACGCCGCATTCATCGATTACACTTCAGACACCCATGCAGACTAACAATCGAACCTGCACAAATCACACCAATTACACAAAGACTAAAAACACTACAAAAACAATTCACCCACCGCCGAATATTCGGCGATAACGCAGACACGAGAGAAATTCTCCTCACTCCCTTTAACGATCCTCCAACACATAGATTCCTTCGCCGCAAACCCAAAGTAAAATTTAAATTTCCTCCAACCGTTCTCACTCAACTCCTAGAGGTCCTTCCAGAGGACGTCGAAGAAACACTTGAAACAACACCTCTCGCATTAAGATAAAATATAAGCACTTCACTCGCAATGCACAAACACAACTAACTACACAAATACATAAATAAATTCTGCATTTCACTAAAACACTAACACAAAAATTAAGTAGCTATCAATAACTCATACAATTTCTATAATTTCAGATACCAGCAGGAGTAGCTTCGCCGCCATTCTGGATTCCTTAGCCCAGCGATGCTGTGAAGGACCAGCCGCCGTCCTGCTCCCGATACAGCATCATGCCGCCCCACCCACAAGCCCGCCCACGACGACGAACGCCGTAAATACTACTAAATTAAAGTAAAGTCATTAACTAAACTAAAAATATGTATTTTGTTTTTTTTTTCTTTTTACCTAAATAGTTATAACATGTTGCAAACTTGCAACAAATGAAATGTAAATATTCACATAAAACATGTAATCAAGCGACTGAAGAGGCCACCTTGCCTGAGCAGTCGCCTGAAATTGATAAATACCATTATATCTATAATTATACAACGATTAATAACCTTGTTTGAATTTGAATTTGAATTTGAATTGAACCAGGTTTAACACTCTTCGGAGCAGGTTTAACAATTCAGGATCAACCAAGGATTAAACAAAAGAAAATGGTAAGGGTTTAAGTTTAGGAAGTTGAGGAAACTGAAAAAGATTTAACATAAGCACAACACGAATACCTAAATGCAACTGGATTTAAAAAAACGGGACTTCAACTGTTTTAGGAGCTTCCAAAAGCATGTCCTGCCTAAATCAGTACTAATTTTCTTGGTCATCTTCTTTTCCGGTCCGTTTTTCAACCCTTATTTTCTGCCATTTATTTGAACCAGTTTTAACAGTTTTGGAGCAGGTTTAACAATTCCCGATCAACCAAGGATTTAAAAAAAAAGGAAGAAAGTAAGGGTTAGATTTTGTGAAGAGGAAACTGAAAAACTTTTGACATAAGTGCAACTGGCTTTAAAAAAGGGTTTCAACTGTTTTAGGGGCTTCCCAAAGGCGTGTCCCACCTAAATAAATACTCGTTTTCTTGGTCATCTTCTTTTTTGGTCCGTTTTTCGACCCCTAGATTTGTCATCTTTTTGGACCGTTTTCATCACTTGTGGAGCATATATCAAAGGGGTCCAACATCTTGGTCGCAAATCTCGGTACTGTCCTATTATTTTTCTGTGGGTTACATATCTCAAAGGGGCCAGCATCTAAGGTTCTGAATCTTGCATCTGCATCTATGATCTTGCATTAAGGTACAATATCTTGATCCAGAGCCCTTTCTCTCTCGAAACACTATTAGGTGTACTTCGTTGGAGTTTTGAAACCGGTTTCACCATCTAAGGTACAGCATCTTGATCCTGCATTTTAGGTACAGAGCACAGCAAAGCATTTAAGAGGTGAAATCCCCATACTTTCTGGATTACGCAATTTTTCTGAAAAAGGTCACACCTTTCACTTGTGACTTATTTAGGATTACACAACACTTTTGGGAGAACCCAAGGGTATGCTTTCACACATGACACATTACCTTCACCATTTTAGGTTATGTTTTACTTATTATTCTGAAAAGTTAACGAGCGAAGTTGGAAATGTTTGGACATCAATCGGCACTAGCGTAGCACTAAAAATAAAAAAAAACAGTTTCAACATCCACAAAAGTCCGGTGCGGACAGGAAGAGTTTCACACTGTTAATGGTTTTACTTAATTCTCTCGAAAACTTTAAGTCCGTGGTTGGACATTTTCAAATTCACATTTTCTACGATGATAAAATACCAGTTTCAAAATCCACAAAAATTCAAAGTAGCGAGGCTAATTCACACTATTAGTGGGGTTTCTTAATTATCCAGAAAACTTGAAGTGCACGGTTGGGGAATGTTGGCACATCAATCAGCACTAACGTAGCACTAAGCTTCAAAATCCACGAAAATCCTGTGAGTGGAGCCAACTCCACACTATTAACGGTTTATCTTAATTTAAGTCCACGGTAGGGCATCAATCAGCTGACATCGCACTAACGATAAAAACAGTTTCAAAATCCATAAAACTTCAATGCGGGCCGGGCGAACTATTAGCGCTTTTTATCAATCATTTTAAAAACTTCAAGCGCGGAATAAACAATTTTGGACACTAAACAGCACTAACAATTAAAAAAGTTACTAGAATCCATTGTGGGCGAAATTAACTCCACACTATATCGGTTTGTCCAAATTTGACCAAGAGATATTAAAATTTCTGCACAAATTTGGTTGAACGTCATTAATGCTCAATAAGTGATGATTATGAATTTTCGGTGAACACATGGATTTTAACCCTGAGATGTAAATAGGATGTATATATATATATATATATATATATATATATATATATATATATATATATATATATAAACTTCATTGGGAAGCCCCAAAAAGCACTGTTTCGATGTTGTGTTCTTCTAGGTTCGATCATCGTTTTGACGAAGTAACTGCGCAAACACTTTACTTATTCATCAATTTCGTTGAGAAAACAGCAAAACGAACTGTCCGGAACTATTATTTGTATGTTATGCACAATTCAGTTTTATTTATTTTCGGAACAACTTCTGTCCCCAAAAGGACCGCTCCAAGGGAAAATACGCTCTATACACACATCGTTTCCAGTGTAACCATAACTTGTTTAATTTTATTAATGACTAGCCGTACCCGTCGGGCGTTGCTGCGATCTCAGAGCTGGGGAGGGGGAGGGGGCGATATTAAAATTTTGTGATACACGTGTCTCATAATTTTAATCGAAGAGTATGTTTACCAATTTTCGAGTTATTCGACCTGTCTAATAAAAAGTTTCACAAAAAATTCAAACCCCCATTTTACACTCTTAGGGGTGGCATTTCGAAAAACCCTTTCTTAGTGAATACCCCACTTCACAAAGAACACCCTCGATCGATAAATCCCGACTGCTGCAGCTATTAAATGACATTTGTGGCGCGCGAACTGTCCAACGAAGTTTAAATAGTCGTTAAGTTTTCTTAAATGTTCCCATTTTCTACGCAATTTTCTCTCCGAAAGAACCTTCTACAAAGTATTATAAAACTTAAAAAAATCAATGAAATCTGTAAAGTCGTTCTAAAGTTATGGCGTGACCAAGGAAAATAGCCATTCAATTATTTATATATATATATATATATATATATATATATATATATATATATATATATGATGCATGAGATGCATCATCTTCGAGCAAAAATTTTGCACGTTTCCATACTTAGAAAAATAATCGCCAATATTTAAACGCATTATCAACATATCAAAGATAGGAGTACTAAAAAATGAACACCCTGTTTCGCAAAAAGAAAACACCTATATCTATAATTTTTGTCTTAAAAGTTTCTCGCGAAAAGTCCACTGCATACTGCTCTAAGAGAGATTGCAGATTGACTGCAATGATACACGATGGCTTATTATTAGAGTGGAGACGCTCGATATATCCGTTAGAGCTGTCAAAAAAAAACTTATTGGAAAAAATTTTAAAATTAGTTACAAATATGCAGGATATTCCATAACGCTGTACCGCATCAAGGTTATATTTTTTTAAATAGAAAATAATTTTGACTGCTAACCTTTTCCAGTTTGAGATTTGTAAGGTTTATTCCTTTGTGACCGTTTTTTTGTCAGAATTTATGAATATTAGCCGTCTTGTAGCTCAAATGAAAAAACCGAGATGAGATGGTAAGTGTCTAAGTGGGTAAGTAGTAACACAATCTACTTAGCATTTGGTAAGCAATGAGTTTGTTACTGTTTGCGGTGTATGAGGTTTTTTCAGGGAGTTTTCCTGATACATATATAACGGCAACATCATTGAGTACACACTCGTCAAGTGTGGCTATTTAGGGGAATGCGGGGGCAGTGATTTCAACCTCAAAACCTTACCTCCGTTCCTTCCAATCCCATCCAGACCGTACAGATCTTTAATTACATCATGCGCACATACGTAATATGTGCGCATATGTTGGAAAGCCATCGAAACGAAAGGAGATTAGAAACCTTATGCTGATTTTCCCATTTGGAAGGGAATGAAACACGTTGACCTTTAATAGCACTTTTGTTTAAATACAAATTAATTCCACAGTTTTATTTACGCGTTTCAATACAACATGTAACATTATCAGGAGAAATACCGAGCTGGTAGCGTAGTGGGGGCACGACCTGCTTAGAATTCGGGAGGTAATGGGTTCGATTCCCGTTACCGTCTACCTTGTATGAGGTTTTTTCAGGGAGTTTTCCTCATATACATGTAGCGGCATGGTCACTGCGTATATGCACACCATGTGCGGCTGCTCAGGCGAATGCTGGGGTAGTATTTCCCCCTCAGAACCCTAACTCCGTTCCTTCCGATCCTATCCTGACTACACCCCATCCTTAATCCCAGCATGCATATATACTTAATATATGTATGCTGGGAATCCATGATTGGGGCTGAAGGAGCTCGGAAAGCTCAAGCAGCCCGCCCTCCCCCCTTGGAGAGGGAATGAAATATGTGGCCTTTTCCTTTATTCAGGAGAAATGTGTAAGTAAAGTAACAAACAGGTAACGAATTATTAAGGTAAAATAGCATACTTGATGTAAATCATAATTCTATATTTAAAATCTCTGTTAAAGGTGAGTCTGTAAGATCAACCTGTTCGTTCATTAAAGGTACTTTCTGTTTATGTGTATACATTTCGAATGATTCCAAAACATCTTTTTTACTACAAAAATGTAAAAATTTAAAGTTTTGTGGAGTCATAAGGTGACTATTTACTATTAAATGTTTTTGGCATAATTTGGTTTACCTCTGTGTATATACATGTAACTTCTAATGTGTTCTTTGTATCTAATATCAAAGTTCCTAAGTGTTTGTCCAACATAAACAGAATTACTGAATGTGCAGTTCAATTTATAAATACCTGATTTCAAAATGTCGTTAGTTGAATCTTTGGCATTAAATAAACATTTAAGAACATTGATATTAATTAACTCTTTCCTTTTAAAATAAAAAATTTATTTTTTTTGAAAAATTTTATTAAAATGGGGCGCCCTATTTTTTATGACTTTTAAGTCAACAGCTCTTGTCATTTTTCTTAACAATTTCCTATACCTACCTGTTAAGGCTTATTAAAATTTCAAATTAACTAGAAAAATTTGCATTCTAGAATTAATTTTTTAACAAATAACTTGGCCATGGAAAAATATTAATTATTAACGTGTCACGTATTATAAACAGGAAGCGTTAAATTAAAAATGACTTAATATAAATCCCATTATTTGGACGAAAGTAATATATGGCTAAAGGACACATACAGAGTTTTTTTATGCTAATTGCCATATAATTATGAATTAAAATGTTTTTTTTTTTCGAAATACTGAATTGAAATGTTAGTATAACGATATATTTGTGATAATTTCAATCTATCAGTGACGTTTTTGTAACCAGATAATGAAATATTTTACATACAAAAATAATCATTTCTGCCTATATTAATGATTATAGTTAACCAAAAAGGTATCTTAATGATTAAAATCTTGTATGTTCCCGCATGTACATAAAAAAATGCTAATATTTCTCCGAAACATTTTAATTCATTACGGATGGATTAAAGATAGACGGAATAAAAAATTTACCACCCTGTATCTGGAAAAGGTAACATTTGTAGACCTATAATATTTATAGCATTTTTGTCTTAAAACTTTCAAGACAAGACGACTATATCATATTCGGAGAGAGATTGCAGATTGTGGAAAATAATATACAGGATGGTTCATTTGAGTGACAATGCTCAATATATCGGTTATTATGAAAGATATCAAAATTTATTGGAAAAAAAAGTGTTGAATATCTTAAGATGCGCATTTAACAGTTAGTTTAAAATATAGAGGGATTCCACTACGATGCCCACATCAAACCTATATACTTTTTAATACTAATTATGTTAATCTTTCCATGTTATCCAAAATAAGGCATGCTAGGATTACATTTTCCAGGTTTACAAAAGTTATAAGAACTTTTATCTAAAAATTGATGCATACTACACTGTATACTGTAGTTCAAAAGAGAAAACAGAGCAGGTGGGTTAGTTGTAATACGGATCTACTTACCATTCGGTAGTGGTAATGCGTGGTTCCCGTTATCGTCTGCTGTATACGAGGTTTGCTCAGCGAGTTTTCTTCATACACACATACATCGGTATGATCACTGCGTATACACATATCATGTACAGGGCGAGTCAACGACAGAGTAAAGTAAACTGATGCTTTATGGGTAAACGTTACCAATAAAATGTATTTATCATATTATATAGTTAGTAATTGTACGCATTTTAAAATTATTCTTGACTATAAAAAAAGCAGTGCAAGACAAAGTAAGTATTTTTTAATGGAAAACCCTGTTAATCATTCGATTTTTGTATTATACGTGCAATTATAAAACTTTATTTATTTCCAGGCATTTAAAACTTACGGTTTTTGAAATAATTCTAATTTTATCCAAAAAATCGAATTTACATGTATAACTTTAATATTATACATCATTTTGTGTTTCGTTATGATAACTTTTATATTTGGACGAAGGAAAGACCAACCTTAAGCCTATGCTCTGGATATATGTTCAAACCCGCGAAACTTGAAATTCAAATACAACACCCTGTATATTTTTACGGTACGTGAAAGAGAATCAAAAACCACACAATTCTTTATAAGTATGCCCTACACCTGTCGCTAAGGGTTGAACTACCTATTAGGCGAGTCCCCAGGTAGCGGGTGTGGGAACAACCCTGCAAATGATTGTAAGTAATGCAAGGCCAACACCGAAATATAAGCTCGTAACCTTAAAAAAGACGCAGGGACGGCAACCCTGCGTCACCCCAGTCCGAAGTTCACTTTTGTCATACTAGTCTTGAGCGACTTCACTTGCTTTAACTCTTTCCAGTCGGGGAACCCTTGCTCCAACTCTTGATCTCTTGAGGCTCGCAGCAATAGCTGAGTGACTTCTTTCTTTTCTCTCTCTTCGTCCCCGGACGTGTGCCCCTTTAAAAGCACATACGAGTGTGGAAATCACGGGATGTCCAAGCTGGTAACGAATGAGCACCACTAATTCGTACAGTAACCATTGTCTGTACTTCAACGACTCTCACAGCGCGTGACTAAGGAACGTTCTACAGCCATGAGAAATCTAGTTCAGGAGAAAGCATGATGTAGATACATACTGCATATTAAGAGGCAGGGTGGTGTACACGTCGCTGCTGAATAAGACTCTGACAGTACGGGTTGCAAGGGATGCTCACAGGGGGGAATCTCAGCTCTGCTACTGTGGACTTGTCATGGACGGGCTGCTAGTGGACCTCAATAACGAAGGTTTTTCACCCCTACAATACGCGGATGACTTAGTCACCCTAGTACAAGGGAGATTTACCAGTAGTCAGAGAGCGCATGCAAATGACCCTAAATGTAACAACTAGATAGATAGAGAGGGAAGGACTAAAATTCAATCTCCAAAAAACCTCCATTGTACCTTTTACGCAAAGGAATAGTCTAGAGGACCTAGGTCCTGTCCTTGGCGGCAAAGTAATGTCCGGAGAAGTAAAGTATTTGAGAGTTATTTTAGACTCCAAGTTTACCTGGAACCAACACATTGAGAGAGTTACCAGAAACGCGGAAATTACCCATGCGGTAGTTAGGCGCACCTGTGAGAAATTATGGGTTTTGAGACGAAGGGCGATAACCTATGCGGCTTTGGTGTGGTGGACAAAGGTGTAGAAGGAAACCGCCAAACTAAAACTAGGCAAGACACAAAGATTTACCTGTTTAGGGATTACGGGGGCAATGAGAACTACGCCTACCGCTGCAATGAAGATCCTATTGAACCTCCTCCCTCTTGATCTGGTGATTAGTGGGGAGGCTAGAATGGGGCTATATAGATTGCAGAATTCACAGTACAATTTACGTACAGACACAGAGCATACGAGGTTAATTGATAGTATTGGGGGCCCCATATTTGATACGACAACGGTCTATATGTCGTCAAAACATGTCGCTACACTCTTCGAGGTAAAAATTCAGGATCGAACAGAGTGGAATGGACAGGGAGACAAATTCCCTCTTGGTAGTTTAATCTAGTACACGGACGGTTCACACGATCTGAAGCCAGGGCAAGATCTTACCATCCTTCTTGGGAGTACGCCAACGTTTTCCAAACGGAAATATACGCGATACTTCAAATAATAGAAAGACCTACAGTGGGAGGCGTATCTATATAATATCTGACAGCTAGGGAGCCTTAAAAGTGCTATCAAGCTTTAAGGCCTCATCAAAACTGGTATGGGAAAGTTACGAAGAAATCAATGGCCTGGCAGAGCGGAACACGGTAATTCGGTTTTGCGTGCCTAGCCATTGTGGGATCGAAGGAAACGAAAAGGTAGATAATTTCGCAAGACAGATCAGCGAGGCCCTATTATGGCCCCGAACGTGCATTGGGAGTACCAGCAAACCCAATCCGTAGCTACATCAGCGAATGGATATGCGATCAACATACTGGACAGGGTTAACATATAGCGAGGCATTTGTAAATGGACCTTGCATAAAAAGAACCACAGAACTGCTCACGCCAAGCAGGACACAGCTTAGGATCCTTACCGGCCTCCTGATAGGACATCCACCTGTTAAGGACCAATTAAGGAAGATTAGGAAATTTGATGGAGACCCCATATGTAGATTCTGCGGTGAGGAACCAGAAACAGCTACACACTTTATGTGTGATTGTGACTCGCTGGCTACTAAAAGACAGCGGATTTTCGGGTATCCACAAATAAAACCGAAGGACTTAAACACAATCCGCGAGTGACCTGTGCGCTTTGTTACAGGGTATTAAGATCACGGATTGGATGTAACAAACCACTAGGGAGAACACCATAAGCCTTATAGGCTGCAGTGTCTCCAGAACCAGTTAGGTAGACGGACCCGACGAGTTTCCAGTCATTTTTAATATTCAATTTAATTTAGTTATACAATATTTCAATGGTTTTTTTGTGATTATTCGCAGTAGCCATGAAATTTGAAAACAAGCAAGACAAAAAGTTGCAATGAATACTAAACATCGACATTGATATAAATGAACTCCAACAAAAAATATAAGAAACATAAGAATTTGACATAAAATAAACGAACATTCTCAAGTCATTGAATAATTCAACAGTTACTAATGAGTTCTTCTTAAAATATGTTTGAAAAAGTGTCCCTGTTGCTGAATGCATACATTTATAGTCGTTTCATTATGTTTTCCCTCACGTTTCCCAGCACCTTCAGTGCTATCGTTCCACAAGCGCCTCGTATCCTATCTTCCTTATCTTCTTTTCCTGTGGGAGATGTGACATATACACGTTCTTTAAGAAGAAATATTGATGAGGTAAGATCGCACGACCTTGGGGGCCACTGGACAAAACCTCGACGCCATTTTTGAGGATAATTATCATCTAAAAGTTCATGTACCTCGCGGAGGAGCTTCGTCCTGTTGCAGCTACATATTCTGTCGTTAATTATTACTAAGCAGATGAAGGAGATTAGGCAAAACTTCTTGGAGGAATTTAAGGTAGATACAGATACATAGTCAGGAGAGTGTTAAAAAAATACGGTCCAATAATTGTATTGTGGAGAATGCAACACCAAACATTTATGGACGAGTGGTTTCGGTTTTGCGTTTGTCGGATCCAAAATGGATTGTTTAATGCGTAATAGTGAATATTATGACGATTTACCTCTAAAAGTAGCCTCGTCTGAAAACTTTAGCATAAGTTAAAAAGTTTGGATTAATTAATCCACTGGCAAGTTTACTCGCCTTCTGAAGTCATCATTGCGGAATTCCTAGTTTAATCCTATATGGTAAGGATGATACTTATATTTTTTTAGTTTCCCGATTGACAGTTGATTGTGATGTTTCACATCATACTGCTATCTGACGACTACTGACATGCAAGTTTTCTTCAATATGAAGCAGAACCTCAAAATTATTTTTCTTGGTTGCTAGTATTTCCCTCCACCACTTTGCATTTTACATAATCCCCTCTGCCAGTAGAATTGAATCTTTTTTCAAAAGTAAGCGGAGTTGGTTGGCGTGGAGCAGGATACTTCATTCTGTATAACCTTTGAGCAAGAAGACAATTTTTTTGAGCCTCTCCTAACATATAACCATATCAATTAACTCAATTTTGGAGTAATCCGTTGTTTTACTATTGAACACACACAAAACTTTCACAATCTTAAATGGCTACCAAAATGAAACAACAGTTTGACAGGTCAAATATTTGTCATGTAGGAAATTGTAATCGCAAGAAAATATATAATAATACAGAAAAATCAAAATAACTCAAACACAGTGAGAGATAGGTATAGGACCTCCTTATGAAGAATCGTCTGGGTTTTGATTCTCTTCATAATAGCGTAAAATGATACAAAGTGTTCTACTTGAGAAAAGTAATATTTTTGAATTTCAAGTTTCGCAGGTTTGAACAAATATTATGAACACCCTGTAGCATTTATCTCTAATATTTCTTCTTTAGAACATATAATTAAGCTTGATCTTTCCTTGGTCCAAATATAAAAGTATTCCTAACAAAACCAGATGGTACGAGGATGACTTTCGATACAGTTTAACGCCCAGCAATGTGTGCAAAAGCTAAAATTGTTGGTTGGTGTTGAAGCTACGTCCAAAACCATGGTCTACAAATGGTTTGTAAAATTCAAACGTGGAAGATCTACTTTTGATAACGATTTGCGCGAAGTTCGACCATGCACTTCTGTTGTCGCAAAGAATAGTGATGCTGTGATGATTTTATCAGATCGCCATTCTGAGATACAGGCATCCTTAGGAATTATGGCCAAACAAATGCATACCATTTTGAAATAACATTTAAATATCAGCAAGCTTGTAGTCGTTGGATTCGTCACAATCTGACAGAAGCTTAAGTGACGCAAGGAAATGCTTACAAAATTTGACCATGGTCGTTCAAATTCTGTATCTCACATTGTAAAAAGTGACCCAACATGGATATATTCATATGAGCCTGGAACTAAACAGCAATCATCTGTATGAGTGTTCCAAAATGAACCTAAACCAGAAAAACTAGTACGCTCGCGAAGCGTTTCAAAAAAAAACGATTGCTTGTTTTTTCGGAAAAACCGGTCAACTGTTGTTTTGGAGGATCGGTATACTTCAATTTCTCTCCCACACGTGATCGGTGAAATTAGAAAAAACAATATAAATACGCGAATCATTCTTCATGACAATGCAAGTGCGCACCCAGCAAGACAAACTATAGAATTTTTGACTAGTCAAAATAACAAATTAATGTTTCATTGCCCATATTCGCCTGATCTGTCTCCCAATGACTTTTTATTGTTCAAAAATATCAAAAATAAAATGAGTAGTAAGCGTTTTTCATCACCTGAAGAGGCCGTTGTAGCCTTTAAAGTACTTGTTCGCTCAGAGTGGCAAAACATTTTTTTTTACCGAATGCAAAAGTGTTTACGGGAGAATATTTGGAAAACAATAACATTTTTCACGTAGCATAATGCGTGCATTTTTTTACATTTTCCAGGAATTTTACCAGTAACCCTCGTACATAATTATACCTGCGATTTTTGGATAAAATTCGAATTATATCAAAAACCGTGAATTTTACATGCATGATACCTATAGAAATAAAGTTTTATAATTGGTGGTAGAATTAAACAATCAAATGATACACAGGGTGTTCCATTAATAGTATATATATATATATATATATATATATATATATATATATATATATATATATACACTCTCTTGTACCTCTGGCCTCTAATCTTAACTGTTGCGACTAAAAGTTAAAAATCTTATGTCAACATTTTTAAATAAAAAAATTAAATACCTGCAAAATGCCAAAGGTACAATAAGGTCTTGTACCTCTAACCACTAGGTCTGGCACCTTTGGCAGCTTAAGGTTTTGAATGAAATGAACTTTTGTTTTTTAAAGATAGGCATGGACGCACCCAGTGGTGGCGGGGGGTGTACCCGGAAGGAGCCCCCTTAAGCGCCAATTCTTTTGTATTCTAGGTAAATAAATCCATTAAGAGAGTCGATGGATAAATTTTTTTAATTTGCCCCCCTCCCTCCCCCAAACATAATATATTTTCTGGATGCGCCACAGAAGATAGGTAAATGATTTATTATTTGAACTATAAAAAAAGGTTGGGTCATTATCCAATATTATACACATTAAAATTAACACTGAAAGAACCCTGGCTGAGCCTGTCCCGAGGAAGTAATTTCATTGCAGTCTTTTTCTAAAATCGAATAAATGGTTTCATTTTCATATAGAACCGTATTTTCAGCGCCTGGTACCTTTTTCACATATTTCACCAAATATTCTTTTTCATTTAAGTCAATAACTTCTACAATGTGGTAGTGCAATTTTTCTTGCCTTCCAATTGTGTCAACCGAAACTCTTTTTTTTTCGATGTCGTAAGAATTATTTTCTTCGTTTTCTTTTTGTGGCGGCCAATCAACTTCATTTTCAGAATTATCAGCTTCGATCTGTTCTGGTTCACTTTCTTCTACCGAAGACGACTGAGGAACTTTCTTTATTTTCTTAACTTTTGTTTTCTTAGCATTTCTTTTAGCATGTTGTTCTTCAATTTCTAACTTTTCCAGTGTGTCCGTTAAAATTCTGCATTTTCTGTCTTTCTTCTGCCTGTGCTGTTTCCGAATCTTGGAAAGAACAAATTTGTTCTGGTGACTTAAACACATCAGAACTTGAGGCCTCCACGGAAATTTGTAACCTGTCTGTAACGTTAGAACTCATAAATTCGTCCTGGGTAAAGATGTTCTCATTAAACGGCCAAACTCCAGCAGATTTGAATCCAGACTGAATGTTAACTGAAGTAAAGGCACGTAGAAATGCTACACCAACCTATTCGCCTACATCATAAATTGATATCGGTTGGCCCGGACGACCAACCAGTTTGATGCAGCTTGATTATAGTATTTTTTAAAGGATCCAAAAACTCCTCCGACCAATGACTGCAGTAGCAGGTTAGTGTGAGGTGGAAAAGTAAAGAAGATAATGCTATATTCTTTAGGCAAATCTATAGCTGATATGCTCACGTGACTCTCATGGTTGTCCATAATGAACAAACTTTTCTTTTATTTTACGGCTTCACATGATGAATAAAATGTTTAAAAAAAATCGAGAACTATTTCGAGTTGGACAATGCGCTAACGTTTGCCACACCCAATGTTCCTAGTAGTAGTGTTCCTTTAATCGTGTGTGCGTTAAAATGTACCCTAGGGAAGATTAGAGCTCGTAGAATGGCGTTAGCTATTGCATTTACGTAAGCTATAATGGTTACATTAACCCCCCGTTCCCCTGAAGACACATTTCCCATTTGCTTAGTACCTTTCAATGCGATTGATTTAACTGGATTGTGAACGGTTTGAATACCACTTTCGTTCAGATTAAAAATGTTTTCGAAGGAAAATTGATATTTCGTTAAAATACTGACACATTGTGTTTATTAAAACTGGCTGCTCCAGACAAACCAGTGGCCTGAGGTTTTCTAAGGGCAATATTCTTCCGGCGAGTCATAAAATTACAGTACCACGTTTTTTTCCGCTTTTTGATAATTATCGAAAGAGCGAGGATAATTAATTATTAATTATTAACGTGCACAAATGGTTCGATTGGATTAGTTTTTTTTAATGCAACTGTAGGGTGCTTCTTATGATATTGTAAGTAATAGCCGCCACTTGAATAAAAAACTGACCGCTTTGAACTGCAACCACAGCATTTTTCAATCAATTCTTTGGCGTTTACTACCTTCCTTACTTCTAGGCATCTGTCAACAAATGCGTTTGTTAAAGAAAAAGTCTTGTAGAGTGGTTACAAAACGTCGTGGCACTCGAGATGCGCGGCGCGATTTTCTACAATTTGAAAAACTTAAACGATGTTATAATCGGGAAACTTCGGTAGCAAAAATGCCATCCTAAAAATATACGGCAAATGAATACATTTAGTAATTATCGATTTTTTTAACAATTGATATCGTAACTGAATACATTTTTATTGAACGATCATTTGTAACAATTTCAATCTGGGTAAGTATTGGATTAACCTATTTCATTTTTATCAAGGATTTGCAAAAATGAAGTTCAACGTTTTATAAACTATAAATTTAAGTGGCAACGTACGAATACAACATGACGTAAATAAAGCGAATGACTACATTTATAAATTGAATAGTAGCATATTTGTTGAATACTTCCGACGCGTTTGAATCATATGCGCATGGAGGGGCGAGTGCGCGACATTTTGAAACTACTCTACCTCTGGCGGGTATAGTACCTCTGGTCTGTCAGAGGTACAATACTCCCTCCATCCAGAGGAGCAATAAACAAGGCAAAAAAAATTACGTACGTTTATATTTAATTCACTTTAGAGTTGGCACAAACTATTTACATTCTACGAGCAATATCACACAGGTGGTTCTAAATTGCGCAAGCGCCATTTTAGACTCGCCTAACACAACTTATAACGACAAGTACATTGTTTCCAAGCGTTAGATATTTTTTTAGCACAGTCGGAATAGATTTAGGTGAACTTTATCCCCCAAGCATCAGTTTACTCTATCGTTGACTCACCCGGTACAGCTATTCAGGTTAATGCTGTGACATAAAAAAGGTCATAGCTTTTGAAAAACTATGAATAAACCAGATAAATCCAGTATTGGAATAGTTGGAATGATTAGCCGAAATATACTATAAATAATATAACATTAAATTTAAAAAAAACCTCCAAAAAATAAAAAAAAAAATTTGAACCATAATAAAGAACACCCATGATCAAGTTACCTTTCAAACAAAAAAAAGTCCAATCTTCTAATAAAAAATAAAAAGTTCTTTCATCAACTACAAAAGAGCTGATGATCATCAAACGGCTGAACATATTTTCTTGAATAATAAGCTTTCGATCGACTTGGCTTTCAAACGAAAACAACTAAATTAAAATCGGTTCCTCTGTTTCACAGATACAAACGTTAAACTTAAAACGCCCCTCTTTTTTGTAGAGGGAAAAAAATATACTATTTGATAAGAAAAAAAATGTCATAGAACACCCTGTATATTTGTAAATAATTTCTAAAAATGACGCTTAAGAGAACCTAAACTTTTTTCCAATAAGTCTTTTTCTGTATTTCTCATAATAATGGACATATTGAGCTTGGCTACACTAATGGCCACCCTGTGTATGGAATGACTTGCGGTTTTTCAATCTGCTTTTTTACCTTGTGGGGTGTTAAATTTACGAACAATTTTGTTTTTTTAGTTTTTATTGTTAAAGTGAACAAACCCAATGTACGTGCTCTTGTTATTGTTAACTCGTTTCTAGACCTTAAGGAATGGCGTAAACAGATATAAAAATACTAATTTTTTAAAAACCCATTAATAACGTAGTCGTAAAAATCTAAACATGTATTTTTAAAACACAAAAATTGAAAGTCAATGTTACTGAGCCACCCACATTAACCCGAACGCAATTAGACAATGTATTTTGGTAGATCAATCTATAATTGTACATCTTAATTAGAAGTGTAGTTCATGTTCCTATTGCCAAGGTTCATTGTACGGTCCCTTCAACACGTAAAAAGAATGTGATTTATTTATTAAGCACGAACTTCTCACACAATTTTAAAATTCAAATTATGCAAAATTAGTTAAAATTCAATAACCATTAAGATACAGTTCTGGTCTGACAAGTGAAAGGGCATGTGTTCGATTCTCAGGCGATGATGGTTTGTTACAGTTATATTATCCCTTATTATTATTAGTGCTATAACTTTATATACATACCGTTCGCGATGTCGTTTCCTGGCCAACCAATCACCGCCCTCAATAATACTCCTAACTTCTCTGCCTCCAGAGGAATCGCCATCAGACGTTTGATTAGTATCATCACTACTAGTTTTTCCGTTATCATACAACTTTTTACAACCCAACTTTTCGTTCACCGTTAAAATACGCGCACTATCTAAACTCACGTGTTTATCACTGGAGTTTCTCGCCGAATTATCGAACTCCGAACCCGACTGTGACTCATCCGACGAAATGCCTTCATCAAGTGCACAATCCGAACTTTCGGGTTTTAAAATCGAACGTAAACTACTCAACGTTTGACCTTCACGTCTTACTTCTTCCGACTTTTTCAAAACTGACTTTAACGACTCTTGAAAGTTTGGGGATATTCTACTACTAACATGAGTAAAATCTAATTTCGATTTTAAAATTCCCTTCCTTTCTTTTTGACTCACATTTTCGTCTTTGGAAGAATCTGGAAATGCCATAAATGATGAAAATAAACAAAGAAATTAAAAAAATCACACCTAAAGCAAACATATTGTGCTTTCTACTTGGGCCGCGTGCCGATTCCACTTCTTGCACAGTTACAGGCTGCGATTGAAATCTAGTGGAACGTGATCGATACTTGGTTGCATTGCAAGAAATGGTGTCACTAAATAGCTTAATTCTATCCGAAATACTTAAGCGAGCAGGATCTGTTCTATCCAATTTGAAATCTGCGGGGTAACGTGCAAAGCAAATAACATCAACACAAACAGTGACTTACCAACTGCTGAATCTTCATTTACCGTAACCCTTTTAGCTTCCTGCTCTATCACAGTAGATCGCGTTAAAAATCGGCTGTCTTCACTATGACGTGACTTAGGCTTAAAACCCCCAACACCTACAAACAAACGTTTAAACCACAAAAATCACATGAACAACTCACCTCGTTTCAGTTGCAAATTCTTCGCTTCCTCCGCTAAAGCCTTCATCTGCAATTTGGCAGGTACACACTTTTCTTCAACAGGACTTGGTGATGACAGATTTTCATTTTCAAGCTCCAGTCCATCACCAAGAGATTGAAATGCTGAGTCTGATGACATTTTCCCCGAAATTCCGCTATCGAAAGTTGTGTTTGGTAGGGAAGATGATAGAAAGCTGTTAAGGTTGTGATCACTATCGAATGAAGTCGTTAAATCCAATAATGAGTGTGCATTTTGGTTGTTGGAATCGCTATTAGATAGAACGGATGTCGGTTGCGGTAAATCTTGATACAAAGATTTTTGTAGAGAATTACGACTATAAAAAGAAATAAACAATAGAGAGTATAGTTTAAACGAACGCGACGAGAGTAAATCGTCTAAATAGAGTGGTGATTCGCAAAGGCAAACGAATTCTAAAGATAGCTGAATATTTTGGCAACAACTACTAAATAAACTGAACCACGTAAAATCTATCAAGTTGTTTCGTAAATAATAATTTTACTAGGCATTTATAATTAGAACGGACGTTTCTAATCTAAGGCCGCATAAGTGACCTAATTCAGTTCATAATCGGTTGCATGGCTTAAAAATAATACATCCATTTTTATTTTAATTTATCCCAATATTTTTTAAACAATTACGATTTTTAAAATGTAGAACAATTGTCATCTTCTTATAGGGTACTTTATGATTGCTTTGTTAAAAAAGTATTATCGTTTCGCACACATTTTAAATAAAATACCTATTATGAGCTTATATCTATACACTGTTATAACTGTTTCTGGATATCGGCCATCCATGAAAAATTACAGTTTTGCAAATGTAAATGTGACTTTATTATACTGTTACGTTACCATTGAAAAATTGAATAATTTATTTATTTTAAAGAATAAATACATCAAAGAAAATCTAAATCGAATCTCAAGATTTTCAGAGTATTTTTCAATACAGATCTCAGTATTTCTGTGCGGATTGTCTGGAGCTTTGTTGTACAACTGCTCTTTCAGATTATACCAAAGAAAAAAATTAGGTGCTGCCAAAAATTTTCCTTAGGTGCTGCCAAAAATTTCCATTAGGTGCTCCACGTGGCTCGAGTGAAACCGCACATTAAGCATGCTTTCTCCCTTACGACGCACAAAATTTTCGATTATGGCTCTATATCGCTCACCAGTGATAAGACCCGATGATCCTTTTTGATGTAACACCGCACAAAACTGTACACTTAATAGGGGGCAATTGATGCTCATGCATAATCTGTGGATTATCGGTAGCCCAAAACCTACAACTTTCTTTATTAATAAAGCCATTAAGGCGGAAATGTGGATCGTCGCTTATAATGAGGTGATGAATGAATTTATCATCTTGTCTGGCTAACTCTTGAAAGCGGACTATAAATGTAAGGCGATGCTGATATGCTTATATGGAGACAGCTGTAACCTCCTTAAATTCGTAGCCAGTGACGTCCGCGACACCCTCAGCTGGTTAGGACGTCTTCGGGTGGACCTTATTCGGTCTTGCTGGACATCTTAACGCACACGAGATATGTTTGCTTCTGAACAAGCTGAACGTAGTCTCACATATCTTGGCGAGTCAGTTATGGCACAATTATCTTGAAAATGTTCAACCGAGCGATGAATCGTTCTTGGTGTTGAAATGGCAACGGTATGCTCTTTGGGTCCGAATAATCGATTCTTGATTTTTAAAATAAAATTCTATTTTAGTTCTTTCTTCGGTAGTGAAATTCTATATTGAATTCAAATTTACAATGGTAACCTGACTTATGACCCACCCAGTATACAGGGTGTTTCAGTGGTATTGGGCAAAACTTAAAGGGTTAGTTCTCCTCTAAATTATAAGTTGAAAAAATAAATTCCAACTCAAAATGATTTTTCTTTTAAAAGATACAGGGTGTCAAAGTTTAAAAAAATAAAACAGTTTTTGGTTATAACACGTGTAAATTTAAACCGATTTTCTATTTCAGGTTTTGTAGATATCTTCCAGTGGCGTCGATATTCAGGGTTGACGCCCTCCCTACCTTTTTTAATTTAGGAAAAGAAATGGCACTTTAAAAATTTTGATTCGAAACTTATTTACAGAGGTATTTTAGATATTTGACAGTCTTACATTTGAATTATTTAAAATTATGTATTTTAACAAAATCATTGATAAAATTGATAGGTAGTTTTTTTTTATAGCCATATTTATTTACTGTTGTCAAGACATTTTAGCATGTAGTGCATCAGTCTCGTGTTTTTCGCGGACAAATGAGGCTCAGGCGAACATTACGTTCTGAAGAGGAGGTTTTGAGCGTGTAGCAGAATATCCATCCTCACGATATATGTGCTTCTCACATATCGGTTTAGAGAGTTTTACATGAAGACTGACAAGGTCCGTTTAAAAAGCAGAAAGTTCAATCGCTAGATCATACAGTCTTTGTGCGTATAACAGAATTTGGTCGCTGGTTTTTGGAGAGATCTGCAGTTTTCGGATGAGGCGTTTTTCACAAGGGATGGTATGTTCAACACACGCAACAGCCATATCTGGAGTCACAGGAACCCTCACGCTACCGTCGTACGTGATCACCAACAACGGTTCTCAGTTAGTGTCTGGGGAGCAATTATTCAAAACTTTTTGTTTGGCCCTTTCATTTTACCTCCCAACGTTACCGGTCAATTTTATCGTGAATTCATAACGAATTCTCTTTTGGAAATGCTGGAGAATATTCCCCTAGATATTCGGAATAGGGTAATATTCCAGCATGATGGAGCACCTTCTTATTTTTCGGGCTCAAGTCCGAAATTATTTAAAAAATACATATCCAGATCGTTGGATTGGATGCAGTGGTCCTTTCACATGGCCTCCTATATCACTCGATTTAACGCCCATTGATTTTTTCCTTTGGGCATACGTGAAATATAATGTTTATGACACATCTGTTGATGATTGTCATGGCTTGGTAACTTTTTGCCGCCTTCCAAGAATTACGAGGCATCTTCGGCAAGGTTCGCAATTTAATTTTAACAGGTTGAGCGCCAAGCTAAATTTTAAAATTTCGCCTCCTGGACCAAAAGCATATCTGGCTTTCTGAGCTTTCAAGATTATATTCTACGAAGCACATTTACTCATTAATGCCAGATTAACGCTAAAAAAAGCATAAAATCATGTCGGTCACAGGTGTCCGCCGTGGCCTGAGCGACTTGTATGAGCCTGTCAGGCCGCAGCGGTCACGTGCCTCGCCCACGTCGTAACCTGCATATCATTGTATTATGTGCAACAACAGTGGTAATTACATAAGAGGGACGTTTTAATTATTTCAACTAAAAACTCAGCAGAAACAGTTGAAGTGATGAGACATAGAGGAAGCATAAATAAGCCTGAAGCGATAATCGCCTATAATGCAGGCAAAGGATCCATAGATCTTTCCGACCAGATGTCCAGCTACAGCACTGCTTTACGCAGGACAATGAAGTGGTATCGCAAGATTGCAATAGAATTGTTACTTGGTACTACCGTCATCAACGCACACTTCATTTACAAAACTACATCTGAAAAAGATATATCGATTACTAAATTCAGAGAAAATATCATTGAAGGACTATTAGCTGGAAAAACCAGTGCTGTGAATGAAGAACAAGCAAATCTCATCAATGATACTCCACAAAGGAAAAAACAAAAAATGACGCACATATTTGACCGAAAGCCAGAGAAAATAGAAAATACTGCAGAGGATGCTATAGAAAAAAACAACAGGGCTTGATTGAAAAACAAAGTGAAGAAAGTGACAACATTTTGTAAAGACTGTGTTGGTATGCCTCATTTTTGTATTGATTGTTTCAATATTGAACATAAAACTGTGTAATTTCGTATTCCATAAATAAAAGTTTTCGAATTCAATGTGTCGAATCATTCAATTCTATGAATTTATTTATTTGATTCTGCTAGGCACGACGTGGGCTCAAAATAAAAACTGAAAAAAAAAAATCAAGTAACTCTCATAACGCCAATTAGCACAGGGGCCACTGCGGTCATGCAGAATAGGCTAATGCCATGTAACAGCGCCCACCAGTGTACAAACTGAGTTTGTTGTCGGCGGACACCGGTGTCCATGGCCTGGCGGAAAAATGTGAAATAGTCACCGGTGTCCGCCGTGGCGCTCAACCTGTTAAGACGATGTCAAGCCTGTATCGATGCAGAAGGGCGACAATTTGAATATTTATTATAATTTATAAACAATAATAAATTTAGTTTTGGACACAAAATTAAATTATTAAAACATGTCATTTAAAAATATTGTTTAATTAATTATTTTTTAAAATTATTTAAAAAATGCTATTGTTCTTATCTTGTTGTGCTACTGGAAGACATCTACAAAACATGAAATAGCCAAATTAAAGATTTTTGTTTGTTTATTGTTCATACCAAGTTTCATCAAAATTAATGAAATGAATAAATCAAAAAATCAAATTGGGTTTATATCGAAGGTTGTCGAGCAAAATTCTAATCCTGGGCCAGTTTCTCCTCAGTCGGTCCTTGTTTTAAAAAATTAAAAAATCAAGAATGATTAGTATGGGAATCTCTTTAAGGGGTGGATCCAAAACATTCACCCTGGATAAACTTCCACTGAATTTGCCCATTTATTAAGAATAAATTAAAAAAACAATTTTGTTGTATTGAAGCCATTCATGAGTATGGTTGGATTTTTATTTAAAACAATAAAATTATTCTCTTGGCCACACTGTACAAATTTTAGTTCTTGTGTATTGATGACTGACGGACAAATATTCAAAACATCTTCAGATTTAGAATGGTCAAAATTCATATGAATTATTTTGAATTTTATTTTTCTCTACGTATTGGTAAATTATCCACAATTTAACCATTTTTTGAGATGTGGAGAAAAATCCGTGGTGGCCAAATCTCGAGTACACGTTTGACAGTTTCGCATTTAGCAGGGTAATAAAAGATACTACCTCCTTAATCTTGACTCCAAATTTCGTTATCAAATAAGAGTAACGCCAGTTTAAATCATCCTGTCCTTATACTAAAATGAAAGCAGGACCGAGGGAAACTTTCCACTCCTTGCTGATAAGGCTTACCAACAGTGAGTATCGGTTTTGCGAATGCATGCGTCACGCTTAACAACTGATGATCGTTTTAGAACAGTGTATGCCTTTTATTTTGACCTGTCACCATTTTATAAACCCCTCACCCAAAATGCGCAAGTACTGAAAGGTGTTCAATTTGATAAAAATGAGTTTTCAAAAAACATCATTCTGCGGGAATTCAAAATTAAAGCGCAAAATGCACTTTTTATCTCGCACTGAATGACCATACTTACCAATAACCCCTTCCTGATCAATTTAAAATACAACAAAACATAACTGTTAATATTAATTTGTTTAAAATGGGTACATGAAGTTTGATAGGACGATTAGCCACTCTAGAATTTATCATTTAGAGTGTTTCCATTTTTTTTCTATCCGTGGTGTTGAACAAGGTGCCACTTGACATTATCGCGTTCACAACAAATTCTATAAAGAAATCTCTGCAAATTTATATTGCTTGACGGCATCGTATAACAAATATAAAAATGATTCCTTTGGTGGAAACACGATACTGTGTGCAGTTTTCGAAAAGGGCACAGAAAAGCACCCGTTTCTTAGCCGGGGCTTGTAAAAATCTAACCCATGTTTTTCTGCCAGTTTTACTATTCTTGACCAAGTTAATCATTCTATTTAAATATTTTTCCTAATTATAAAGTTTTATGCCAAGGAAGAGATGATGATAAAAAAATTGTAAGCTTATTATAAATTTATTCAGACCATTTCGAACATATGTTGGGCTAGGTACAAAGTAGATTAAGCAACCGTGAGCCGTCGTAATTTACGAGGCGTTTAGTGTTCTAGAAACCGGAAACCGGAAAGAACGAAGATCCGTGCAAAAAAAAACTACAGTAGAAAGGCTTAAGCAAAACTTGAGAAAATATACGCAATAGAAGACCAAGAACAGGAAGAGGATATGCTTGGATGAGGAAATGATCCGATATACAGTGTGTTTCAAAAAACATGGCGTGCTTGCTAGGACAGGTAGAATAGCCAAAAATAAGTGAGGTTTGCTCAGTAAAAATTATTCCTAACTGGCTATGTTTTCGAGATACATAGTGTTAAAGAATATTACTTTATACACATTTTTGACAATTAATTTTTTCAGAATCCAACGCATTTTAATTTCATTGTGTTGTTAATTTAATAAGGCTAATGTTTCATGTTCATGTTTTTTTATTAAAAATTATTTTGCATAAAAATTTTTGACTAACATTACGGATTGTCCCATCATTTAATTCCAAATATTTGGAAAACGGTACACAACATAGAATTTTATAAAGAGTACCTTTTTGGTGTAAAATTGCATGAAGAATAGTTTTATTAAAAGTTTCGACCTAAAAACATAACCTCAAAAAAATTACCATTACAAGTGCTCTCTATTAATCATGTAACTAGCGCCCTCTTTGAGTGTTGGATATAACAATGGAGAGTTTGGATGTGCCAGCTTTAACAAAACATTCCCAACAAATTTCATTACAATGGTACCAGTAGTTTTCAATTAATTGTCAAAAATGTGGATAAAATAATATTCTTTAACACTCTGTATCTCAAAAACAGAGGCAGTTAGGAATCATTTTTACTGAGCAAACCCCACTTATTTTTGGCTATTCTACCTGTCCTAGCAAGCACGCCATGTTTTTTTGTGAACACCTTGTAGATTGGGCCTAGAAAGCGTAGATCGGAAACAATATCTTGCATCTTGGACATGGAAACGTACACTCAAAGAATGAGAGGAATAAACAATAATGCATAAGAATACATAATAAGCTAAAATATCTAATAAAAAAAGAAAGCGACGGTCTGCGCCTCATCAATGAATATGGTGTTCAGGTCAGTTGGGCGTCATTGTTCTGAAAGGATGATTAAAACAAAGCTCCAATTTAAAAAATTCAAGGTCAAGTAGAAGTGAACAAGTTCCAAAGCCAAATCAAAGTAATCAGCAATTTTAAACACCAATAACTGAAACACGAACCAATGTCAGGTAGATTCCAAGAACTCTAAAGGCTATCTAACCTTGAACATGTTCACGATCAAACTCCAATAATTCAGAACGGGACCACGGTAACTTGGAGGTTACTTCCCCATTATTAAAAGGTATGCTATAACGACCAGAAATATATAAAATAGACAAAGAAAATCAGAATCTAAAACAAAGAAGGCGTGATGGTAAGTAAAGTGAAAACATATCTTGAATGAGGAAACATTGCCCAAAGAAAGGCAGATATATCAACTCGGAGAAAGCAGGAATTTCACACATCAAGAACTAAAATAGGAGCCTAGGTTGACCAAAAAGGATAAAAACACAAGAACAGTGAGTTTCTCATTAATCTTGAAATATTTTTAAGGTCAAACCGATCAGTTAAATTTAACCTCAAAAAAATTCAAGGCTAAATTTAAAAAAAGCAACATTTAATCTTAAATTCGGAATTTTTTTAACGAAGTCAAAACCTTTGACGTATTTTGTCTGTCAAATAATGGTACAAAACGCCAACTAGCTTTCATGCCCTTGAACAATTATCAAGGCCAAAACAAATAAGAGGTCACCAACATACAATAAGTTAAAATATGTGCAAATCCAATCAAAACGAAAGCAACGTCATGGGCCAAATCAAACAACTTTGTCGTTTGTGCAATAACTTAAATACGGCGAAAGTTATCTAAAGGTCATCGACAAGGTTGATACACTTTAAAACTTATAAAATAGATCCAAGTCCAAAAAGAGTTTAATAACCTGTCCAGGGCACAGTATCCAATCTCAACCAGCGGCCACGCCAATAACTATAATCAATTAAAATTAAGACGAAATGAAGTTACATTTTTTACCTTATACCTTGTTTATAAATAAACCATTTTGCAGAAAGAACAAATGAAAAGTTTTGATGTATTTCTAACGGAAAAAGTAGGTACTTTTAATAAAAGACCTTAATTTCAATAGAGCGTTTAGTTACCTTATAAAATTAATTAAAATTAAGACGAAATGGGGTTACATTTTTAAACCTTATTTTTATTTATTTTATTTTTTATTTATTATTTTTAAATATTTATTAGATTCTAAAGAACAAATGAAAAATTGTGATGTACTTTTAGTAAAAAAAGACTTCTTCAATTGCAATAGAGGATTTAATTACTTGCTGCCCATTATTGACTTTAATTACAATTTGGACCTTTAAACCTTGGTATCTTGTTCTTAATTAATTAATTTTGATCTAGGTACATTTATTAAAAAAGATTTTAATTTCAATAGACCGTTTAGTTACTTTTTGCTTATTATAAAATTAATTAAAATTAAGGCGAAATGGGGCTACATTTTTAAACCTTATTTTTATTTATTTTATTATTTTTAACTATCTAGTAATTTTAAAGAACAAATGAAAAATTTTTATGTACTTTTAGTAAAAAAAGACTTTCATTACAATAGAGGATTTAATTACTTGCTGCCCATTATTGAATTTATTTAAAATTTGGACCTTTAAACTTTGGTATCTTGTTCTTAATTAATTAATTCTGATATAGGTACATTTATTACAAAGATTTTAATTTCAATAGACGATTAAGACGAAATGGGGCTACATTTTTATACCTTATTTTTATTTATTTTATTATTTTTTATTTATAATTTTTAATTATCTAGTAGATTCTAAAGAACAAATGAAAAATGTTGATTTACTTTTAGTAAAAAAGACTTTAATTGCAATAGAGGATTTAATTACTTGTTGCCCATTATTGAATTTAATTCAAATTTGGACCTTTAAACCTTGGTGTCTTGTTCTTAATTAATTAATTTTGATCTAGGTGCATTTATTAAAAAAGATTTTAATTTCAATAGACCGTTTAGTTACCTGTTGCCTATTATAAAATTAAAGCGAAATGAGGCTACATTTTTTACACGTTAATTCATTGTTACCGATTAAACAATTTAACATATTCTGATGAACTATTGGAAAATGTTGAGGCACTTTTAAAAAAAAACTTTTTAATTGCAACGGAAAGTATACTTACTTGATTAAAACGAAATGGGGTTACATTTTTGTACATTAATGTTTTGTTCATAATTAATCATTCCAAAAGGGAAAGTAATTATACATTTTCGGGGGCAAACACCAACGATTTTTAGCAACGGGTTTCAGAATTATACAAAAATTCGGCAACGTGTTTCATTCTAAAACATCATTCTTCACGTAATAAATATATCACAGTTGATGCTCCGCAAATAAGCCACCCCCGCATAAACAAATTATAAAAATAAAAAAAATTCTTAATTAACAGTCTTACGAAAATAATTTAACAATTTGTTCTAACCCCACCATACAACAAGCATATAGTTCCGTAGTTACAAATAAGCCCCTTCTCCCATTAATTTGTACAATCAAAAAATGCCTACTTTCCCGTACTTGGATTTTTGACGAAAATAATTTATTCTAACTACTTTTTCCAACATGATTATAGTCTCGTAGTTTCTACTCTCCTCGTATTAAGAAATTAAAAAATCTTTAAAAATACTTAATAAACCGTTGCGGATTTTTTTTCGAACATAATTTGTAGTAACTATTTTCGTGGTTTGCACCTCTTACACAATCCCCCATCGTTAAAAAACAAAAAAAAATCCACGAGAACACAATAAACCGTAACTGGGTTTGCAATATACATATTATCTCGAAGTTTGTACTACTTTCCAAATAAGCCTCCCCCATCGTCAAAGAAATCCATAAATCGTTGCTAGAAATTTTTTAAAGAAAATAATTTGTACTAACTCCCATTTGCAACATACCTTTTGTCTCGTAGTTTATTATTTACAAATAAGCCCCCCCCCCTCCTATTGTCATAAAGAAATTAAAAAAATACCATAAAAATACTTAATGAATCGTTGCGGGAAACGAAAATAATTTGTAGTAACTCCCTTTGCAATACGCGTATTGTTACGCAGCTTGTTTTCCAAATAGTCCCCCAACATCATAAAAAAATTAAAAAATCTTTAAAAATACCCACAGTTGCCGAATTTTTTTACGAAAATAATTTTTTCTAACTACTTTCACATCGACAAAAAAGAATGTAACAATTCAATCAAAATTCTCAATGAACCGTGGGTGGGAATTTTTTACGAAAGTAGTTTATACTAACTCGTAGTCCCGTAGTTCCAAATAAGCCCACCATTGTCATAAAGAAATTAAAAAATTCCATAAAAATACTTTTTTTAAGAAAATAAATTGTCCCATAGTTAATGCTTAAGAAACAAAGAAATTAAAAAAATTCCGTAAAGATACTTAATCAAGGGTTACTAGTATTTTTTACGAAAATAGTTTGTGTTCTATCGCTCGTTTACAACATGCATAGTCCCGTAACGTCCCGCCATCGCCACAGAAGATTTTAAAAAATCCATCAAAACACTTAATGAACCGTAGCTGGTTTTTTTTACGAAAATAATTCCTACATATATATTCTACATATATTGGCCGGTAGTTTGTACTTCGCAAATATGCCAACCCCCCACAGTTATAAATGCATCTAATGTTATTTAAGGACTTGAGGATAAGCAAAAAACCAAAATGTTTCATGTAATTTATAAGTTATAGTTCACATTCTTTCGTGCTAATTATTATTAGCCATAAGTCGTGAAATGACTTGGAATAAACAAATGATATATTTTATGCTAACTATATGTTGCTTAATGCATTACTATTGGACTAATTCAACTTAAATGATGCTCAAAACAGTAATAACTTACCTGGCTTCCAGCTCATGGTAAGTGACAGGCTGAGTACGATATCTCTCGCCGTGCCTTTTCCCATGCGAAGTCTTTGGAATAGCACCAGTGGACAGTCTTTTTTCTATATTAAGTACCATATCACAGACAGATAAGGGACGTGGCTTAGAAAGCTCCCTATCTTCAACTTTACAAGGAGGAAGAACGTTCTTTACATTAAAATCAGTACAGACCGTATGCGACCTTCTCGAACTCCGACGATGCCTAAATTCGGATGAGTCAGCGTCGGAAGACAAATCATTTGAGCAAAACGATAAACGAGGACGAGGTGAATTTTCACGCGAAGTACTTTGTTTAAGAATAGGTTTAACTTCACATTCTGTAACATCGTCCCCCATCCTTTGGTAACTAAATCTATATGAATGGTGTGAAGATTCCGAAACATCTGAATCGCGATCTTCTATTGAATTTTTACTATTTTTTAAAATAGGCTTTTTAGGTTTTTCCTCGCAATCGTCAGTGTCTGTACTAGACTTCTTTTTTAAAATTGGTTTTGGCACTTCAAACGTAGACACATCAACTCCCTGTTCTTCCGAAAAACTTCTCTTCTTTAGAATTGGTTTGACCTGCTCATTTGATTCTAGAATCATCTCTGCGCCACCCGCCGCTGCTAGAATAACGGCAGTTGCGATGGATACGTGAGGAGTATGAGTATTCGAACCAGCGCTACTGCTACCAGAACGTCGTTTAAGAATACCGTGAGGTTCTGGTGAATTAATGGGAGGGTCTAATTCATCATCGACACGTGATGATCTACGTTTTAAAATACTATGTAGACCAGATTCGGGGGACTGAGTCCTCAAAATTTCTTCAAGTGAAGAACGACGTTGATTCTTTAAAATAGAGCGCGAATCTGATCTGAAGCGCGCTGCAACTTCAGGACTACAACTACGATGGCGTAAGACTTGAGATTCATCTAAACTCCTTCGCTTTTTAAGAATACCCTGTCTTCTACGATTCGTGGCGGGATCAACGACGTTAGGTGAAAACGTAACAGGAGGTGTACTAGTCGAAGGCGTTCCAGACTGCGACCGATAATCGTCCAGCGAAATCTTTCGTTTAAGAATTGAAACAGGACCACTAACCACAGTAACGCTACTAGACGGCGCCACCGGTTCTTCCTTCTTTTTCAAAATTGAATGTTTTTGTGCTTGATCCCTTTCAATTTTAGACAACTTCTCAACTTTCGGTGGTATCTTTTTACTAGTACCAACTTTATTAGTATCACGAGTTTTAATAGCTAATCTCTCGACTCTAGCTAATGTATCTTGAGTTAACGCTGTTAATTCATCCATTCGTTTAGATACATTAAGCGACCGTCGCAGTTTCCCAGCAGTTTGTTCAACAGATTTCTCCGTTTTTACTAAAGTTCTATTCTCCTTATTCGCTAAATTACTTTTATCAGACTTATCTAAATTAGGCTTGACTGAGTCTACGGTCTTTTTTGGTGAAACTCTATTAGACTTTCCCATGTCCGAATAAGAAACGAGCTGACCTTTGCGTGCATTTTCCATATGAATACTAAGTTCTGATTTTTTAAGCGGTATTCGAGTTGTTGATATGGCAGTATTAGTAACGTATGAGGCAGTAGATACATTATCACTTAAACTCGATTCTTTTGATGGTTGGTGAAGTATTTCAGGCGGAAAGAAACGTCTTCGTCGTCTTCGGTTTACCAAATCGTCTAAAACAAAAGAAAACAGTTAAGATAGATATTTGAATAATGAAGTTAAGAATTAATGCTATTAAAGTCTAGACGGTTTCCATAGCTACAGTCTTCTTTAAACGCTTTCATTCACAATTAAAGGTATTGTAAATAATTACCTTTTCCTAATTAGAAAATACCGTTTAAAGAGAAGAGTCTGCATTAATTAGTTTCCATGAAGCGATCTTACTTCTCAGACGTAGGTATCTTAATTTAGTTTGCTTTACAACATAATAAGTTAATTAAAATTGCTGAACTGTTTATGATCTACAGCATGAGCATTTAAGTGCTCCTATTTATTGATTGCCAAGAACACTCTACTACCTATATTACCTTCACAGACTTCCTGAATAACAAATTTTGAGAAACGCAAATCTTAATAAACTCATTGTCAGAATGCATAATTGCCAAATATTTTAAAATACAAATGATATAGCATTAATGTTTCAAATATGATTCCACAACGCGTTTCAGTTATCAAAAGAAGGTATATAATAATAAGTAGTTATGACAGCAAATTAAACTTGATGTAAATTATAATTCTGTATTTAAAATGTCTGTTAAAGGTGGGTTTATAAGATCAACCTGTTAGTTGATTAAATGTATTTTCTGTTTATGTTTATAAATTTTGAATTTTTTTATTACAAAAATGAAAAAATTTAATATTGTTTTGTGAAGTCATAAGGTGATTATTTACTATTAAATGTTTGGTATAATTTGATTTGTCTGTGTCTTTATATTTGTAACACTTAATGCGTAGAAAATGTTGTTAGTAGAATTTTTTGCATTAAATAACCATTTAAGAACATTAGTATTAGTTTTGAAAGCGATTTTGTATTTTTTGTAGTATGTGAGCTAGATTTTCACATATTTTTGTAAGTACATCTTATTATTGAATGTGAAATAATTTTCATTACTATATAGATCAAACAATTGTACTTGTAACTAATTCAATGTTATTAACTAAAAAATATTTAATAAACACATCCATTATTGAGGAAGGATTTTAGAAAACATACTAGTAACATCAAAACTTACAAGTATATTATGTACTGGTAATTTTATGTTTCATAATTTATTAATTTGTTCTAAAAAATGTTAATAGAATGTTTTGATTTGTACATTAAATTGTTAGTTATTATGTGGTTTAGTTTATTTACTAAGATATGATTAGGTGCTTGGATATAAGAAACTACTGGTCTAATGGGCACCTTTGGTTTGTGAATTTTTAAAAGACCAATAGTTTTAGTGCTTGTGGATTCTTGTTTTAAATTTGTGCTTTCTCTAAATCTGTAACGCAGATATTACCATTTTGCAAACTTTGTTTCACGTTTTTTGAAATTTCATTTTTATCTAAAATTTCATTAATACAGTCGTTAATACTGTTGTTAATACTGAAACCATTAACGTTCTTATGTACAGGTAGATTAAAGTTTAATCATGATAACTTCAGGAATCGATAGAATACGTGAAAATAGTAGGGATTTGTTCTATGAACCATTTTCCTAAAACGCTTTCTTACCAGAGATAAATGGCGTCAAAATTTGAATTGTTTTAACATTTTTCTTAATATCTCCAAAACGGAAATAGGTACGATTCCCAAATCTAGCAGGCGGAATAGATGAATGATGGCTATTATTTTCCAGCCATTTTGGCGCAATCGGTATACAGGGTAATATTTTTGGGAGGCTTGCGCACCCTTCTACCCATCCGAATCTTTTTGTGTTACGCCACTGATTAAATTTGATCTTATAGCGAGCTTGAATTTTCGATTTTTGCGCTTGTTTTTAAGTTTCCGGCAAAAATTCGTAACGATCTAGTTCTATAGCATAAAATTGTAATGTGCTAAAATCGATTTCGGATCTTTTCGTATTAACTTTATACTTTTATTTATTTATTATTCGAAAAATTACCTTTAAATTGAAAACTTATGTTTGTCGATTTATTTACTCGTCATTTGTTTCATTAACATAACTTCTGAATTTTTGGCATATACTGTTTTACCATTATAAATTACTTAAACGTACTGTATAGATTACATTGCTTTTAAAAATTATATTAATTTTATTAAATACATAAATAAAAAGTTTACCTCGAGTAGGATTTGAACCTACGACCTGTACTTTACCAGAGTACCGCGCTAACCAACTGCGCCATCGAGATTAAAGCCCCAATCGACGTAAATTTTGTCTTTATACTTATAATACATAGCTTTTAGTTTCTCAAAAGTTCATACTAGCGCCATCTAGGTAATGTTCAGATTCTGGTTAGTTTAAAAATAATTTACTTTGCTGAATAACCGCTAGATGGTATCATTAATTTACATTTTATTGGAAATCGTGTATTTAACATTTTAACAATAGTTTTGATAACAATGAATATGATAACAAAATTTGATTGAATAACGTGCTGAGTTCGCCATTTTGAGCGAAATTGCGTTTAAGAAAAATCTCTTTTCTTGTTTTAAATCGAAGTCATCTTTGGATATACGAGAAATATTTTCATAGTTTATGTATTTCTACATATTGTTTAGGTACTAAATAACGCATTGGTCGGAATATATATATATATATATATATATATATATATATATATATATATATATATATATATATATATATATATATATATATATATATATATATAATATATATATATATATATATATATATATACATATATATATATATATATATATATATATATATATATATATATATATATATATATATATATATATATAATATATATATATATATATAATATATATATATATATATATATATATATATATAAATTTTGGTTTCACCAAAGGGTCCACACGTTTCCTTTCAATATACACCCTAACGAAGAGTGAATCTTGCGAATAGCCAGAGATAGGGGTTATTTACTCAGCGGACAAGGTCAGGTTATTATAATTATACTATGCTCTCCTTGTAACAATACAAAAGTGGATGCAATAGACATTTATACAGCATTGATTTTTTTTGTATACAACGTACTGCTACAACCTAAAAGTATGTTTCAATAAATGATACCTCCACAGTCAGCAGTAAATAGTTACCTTATTAAAATTTCGTTGTTTACACTTGTTTTGAACTGAGATAAAAGTTATAGTGTGTATTGCACTCGAATATTCATCACGATTCAAGAATTACTTAAATCGTAACGTTAATTATTCTTTGTTTGGGTTAGTTAAATAGCTTAATTTCTGCTTACTTTTCTATAATTTCTAGGACCTCCCCCAAAAATGTATATTAATGTCGCCATCCATTTTATTATTGTCACGAGTTACGAGCCTTATCTGTTATTTGCGCAGAAGCTGTTAATCTAGTTATTATCATATACCGGTTGTCCTTGTATTCTTGTCATTTTACGGTAGTATTTATTTAACAATTACTAGCGGGAAAACATAATTACTCTTTAGATTTAAGTATGTGTCTTGAAATATTTTATGTAACTATATTACTATCGATTATTTATAAGGGGTTTTGTAACGGGAGCTTTAAAAAAATCAAAAGTTCGCGCTAAATTATATTAGATTAGATATTTATATATTATTTTTCTGGATAAAGAAAAGGTTATTGTATATTCAATTTGATAATATTTAAAATACGCGGCATTTGCAAGTGCATTGATGTGTTGGAAGGGATGAGACGCTGTCATAATAATGATGTGCCGTTTTTAAAACAGTCGCGTTAAGTAAGCGTCGCATAAAATAAGCGATCAGAGTTGATAGTTGTCGGTCGATTGACGCCGCAGCATAAGTGACATTATAAAGTCACGCGGTCCTATAAAGTGTGAAAATTACAAATAAAAATTAATTAGCGGTATAGGGTAGAAGTAGAAAATTACCTTTCTTACTAAAATAATACAAAGTGCAAGTATTGGCAAGTTAGTGATAATACAAAGGATTGCACCATAATTTTAGATTTGCATTAAAGGTGACGTAATAAATGAAGACAACGCGTTTGTATGTATTAGAACTGTAATCAATTGTGTTTAAAATTGTGAACAATAAATATAAAAGACAGTAATCGATCCAAATTGGTAAATCAAAGTATAAAGAATAAAAGCTCGAAATGGTAATGATGAGTAATATGATTGGATATTCCAGTGTTTTACAGTGGTATTACTCAAGAAAACAATAAACAAAAAACTCTTCTGGAAATGGGCCATAAATACAAAACGTGGCCCAAAACAGAACGCTGCAGAAATGATGAATATTAGCAACGAAATAGTATGGGACGATTGTGAAGTGAGGAAATGCTGGCAAGAATATTTTGGAAAGCTGTACTGTGAGAAAAGTGAGACTGAAGGGTTAAATAAGGAGAATATAAAAGAAATGATGAATGAAACTGAGAAGGATATTGGAATAAATGAGGTAGAGAAAACGGTAGGAAGGTTGAAAAACGGCAAAGGAGCTGGCCTAGATGAAATCACTGGTGAAATGCTCAAGTATGATGGTGCAAAGCTTACGAAGATTGTGTTAATTATTCAATGTATGTCTTATGTATGGAAAAGTGCCGAGGGATTGGAAGAGCGCGATCATTGTACCACTGTATAAGGGTAAGGGGAACAAGAGTGATTGTAAGAACTACAGAGGAATAAGCTTAATCAGCGTGCCTGGTAAAGTATTTGGAAGAATACTGATTGATAGGGTACGAGAAACTACACAAACTAAGATTTGGGATGTGCAAGGTGGCTTCATGTCAGGGAGAGGATGTGTCGACCAGATGGTTGTTCTCCAGCAGGTGATCGAAAAGTGTTTCAAGGGTAAAAAGGAAGTTGTACTGTGCGTTTGTAGATCTGGAGAAAGCATATGATAGAGTGAATAGGGAGAAGCTGTGGGAAATATTAAATGAATATGGTGTAAATAAAGGTCTAATAAATGGAATAAGGGTAGTACACAACGGCAGTCGGGCATGTGTTAGGGTCAGCTCAGTAGGTGTGAGTGAATACTTTAATATTGAGCAATGAGTGCGACAAGGCTGCGTGGTGTCACCGTGGTTGTTCAATGTATACATGGATAAATGTGTTAGACAAGCATGTACCGATACAAATGGTGTAATGGTTGGTGACGTAAATGTACGACTTCTGGTGTATGCAGATGACACAGTCTTATTAAGTGACAGTGCGGATGAGTTGCAAACCGCTCTGAGGAAGTTTGATTCAGTCTGAGCATGGACTTAAACGTGAACAAAACTAAGATTATGGGAAGGTGGAAAGGAGAGTAGAGTATTTACTCTGCAAGATGAAATTGTGGAGCAAGTGGACGAGCTGGTATATCTCGGTAGAATGTTTACTGCAGGTGGTACAATGGCGAGCGAGATTGGACGAAGGGTCAATGCTGGAAGGAAAGTGATTAGAAGTATGTGGACGATAATGAGAAATGAAAGCATGAGCCTAGCTGCGAAACGAGCAATCTATAATGGCGTATTCTTCCCGTCAGTACTGTATGGAAGTGAGACATGGGTATGTCAAAAAAGCATGAAAGAAAAATAAATGCCGTGGGTATGAGATTCCTGAGAAGCGTATGTGGTAAAACAAGAAGGAACAAGATAAAAAATGAATGCATAATGACGTAGTGTGGTGAGGAAAAGATGATGATGAATAAATATAAAAGTTGTACCTTACGTTGGTTTGGTCACATTGAGACAATTAACAACGCAAGATTAAGAAACAAATATATGTAGGTGCGGTTAGGGGAAAGGATGGGCGTGGTAGGCCGCGTAAAACTTGGTTGAATGTAGTAGAATCTATGATAAAGGAAAGAAAGATAAGGAGTTTTAAAAATAAAAGGGCATGTCAGAGACTATGCATGAATTTTGAGGAAGCTAGGGAGGTATGCGGAGATAGGAAAGCATGTTTTGCCTACCCCGCAAGGGAATAGCGTGAAGGTTAAAAGTTAAGTTAAGTTAAAAATCCCCCATTTCCAAGATGTTTGACAAAAATGGCATCACCAAGTTTAATTAAGACGCGTAAACGTGATTGGCACTACTCAATGTAAATTTTCCGAATAGAAGTCTATAAGTTAGAATCATTTTCAAAACAAAATTAAAGACAAACTTTGATCTACCTTTATGCCTCCTTAAAAAAAAGTGAAGCCAAAAAAAATTCTAAGTTACTGAAAAAAGAACCTCACGGTAGTGAATCTAGGCGTATCCAGTTCAAGGTCATCTACTCCTTAAACATTGCATAGAAAATTAACTTAAGGATCATCCCTAATTTGAGTTAATTAAAAGCAATTCCCACCTTGGGGTACATTTTAAAAACAAAGTAAAGGTCAACTGAAGGTAGTCTAAATCACTTAGAGAGATACAAAGTTAGAACCATTAAACATTGCTAACGCGTCTAAATGTCAAGCACATGGTGCGAATATTTTGCCGCACTGAGTTTATTTAGCGTTACCGAGCTTGTAGCGTAGTGGTGACACGACCTGCTTAGTATTCGAGCAGTAGTGGGTCCCATTCCCGTTACCGTCTACTTTGTATGAGGTTTTCAGGGGTTTTCCTCATACAATCAGCGATGGTCACTGCGTATACGCACACCAATTGGCTACTTAGGCGAATGCTAGGTATGTCAATAATACCCCATCTTCATCCTACCTGACCTACTTGTCACCTGCATATATATCGTAGTATGTAGGTCCAATCCAGATTGTTACTGAAGGAGCTCTAAGCTCGAGCAGCCCGCCCTCCTCTGGAGGAAATGAATACGTGGCCTTTTCCTTTTTTACGTTACAATGTGTTAGTTTTTTACATAAGATTTTACAACTAAAATGAATGTGGGTACCAGGAATTTTTTTCTTCTCCTGAGTATAATTGATCAGTTTGTAGGAAAATGTTACGCCACTGGAATTTGTTAAGATATCCATTATTATTAGAAAATACTAGTATATGAATTTAGGATGGACATTTCAGTGGTTAGAGAATTTTTGTTCCGAACGGCACTGGAGAAACGCGTAGCCACTTTCTACTAAGGAATTTATATTTAAAATACGTAAAAAAGTATTTAATGTAAGGTTGTTTATACATACAGGGTGATTTGGGTTTAAATTGGATAACTTCAGGAATCGATAAGATCGCGTAAAAACAATGGGGATAGGTCCTATAAATTATTATTCTAAATTTTTTTCTTAATATCTCCTACACGGAAATAGGTAAGATGTTCAAATTTGGCAGACTCACTAAATAGGCGATGACCATTATTTTGGCGCAAACGGTATATCGGGATATATTTTTGGGAGTCGCGCACCTTTCTACCCATCCGAATTTTTTGTGTTTTTTGCTTACCACAAAATTTTTATTTTTATACATATTCGATTTTTTAAATTATTTTTGAGTTTTTGACCTAGTGATACACCATACAATGGAGTGATATTTGTAAACTGACGTCTAACAAAATTGTTGGGCCATTAAATATTTAATTAACAAACAAAAAAGGTATGTAACAAATTAACAATTAGGTATTACAGCAACTGTTCGAAATACCTTTCGCCTGCTTTTATGCACTTGCGACACCGGCGAATTAAAGAATTAATCACGGCCGTAATTTGGACACGACATCCATTCTGTATTCTTTCAATTAGTTCCTTACGGTTCTATGATACACTATGACTTTGAGATGGCCTCAAACAAAATAGTCCAATGGATTCAAATAGGACGACCGTGGTGGCTAAGTAACTAGCCCTTCTTCGGAAATCCAATTTAAGTTATTGCTTCCGGCACATCCGATCCATGGATGATGATAATGTTTATGCCGAACTTGTTGCCCATAATGCGCTGAAGCACCATCCAACTTCTTGACGCAAATTTAAAGCAACACCTTCAAGCAAGTCCTGAAACGAATTTTCCACAAAAATTAAGAAATAACTTTGCATTTAAATGAGGAGGTAAAAATGCGGTCCACCAACCCACACATTTGCATTGAATTCATACTGAACTCCATTGTTTGAAAAATTGTTTTCATGAGTCCACAAAATGTTATGTAGATATTGTGGATTTATTTCGGCTGATTGTAAGACCCATCCATCAAAGTTTGCTTTTTAGCGATTAAGACATTTGGTAGTAATAACTATAATCGTTTTAATTGAAATATCAAATTAATAATTTCCACGCATTTTATTGAGTGGGTAGGTAAATGTCATTTGACATTTCATTTAATTATTAAGTGTCATTGTTGTGCTTATTGAAAATGTCGACGGAAATTCAAAAATTAGCTGCTGAAGCAGAGTTAAGTTTAATACCTGTGAAATCCAAGCATTTGTACTACAAGGAATAGAAAAAGTTATTATTATGGATGGATCAGAAGCACACACAAAATATAGATGAATCGGTAATGTTAGCGTATATGGTGGAAAGTCCAGAATTTTCAAATCTTCGTCACTGGTGTATTCATTCAAAACTGTAATTTTTGTTATTGAAGCGTTTACCTAGCTACGTTTATACGTACGGCGTGCGATAAAGCGTCGCTTATGCACGCTTTTGGGTTTGTTTTGAATGGTTTATGATACTTGAACACTATGGTCGGGCCGGCGAGAGGTGTCTTATGACTCATCTTTTAGTAATGAATGGTTTAAGATTTTAAAAACGTATGTCATTATTGGTTCATATAGTTAGTAATTTTGAATACCCACAAAACATCGTCAATGTTTCTTGGTTATTTAAAGGTCTTAAAAATCCCCATCAACTCGTATAAATAAGTCGTTTAAGGTCTTTTCGCACTTATTCTGGCATGTAAACTCCACCGAGTGTGGATAGTCATATGATAAAAATATATTGTACAACTGTAAACGATTATCAGAACAGAGACCGGGTCAACAAAATTTCGTTTTGGATCTGTTTTATAAATTAATTATATCAATAATTTTCAATAAGAGACGAATTAGCTAGCAGTAGGCAGTGCCCGAATGAAGAGCGAAAAGTTTGGTTAGTTGCGGAGGATCGTTTTTAGCCGTCAGATTTCACTACGTCAAAAGAGTCAAGTCTGTAATTTGGTTATCGAAGCCACTTATAAATAACTAATTTCGTCATAAATAAATACACTGTACTGGAATGAGATTTATTATTAGTTAATAATATAACCGATTTTAAAATCTCAGTTTACAGTTTGTCAATATATATATATATATATATATATATATATATATATATATATATATATATATATATAAAGGTGATTCTAAAATAGGTGGTCCAAATTAGAAAGCCGATGCAGGATAGCAATGCAAACAAAAAAGTTCGTATCAACTTGGGTCGTAAAACGCACCATTACGGAGATACAGGATGTTTAGTTTTCAATTTGATAAGTTAACTTATTTAATATTTCCTTTAGTTTTCAATAAATAGCTTTCAAATTTGTAGCATTGCCTATAATTCTTATGCCGAATAACGTGATTTATCTAATTTCAATGTATCGTGCAGATGGCGTTAGTTGCCGCATATTTTTGTGGTTAAACATGACGTAACTTTTTTCTAACAAAAAGTATCAACTTTTCAAAGGCACGATTGGATTCTGCGGTCAATACTGCATAAAAGGTATATATATATATATATATATATATATATATATATATATATATATATATATATATATATATATAACGAATGTACAGCTACAGAGGTATATGTTAAATATAATAAATAATTCTTTACAATGTTATAAAGTAACTAAGATTCTAATTTTTGCTTTAAATTCAAATATTGGACATATAATTAAAAGTCATCACCTTCACTTTCACTATCATCTTCACTCGACTCTCCGACATTGATTACTAGAGGTTTTACCATTTCCTCAGCTCTTTTTGAACGTCCCACCACTGGCTCATTTCCTTTTCAGCATGTAAACTATACTTTTGCCACAGTTCTCCAGTTACTTGGTTTAATGAATCCTTCCATAGCGATAAAACATTCTCGTCCCTGAAGCCCTGTCTTCCAACATTTTTGTTGTAATACTGTTTACAATTTGCCCATATTAACTCGACACGGTTGAATTGGCAGTGATACGGAGGTAAACGTAAAATTTGACGTCCTCATTGATGGGCGATTTGTAAGCGAACTTTTAAATCCTTGGCAATTTGTAATAATCCCACTTTCAGCATATCATTCTAATGAGGGATCTTTCTTCCAACTACTTGAAGGTAATTTTTCTACTAACTGGCATTGTCGAGAATTATCAAACTTGGTTTTTCTAAATTTGGTAAAAGCTGTTCTTGAAACCATTTTATATTATCGCGGTAGTCTGCTGTCTTACTTTTACTGGAAAATACAAATGATGAATTAGGTATAAAACCAGCACTCAGTACGATAAAACTAAAATTTATTCGGTTAAAAACATTTTTAACAAATCGGACTATTTTAATTATCGTTTCCCTTCTCCTAGCGGTTTGTTTTTTGTGATTTTCAAATCATTATCATGCCATGATTTTCGAACGCTTCCTCGACTAAAAATCCACGTCTCATTCAAGACGACAGGATCGTAACTAATTCCACAACTTTTATTAGCAAAGTATTTTAGCAAAAATGTGGTGCTCGAGCACCATCAATATGAACCTGCTCCATTAAACGCCTTCTTTCATCATTGACTTTGAATTCAAAACCAATTTTGTTTCAAACTCGTTTTACTGAAGGTAAATATTTCATCTTCTTTAAGTTCAGTTTCGATTTGAACAATAATTTCTTAATTATTTACCAGTTGCATGCATGGTGTAAATTTTTCGTTTCAAAACGTCTTTCACGTATTCGTCGACATCCTCTAACTTCGACTTCAAACGCAGCCTATGTTTTTGCGGTGAAACCGGTGCCGATTTCCCAGATTCTAAAGCAAGAGCAATTCTTGCCTTTGTCCGAGTTACGGTTTTCTCGGAAATGCCGCATGCGAGAGCAGTTCGCTGCAACATAATATTACACAAATATAAATTTAAATAGTGAAATTTATTAGCGTACCTAGATAATGGAAGTTAAAGGTAAACTTGGCCCCTCGTTAACGCGTTCCATCTCGAAATAATGCAATATATTCATTAACATTACTTGAGTTTGGCTTTTCAAAGATTTACCTTTTAATGACAACGTCATTTGCTGCAAAATAAATAAATGCATTCAATCAATTGGAAATACATTTTGCATTATAAACTTACCTCGTAATAGTGAATATTAATAATAATAGATTTGAAAAAAACTGTTATTTACAAATGTAATGGAAACTAATAAATTACGAAGCGAAAGATAAATTATTATAACTACAAAACACGATGCGATTATACGGAACGAAACACGAAGAATAATTCGAGGTTAAATAGCCAAGAAGACATGTGACAGCGTCTTGCGCTTTGACTTTAGAATCGGCATACGTTTTTAAGTCCTGTATTTAAAATATATAGCAGACGTATTTATTATAACCCGTCTTTCTTTAAGTGGGAACCTCGCACTAAGATAAAGGGAAACAGATGCATTTCACAGTAATAATTATATCCCCATTCTCGAGTCCGCCATGAGACACCTCTCCCCGGCGCTACTATACCTCCATTTATTACTGGTATTACACATGAATCGAAATTTTTTGTTACTATTTGTGTTGATTTACAATTTTAGAGTTTTCCAGAAGTGTCGAAATGTCTGAAAGACTAATGGCCGGTTGCATAAACAATATTTTAAGACTTTCTTTACTAATGCGCTCTTAAATTTGAGACTTTCTTAAATTTAATTGGGTTGCATAAAATAAAATTAATTTAGTTTAAGCTCTTCTTAACTAAGTATGCAATTCATGTTAATTTCGTTAGTTCGATGCTTTGACAGCAATAATTTCAATGAATTGAGGTTAGATTCTTTGTCTAGGTTATTACAGTTATCAACAGTTCACGGTGGTTATTTACGTCTTGATTTATGATATTATTCCAATAATAATAAATTATTTTCCTTAGAAATGGATAATAATATAACAAAAAACGGGGTGCGAATTACACCGAATTCGAGAAGCAATTGCTTCTCGGCTTAATTAATCTGTAAGTATTATTTTAATTAGATATAAAAATAAGTAGAAACGAGCAACAATTTCCATGATATTGTAACTTCAATTAATTCGTAACCTTGGAGTTGAATCCATTCCTACATAATACTATTTCTTGCTTGTCCTTCTTCCAAAACCAATCCAATCCATTTCCATATTTTAATTACCGAAACATATTAGAAAAAAAGAAGACGGATTTTATCAATAATGCATAGTTACATAGTTACTAAAATGATTTGTTTATATTATAAATAAATATGATTGTGTACGTATTACTTACTTGTAATTGTTCTGGTATTTATTAAAAAATAAAAAAAATAAAAAATAAAAAAATATTTTATGTATTATAACAATAGTTGCTCTTAATGAAAATACAATGAAAATTTATTAAAATTTAATAAGAATAGAACAAAAACTGAATTTTCTGAATTTTAAATCAAAAGGAAATTAATTTAAGATGTCAATATTGCTATCTCAAATCTAAGAACGATTTAGCTCCATTTGAGACTAGCTTAACCTTAATATTTTGTTTATGCAACCCGATTTTTAGTTTAAGAACGTCTCAACTACTTTAAGAACGTCTGAAATTTAAGACCTTCTTAAACATGGCGGATGACGTTTATGCAACCGAAAATTAAATTTGAGACGTTCTTAACGACTTAAGATAGGCTTATGCAACCGGCCATTAAGGGTTGATAAAAGAAAAAGCAACAAAATTGGGAATTTCTCACTAACGGAAGATCATGCTCTCATTTTTACAAGTTTGACATGGGAAAATCTGATCATGCTACGAGATTTTATGACAAGGAATACACAATCCCGTAGTATAACCCAGGCTCAGGTTGCGTTTCTTTTCAAGTTACGATCAGAAAACTCAAACACGGTTTCAGTAGTACTTAGTCTAGAGCGTCCTCAACAGGTATCCGGATCTTTTGAAAGAGATACTTTCCTATCTCGTTTTGGAATCAAAGCTTCTTGTCGCCAGCATGTGATAAGCCCAACTGCAGCAGTTGCTAAATTACTTCATGATATCCAGGATAATCAACTTGGTGTAGTATGTGACGGAACTTATCTTTGTCACGAGAAGAGTACTAATAACGAATATCACAGAAAATGATATTCTGGTCAGAAGAACCTTTTGCAATTTACAACAAATGGCTACATAATTGATATGCTTGGTCGTACTATGCGACTGATAATGATGCTGAAATCCTTGAGGGTATTTTAAACGATCCAGAAGGCTTGACAAGTCTTCTAAGTCAAATACGAAGCCTTAATGCCTGTATTAAGAAGAAAGACAAAGCAATTGACAACTACCGAAGCCAACGAATCTCGTATGGTTACAATGGTTCGTTGGGTTGTAGAAGCTGTACATGGCATTATAAGGCAAGTATATAAACTTCTACACAATAAGTTTGATAATAAAATTATTCCTCATTCAGCTCTAACTGCAACACTGCATGCTTTTTGATTAACACTTTTGGTAAACGATACGTATCCGATATTTCAAGTTGTTATGAAATTATTCAACAAATTAGAAAAAAGGATCTAGAAAATATTTTACTGGAGGATTCTGAATTCAATAGATGGAGAAGAACAAACACTGTATTTCATAAACTTAAGTAAAATGGTATCCTTGATTTCGCAGAATTAGCCGCGCACGATTTAATAACATTTTTACTGGTACGTACCAATTGAAGAAATCAATTTTATAAGAAGTACACCGGCACTTAATGTGGCCTTGAGATCGACCTCGAGTTTGGTTTTGGAGTTAGTCTAGGGGTTGACTCCGGAATTGGCGTTGAGCTGGAATTTGTATTCTAATAAAGGGTTCTAGTCTTGTAAGGCTGTTTTAGGAACCTGTTCACGGGTTTCGTCTCTGCCATAAAAATTGTATTCTAATGATGGGGAAGAAGAATTAATAGATAAGACATGTAAAGATGGTGACAAGTGTTTTTCATAATAAAAAGATGTTATTTAATCTGTGTTTATTATTATTAATATTTATTAGGCCAGTTTTGATTTTGATTAAAAATATCTCAAAGATATAAAAACCTACACCTTAAACGATTATGTTCCATGCTGTCTTTAAGTCTAAATTTTAAGCATTTGCTCAAATTTCGTCAGTATCTAAGGTTAACATATTGTACTTATGCCTATTAATTAATTTATAATGTGATTTTCGTAATAGGGTTTATTATAAAGAGACTGCATAATTGTTATTAAAATTATTTCCATTTGAGGGTTGTGGCCTTTACCTATATACGAATTTTATTACAACAACGCACTGATTTTTACCTTGAGAAAAAGTCACCTTCAACATTATACATATAAATGAGTAATTAACTTGTCTGTTTCTTTACACAACACCCTTTAAAATGATTTTCACCTTGAGAGTGTTAAATTAGACATACAAGGTTTACGCAGAAATAAAATGCATTAATATGTTGATTAATACACATATGCCTTATAGATTGTTTACGTTTCATTGTGTACTCCTTTTAACAGTGTTATCAATTAAAAGTAAATATTAAAAGGTCGACTGTTCAAATTGTATGTACAAGGTTTAAGCAGAAATAAAATGCATTAAATGGCTACACATATGTATTATAGATTGTCTAGATTTCATTGTGAGCTCCTTTTAATACTGTAAAAATTGTTTGAATTTTAATAATTGACTGGCTTGTGTTAGTATTAATAATGATTAACTGGGATCTTTTTATACCTCACTCATAAGTAAGTGTGTGTTTTAAGTTTAGGGATGGCGTTTTAAAATCAATCATATTACTTTTAATACCCAGATTAAATTACGTAAAATTGATTATTGATATGAAATATCATGCTTTCTTTAAACATAGTAAAATATATTCATAACCATAAACTTATAATACCGTTTAAAGGTAACTAGTTTTTATTTATATAGATCAGGGTTGCAAAAAGAAGAAACGTCTAGCAATAAATTATTGAAAACATCCCAAATCTAAGTAATCCACAATTTCCTATGTTAAATATTACTGTGAAGACATTTTCAGCAGTCAAAATAGCTAATACCTCTGATACTGCTTCATAATAATAATACTCAGCTTGGAATTATACTTAAGTCATGAAACGGATTAATATACAATTTATTTGCTACTATTATTATTATTACACAGATATGAGATTATTCTTAAATTAGCTGTTTTCAGCACGATCCTGAAAATAATACTACACCTGTTTTAAAACCTTTTCCTCGTTCTCGAAGCTGTACCGTATTCATCATCTTGAATTATCTTCATCCGATTTCGAGCCAGTATTAAGTTTTCATTTTATCTTGACATATTCTATTGTTACTAATTTAGAACCACAATATTAGCACATATATAAATTACAAGGTATTTGAAATTGCCCTGTATTATTGATATTTATAGAAACGGTCGACCCTGAATTTTAAATGTTAATCAAATAAGACAGATAGGAATCTCGGGCTTCGTCCTTGCCGTGCATGGCTGGCTGGAAATAGTATTCTAATAAGGCCCTAATCATAAGGCAAGTATAGAACTTGTGTTAGTCTGCCCTCTATCGCCCCACTTGACGATAAATAGTATTCCAATAAGGAGCCTAATGCTAACTTATAAGTCTGCGACCTCCTGTCGTGGTCCCTTGTTTGCGAAATTTGAATTTGTGTCAATACTTTGCATGGACTAATGACTATTTTCTGTAATAAAGGTGGCGCCACCTTGTGTTATATTTCTAAGTCTAATTAGGGTTTTATTTGTGGCACCATCTAGTGCTACATTTTTAAACAACCGAATGTTTTCTGTAATAGAAGCGGCGCCGCCTAGCGGTATATTTCTAGGTACCAATTAGGGTTTGTTTGTGGCGTCATCTAGTGGTGTAAAGTCTAATGAGTGTTTTCTGTAATAGAAGTTGATCATGTTCGTCTCTCCTTCGCCTCTCTCTCTCTCTCTCCCTCAAACAAACAAATAAATTAATTAAATCATTTATGCACATCAAACCCAAAAAAATCACGTTCGATCAAATCAAACAATCAGATCAATCTCAATCAATCAATCAACCAAATCAATCTCAATCAATCAATCATAACTTACAGCTTGCGACAACCAGCTTACAGTTCAAAAATACTGATTGGACTAACTTAAACTTTGCTAAAACCAACCAACCACAATTCAAAAATACCAAGTTGATTTAAGTTAATCATACAAAATCACCTCTCAATTCAAAAAATAGTAGTCTAATTTAACTTATAGTGTGCAAAGAAATCCAGTCTCACACTTATTGTAATTACCGATCTAACCGTCCTTTCGCATTAACTGCAGAATTGTTAGTGCAGGTTCGAACCCCGTTAGGAAAACAAGTAAATAAAAATTGAAGGAAAGCTTAGCGTTTGAAACTATATTATAAAAAACTATACATCATTTATTTAATCACATTTTTTATCGGTCTTCTTCCTCGACCGTGATTCGTCGCTATCATCAGCATCATAGTTTAGAGACTCGTCCTGCTCCTCTATCTCATCGCTCTTCCTACTCTTCTGGGAATCATCACCATCATCTTGGATTTGAGATACATTAATCTCATCCACGTTATCGTTTCCATCATCATCTTGAACGGTTATGTTGTAATAGTTTATTAACAAGTCAGTAAAATCTCTAATATTCGCTGATGTTGGCTCATAAACAGGAGAATACATTATAATAATTCTCACTCGATAACGATTACACTTTAAAGAGCGAAACGCGTACACTATGCATAATTACCGCCCCACGTGTTAGGTTAAGTTAGGTCGATACTTGTACAATATTATGTTAGATTAATAAACGCATGGTTTAGGTTAGGTCAATACTCGCGCAATAATATTGTATCGACCTAACCTAACCTAAACCGTGCATTTATTAATCTAACCTAATATGGTACGTGTATTGACCTAACCTAACCTAATACGTGGGGCGGGAATTATGCACAGTGTACGCTTCTTGTTTTCGTAACCAGGCTCCCTAGGGGTATGTTTATAAGTCTAAGCTGGCAGAGGTATTTCTGCTAAGACTACTGCGAAGGCTGTTTCGATGACCCCCACTCCAAACTTCCCCAAAGATAACCGATCCTATCCGAACATTGCTCTTTACAGTGTAACCGTCATCGAGTCATTCTCATGTTTATGAGCCAACATCAACGGACATTAGAGATTTTACTGACTTGTTAATAAACTACTACAACATAACCATTCAAGATGATGGAAACGATGAAGTGAATGAGATGAATGTATTTACATCCAAGATTATGGTGGTGATTCACATAAGAGGAAGAAGAGCGATGAGATAGAGGAGGAGGAGTCTCAAAACCATGATAATGATGATAGCGACGAATCACGGTCCAGGAAGAAGACCGATAAAAAATGTGATTAAATAAATGATGTATTGTTTTTTATAATATAGCTTCAAACGCTAAGCGTTCCTTCAATTTTTATTCATAAACTTGTTCTCCTAACGCGTTCGAACCTGCACTAACAATGCTGCAGTTAATGCGAAAGGACGGTTAGATGGGTAAATACAATAAGTGTGAGACTGGTTTTCTTTTGCACACTATAGGTTAAATCAGATTACTATTTTATGAATTGAGAGCTGATTTTGTATGATTAACTTATATCAATTTGTTATTTTTGAATTGTGGTTGGTTGGTTTTAGCAAACTTTAAGTTAGTCCAATAAGTAACTTAAATCAATTTGGTATTTTTGAATTGTGGTTGGTTGGTTTTAACAAGGTTTAAGTTAGTCCAATAAGTATTTTTGAACTGTAAGCTGGTTTTCGCAAGCAGTAAGTTATGATTTATTGATTGAGATTGATTTGGTTGATTGATTGGTTGAGATTGATCTGATTGTTTGATTTGATCGAACGTGATTTGTTTGGGATTTATCTGCTTAATTGATTTGATTTGTTTGTTTGAGAAAGAGACAAGGGGGAGACGAACATGATCAACCTCCGTTACAGAAAACCACTAGATGGCGCAACAAACAAACCCTGATTAGTCCACTACAGAAAATATTCGCTAGTTTAAAAATATACCACTAGTTGGTACCACAAACAAAACCATAATTACATTTAGAAATATAACAGTAGGTGGTGCCACCTTTATTACAGAAAATATTCATTAGTCCATACACAACTAGATGGCGACACAAACTCAAATTTCGCAACAAGGGGACCACTACAGGAGGTCGCAGACCCTAACCCAAGCTTCTATACTTGCCTTATTAGAATACTATTTCCAGTCAGCCATGGGGGCCACGGCAAGGAGGCGAAGGCCCGAGAGCAAGTTCCTATATCTGTCTTATTTGATTAACATTTAAAAATTCCAGGGTCGACCGTTTCTATAAAATATCAATAATACAGGGTCATTTCAAATACGTAATTCATATATGTGCTAATATTAGTGATTCGCTAAATTAGTAACAATAGAAAAGATCTCAAGATAAAATAGAAAAAGTACTACTGGCTCGAAATCGGGTAAAGATAAATTCAAGAAGATGATGAATACAGTACAGTTTCTGAGAACGAGGAAGGATGTTTGAAAGCGTGTGTAGTATTTATTTCCAGGGTGGTGCTGAAAACAGCAAATTTAAGAATAATCTCATATCTGTGTAATAATAATAATAGTAGCAAATGAAGCTTGTATATTATCCGTTGTATGTATTTAAAGTATAATTACCACCGAGTGAGTATTATTATTATTATTATTATTATGAAGCAGTAGCTATTTTACTTGTTAATAAGCTATTACAGTATAACCGCTAAAGATGAAAACGGTGAAGTTGGTAAGATACATGTATCTCGAACTTCTGATACTGATAGTGATGTTCTCTTTATGAAGATGCAGATAAGCTAAATTACGCCACTCTTCTTAATTCAGATTTGAAAATAAGGGAAGTGCAACCGCCCACCCCAAAAGTCTTGACTGCTGAAAATGTCTTCACACTAATATTTAACATAGGAAATTGTGTACCCTGATCTATATAAATAAAAAGTAGTTACTTTTAATCGGTATTATAAGTTTATGGCTATGAATATATTTTACTGTTATCAATAAGCAATTTTACGTAATTTAATCTGGGTACTAAAAGTTATACGGTTGATTTTAAAACGTCATCCCTAAACTAAAACGCACACTTACTTATGAGTGAGGTATAAAGAAGACCCCAATTAAGAATTATTAATACTAAGACAAGCCAGTCAATTATTAAAATTCAAACAATTTTTACACTATTAAAAGGAGCTCACAATGAAATGTAGACAATCTATAATACATATGTGTAGCCATTTAATGCATTTTATTTCTGCTTAAACCTTGTACATATAATTTTAACAGTCGACCTTCAATATTTACTTTTAATTGATATCACTATTAAAATGAGTACACAATGAAATGTAAACAATCTGTAATACATATGTGTAACCATTTAATGCATTTTATTTTGCTTAAAGCTTGTACATATAATTTAACACTCTCAAGGTGAAAATCATTTTAAAGCGTGTTTTGTAAAGCAAACAGGCAAGTTAATTACTCATTTATATGTATACTATTAAAGGTGACTTTTCTCAAGGTAAAAATAAGTACGTTGTAATAAAATCCCTCAAATGGAAATAATTTTAATAACAATTATGCAGTCTCTTTATAATAAACCCTATTACGAAAATCAGATTATAAAACAGTTATCTAGGCCAGTATTGCGGTTTTAAACTTAGATAGAAATTAATTAATAGGCTTAAATACAATATGTTAACCTTAGATACTGACAAAATTTGAGCTAATGCTTAAAATTCAGACTTAAAGACAGCATAGAACATAATCGTTTAAGGTCTAGGTTTTTATATCTTTGAGATATTTTTGATAAAAAAAACTGGCCCTAATAAATCTCAAGGTAAAAATAAGTACGTTGTAATAAAATTCGTATATAGGTAAAGGCCACAACCCTCAAATGGAAATTAAAAGAAATGTAATAACTTTAATAACAATTATGCAGTCTCTTTATAATAAACCCTATTACGACAATCACATTGTAAAACATTTATCTAGGTCAGAATTGCGTTTTTAAACTTTGATAGAAATTGAGCTAACGGATAAAAATGCAGACTTAAAGACAGCGTTTAAGGTCTAGGTTTTTATACCTTTGAGATATTTTTGATCAAATCAAAACTGGCCTAATAAATATTAATAATAATAAACACAGATTAAATAACATCTTTTTTTTTATTATGAAAAACACTTGTCACCATCTTTACATGTCTTATCTATTAATTCTTCTTCCCCGTTATTAGAATACAACTGTTTATGACAGAGACGAAACCCGTGAACAGGTTCCTATAACAGCCTTACAAGACTAGAACCCTTTATTAGAATACAAATTCCAGCTCAACGTCAATTCCGGGGTCAACCCCTAGACTAACTCGAAAACCAAACCCGAGGTCGATCTCAAGGCCAAAATACGTCCCACACGTGGGCGGCCTTGGGAATTCCCAAGGTCAAAAAGTGAAACTTAAAGTGCCGGTGTACTAGCTAAATTAGTTGATGAGGGTGGTAAAAGAATTACAGTCTTTAAACGAATCTCCAGAATTAATAAAAATTCAAATTCAAACGCTACATTCATTATGAATCTAAAGCGATCAGCTTCAATTCAATGAAACGCCATTATTGCGAGTGTGTAAACGGTACGCAAACCGTTGGATGCTGTTCACATGTAGCTGCTGTTATTTATTATTTATCGCATGCTCGATATCTCTCTAAAATTGTAAAACCAGTACAAATATTAACAACTGAACGTCAGCGTCACATTAGAATTGTTCAGGTAGACGAGCGCATATTGGAAATTATTCTACTACAAGCGCTAGATGCGTCGCTTCTCAACGAAATATTACTAAAAATGCTGTTCACCGAACACTTACTGAAGAATTGTTAAAACAGCACCACATCTAAAAAGTTCAATAACTTTTACCGACAGATCTAGTACATAGACGAGAATATTGTCAATGTCCATTGAAGATCCTCAGATTGTAGTTCGAATTTTTTTCGGACGAAGCCTGTTTTGCTAGAGATGACATCTGCAATTCCTATAATTTCCACAATTAGGCAGATAAGAATCCTACTGTAATTAAAGAAGGTCTCCTTCAACATAAATTCAGCATAAATGTCTGGGCAGGAATTGTTGAAGAATTTACTATTGGTCCCTTTATGCTCCATGACTGACTAGACAGTGCTGAGTATTTGGAGTTTTTACAGAATAACTTGTCGGAACTTCTAGAAGATGTGCCATCAAATGTCAAAGCAGAGACAATCTTTATGCACGAGGGTTCCTCGCCACATTTTTGATCACGTGTGAGGCAATACCTGCACGTACAGTTCCCTAACCGGTGAATCGGACGAGGTAACGATGCTCGTATAGCCTGGCCGCCCAGATCACCGGATCACAATCCCTACAATGACTAGAGACGATCTCTGGAATCGAAAATTTCGACCGACGCCAATGTATGTAATACGTCGATCGAATGCTTGCATTCAAGTAAAGGGGGGCCACTTTGAGCAATTATTACAAAATTAGCGTTTTATTTTTTTTTATTTGTAATGACTTCAAAACTATAACAGTTCTGCAATGCACGTGTGCATTGCACTAGGTGCAAACCATACACTGGGTCAAACAAGCAACTCGCCGGTAATCGTCACTCCGCGCTCTAACACGAACTTATCCGACCTCGACCCTCTTTAGTCACGCATTTTCTTACAATTAGTTGGCGGGTCGTACGAACATCGACAGCGTTCCGCATGCGGCCCGCGGTTTGTGCATCGGTGCTTTAGAATGTACGTCTGAATTTTGGCTTGAAATTAAACTTCTGTTAGAGAAGCCACTAAAAAATTTTATTTCGTTTATTGAATTAAATATACAATACAGATCCTATTTGCAATTGCTGTTTATCAATTATTAGTCATTATTTATTTATTGTTATATAAAAATAAAAGTTTCGACTTCAACCAAGATAAATCACACTTGCATGCGTTTAGTATATGTTTGATGGAATGTAGGTAGGTGGAGTTTGGCATTTAAAAATGTGTAGGGTCACCAACCTCTAATGTTAACCTTGATCTCGCTCTTTAATCCTAATTTGGTATTAAATAAAATTTCAAGGTCATATGCCTCGAGTCGATATTCAGTGAGTCATTAGTACAGAAATTTGACTAAGGTCATTAGACTTCTTTACCTCAAACTAGTACAAATGAAAGCCGTTTAAGGCTATTAACCTTTAGTGGATCTTGACCTAGCTTATCCGATTTGATATTAGAAATTTTGGAGATTTAATTGACCTGAATCCCGTTTGCGGAATGTAGCCTCAAAAATTGTATATTGCCATTGCCCGTTAGTTGATCTTGACCTCGCTGAGTGTGACTGAAATTTGACAATAAGTTTAAGCCCTAGAATTCAATTAAATTCTAACCTTAATCTTGTTTTGTTTCATGACCTTCACTTTGAAAAGCTTGACTTCTAGTTTTAGACCTCGCGCTTTGTTCCAGTACTTTAAATTTAAGGTCATTGACCTTCAGTTTTTCTCGTTTATTATTCTTAGACTTTGGTATTCAAAATGTTTCAGTGATGATTGACTATAAACTATAAACATATGCTCACAAACCTTCAAACCTTATTTCGTAACCCTGAATTATATTGTGAGTCGCTAATTAGCGCGAAATTTATTAATCCAGATCAAAATTCAGTACATAAAAATCAAATGCCATTTTATACGTAAACGAAAATTTGAAATTTAGAAATAAGTATAAATGCGCACGGATTGTTCGACAAGCAGTTTGCAGTTTTATATTTAAGGTTATAAATATTTTAGATAACTAACAAACTTCGAGTTTGGTGTTTTTTTTTTGCTACTACATAATTACACCAAAAACATTCTATAACAAAAAAAATGAACATACCAGTTGAATCCGGTTGAGGAATTTCTTCAGAATTTAGTGCCCTATTTAAATTCGATTTACGTTTACTACTCTTATCACGTTCTAATCTAGTACTACGTTGAGCATCAGTTCCATTTGAAGAATGAGGAATAGTTTTCTGTAACAAACAAAATAAAACTTATTATTTATTCATTAAATATCCAAAATGCTGGATTACATACTAATAATTTAATGTACACCGAGATTATAAAGTTAATTGGCGCAATGGTTCTGGGTTAGATCCTCAGCTGGACAGTCTCACTTTAGACTTGGTTTATTATAATTGTGTCGAGTCACTAACCTCAGCAGTTGATGGTTTCCACCTACCGCTTGGCGAAGAAGAAAAGAAAAATACATTATCAACAAAACTACATTTATCACTTTGAATCAACTTTAAACAAAACTAATAACTAATCCACTCATATTTGTTGAGGTGATCGGCCTATTTCCACAGTTTTTGCTTTTGTAGTGCGACGTTTCAGAAGCGGCCTCTGCTATCGTCGTCAGACTTAGTCCTGAGAAGGACTGATTTCGCACTTCAGTCGAATTCATTTACGATGTGTAATGTATAATACGCGAAGAGCTTAGGCGCAATACACCTGCGAAATGGGTCACGGCCAACGTGCACATTAAACTATTGCGCTCCTACGAAAAAGTTTAATATATACATACATAAGTTTAAATATATATATATATATATATATATATATATATATATATATATATATATATATATATATATATATATAATATATATATATATATATATATAATATAAGGGTGAGTCATTAGTGCGCCGTCGGAAGATCCTGGCTTTATTATTAAAAATTAAAAAATGTTATAGCACCGATCTATATCAGACTTAAATGTGCATCGAATAAAAATAGTTTCATCCCTATAGGGTGTTCCATAATTGCAGGACCGGACTCAGCTTTGTTTCGTTAAATGGAACCCTATATTTATTTAATTTTATTATTTGTATTATTGAATGCTAAAAAACGGTACTTCGTTTTTAAATTTATTTTGTGGCGTTGCCAAGTTAGAACATTTTTCTTTAAAAAAGTGAAAAGTTATACCATTACTTATATACTTTACTATTAACAGTAGAACTGTAAGGTTTGGCAGACGGGTAAACAAGACCTTGCTCTATCTTTTGACCTTCATACTTCCCGATTATACTATACTGGGTGTTTACAAAACATGGTCAATTTTTGCAAATTTGAAATGACCATAACTTTTGTTTTTTAAATGTAACACCCTGTATTTTATCATATCATCGTGTTCTGTTTTTAATTCTCTTACTTTTTTATTAAGCATGTAATATACCTAATGTTACGCGTTCTAGAAATATTTAAGATTTGTTGCAAAATTAATAAAATAATCATGACTTTTGCTTTGACTATTTACAAATCGTAAATGTCTTGTTGACAATATGGTCCAATAAACACTAATGGACAAAGGTTTACTTCTTATTCGAGTTTTTAAAATCATAATTTTATAATATGGCAATAAGTGTAAAAAGGGCATCCAGTAGGCCTGCGATTTAAAATTCCTGACGTTTGGCTTAAACGTCATTCACTAGTTCCTCAGTTTAGTGTGAAAAATGAAATTTTCACAAGATGAATGTATTGACATGGTCTACGCTTTGGGCGAAGGTGAAAGAAATTCATTTCTTGCTTTCAGAATTTATCAACAACGATTTCCTGAGCGCAGGCATCCTGATCCAAGGATATTTGAAAAACTCAAAGAAAAATTTGAAAGAACAGGACATGTACAATACGAAAGAAAAAAACGAGAAAAAATGGTTATAAACGAAGAAAACGTATCTGTGGTACTAACCAGTGTAGTGGAAAATCCAAACGTTTGCACAAGAAACCTCAGTGCTGATTTAGGTATTAGTCAAACTAGTGTTTCAAAGATTATTCGAAAAAATAAATTTCATCCATACCATTTTCAACTAGTCTAACAGCTGAATGCAAATGATTTTCAAAGACGCTTGGAATTCTCCCAGTGGGCACTGGAACGACTAGGACAGGACAATCATTTCTTTAAACACATTTTGATGACCGACGAAGCAACCTTGTACAAAAATGGTTTTCTGAACAGGCATAATTTCCATTATTATGACAATACAAATCCCCACGCTATTAGAAGAATAGATCATCAGCATCGCTGGTCTTTGAATGTGTGGGGCGGGATAGTAGGGAACCATACAATTGGATGTTACTTTTTTGAAAGAAACATTAATGGTCAAACCTATCTTAAATTTCTTCAAAATGAGTTACCTCCGCTCCTTGAAGAATTGCCGTTAAACATACGTCAAAGGATGTAGTTGCAACAGGATGGTGCGCCTCCCCACTATAGTCGCATTGTTAGAGAACATCTAGACAGACCGTTTCCCAATAAATGGATTGGGAGAGGAGGGCCAGTAGGAGGGCCAGCTCGGACTCCTGATCTGACAAAATTAGATTTTTTTCCTGTGGGGTTATATTAAAAGCTTAGTATGCCAAGAATCTCCTACCACCAAAGAAAATTAGAATACGGAATGCATTTCAAATGGTTAACTGTGCTGCGAAATGTTGAAGGCTCTTTTTTGAGGATAATTCACACCTGTGCAAGAAAATGGTGGACACATCGAGCATTTGATTTAGTTATAACTTATTATAACTTTCTCAATAATTTATGATTTTTCAAACACAAATTCTTTTGTTTATTTTATTACTTTTGTATAGACCGTTCAGTTTGTCACAATTGTCATTAATTTTGCAACAAATCTTAAATATTTCGAGAACGCGTAACGTTAGGGATATTACATGCTTAATAAAAAAGTAAAAGAATTAAAAACAGAACACGATGACATGATAAAATACAGGGTGTTCCATTTAAAAAACAAAAGTTATGGTCATTTCAAATTTGCAAAAATTGACCATATTTTGTAAACACCCAGTATAGTATAATCACGAAGTATGAAGGTCAAAAGATAGAGCAAGGTCTTGTTTACCCGTCTGCCAAACCTTACAGTTCTACTGTTAATATTAAAGTCTTCTGAACAATTTAAGTGAAGGTATAAATTTTCACTTTTTTAAAGAAAAAATGCTCTAACTGGCAACGCCACAAAATAAATTTAAAAACGAAGTACCGTTTTTTAGCATTCAACAAGACAAATAATAATAAAATTAAATAAATATAGGGTTCCATTTAACAAAACAAAGCTGAGCCCGGTCCTGCAATTATGGAACACCCTATAGGGATGAAACTATTTTTATTCGATGCACATCAAAGTCTGATATAGATCGGCGCTATAACATTTTTTTAATTTTTAATAATAAAGCCAGGATCTTCCGACGGCGCACTAATGACTCACCCTGTATATATATATATATATATATATATATATATATATATATATATATATATATATATATATATATATATATATATACACACACAACGTGTCCCAGATAACATTTCCAGCATGGGGATCTCGCTTATTATAAAAGATACAGATTTGGTTAAATTAGATGAATTACTCCTAAGGATTAGTGAAATGTATAGGACACTCTCCAATTTCCAAATTTCCATGTATTTTAAGACTTATGGCAAGAAAAAGAAAAATGTCAAATTTCTTTTCTTGTAATATCTTTTGTTATATTAGACATACTTATAAATTTATTTGCACTTTCTTAAGATATTTTTATGCAGAATTTAAATATCAATTTGGATTTTTTTTGCACTTTCTATTTTTAGTTTCAACCCCTAAATTAAATTTTTCTTATGGAACGACAAGTCGGCTTTGAAATAATTGATTGTGTTTTTTTATCCTATTTACAATGATATAGCACATGTACTATCTATTTTTAAAAACAACAAAGAAAATTAAAAAAAATGTATTTTATTAAAGACTCTAACAATAAGTAGGCCGTGAAACATAAAAACACAATCGAATTTAATGTCACTTAAAAATTATTCGTTCCAGAATATTTTTGTGCCAAACATGGCTTTATTTACTAATACAATTGAGTAAAAAATCATACTGAAAAGTTTGATATGTTGAGTTGTTACATCTTGTCTCATAAAAACAGTATAGAAGCTGAACGGATGTACTTGAGGCTGTATCCTAAAAGAAAGCAGCCCAGTGCTCGTACTTACAGAAATTTGGTAATTAATCTAAAAGAATATGGTTCATTTTCAAAACCTACTAGAAATTCGAAAATAGTCCTCTCATATCTGTTTTATTAACAAAATTCTTCCAGAAAATCAAGAAAATGCTTTGACTATTGTACGATTAAAGTAATCCAATGGTACATACTCTTTCAGGAAACCAAAGCACAGTAACAGTTTTTAATCAAAGCGCAAATACTAATGTGCGTTGATAAAAAACAATTAGGAAAAGGAACAACGAAATTATTATCTTCTGTCGTTCGATTTAATAAATTAAAACCAAATTTGCTGTGATACCACACGCTTTTAATAACAAAATAAAATAATTTCAATGAAAGTAATTACGCCTAATCATAATCATTTAGACCCTTTTTCGAAAGTCATCAGTTTTTCCGTAATTCTAATTGGATTTGTTACGAACAGTTTCAAATTGAAATAATTTGTAGGTGCAGTTAGATAATTACATTAATTATAACGCATAATAAATTCTCTCGTTACCAATTTGGAGACGATTCATATGATTAAAATTAAACACGTAATTTAAGTTAATGTGCAGTAAGTTACAATACATTCTTACATCATTTTAGGATGATTGTAAATTTAAACTAAATACAAGTGTAGATGTATTCGTGAATGTTTGTGTAAGTGGCAGAATGAGTAATGAATGGAAAGGCGAATGAGTGTGGAGGTCCGTGAGTAAGCAAATAAGTGGGTGAGTGAGTAATTACTTATGTGTAACGCATAATAAAATGTCATAACTAATTTTGAAACAATTTATTTAAGATAACCATATCTGCCCTAATAGTAAATTTAAATTAAATGAGTGTATATATAGTTGAGCGCCTAAGTGTGTGAACAGGAAGTGTGAGTGAGTGAGTCAGTGAATGAGTGATTGGTGTAAGGGAGTCAGTGAGAGAGCGAGTAAATGTGCTTACGAACGTATAAAATATGCGTGTCTGTGCAAGCGTTAGTGTGACTGCACATGTGCATGAGAGTGCGTAAGTGTGGGAATAGATTTGTGGGAGACTGATTGAATATGGGAGTGAGATAATGAGTGAATATATTGAGTGGGTGGATGAGTGACTGAATAGTGAGTGGGCGAATGAGTCATTATTATGAGTCATCGCTTTTGGACGCATAAACAATCTATCCTAACTAATTTTCAAGCTATTCATAAGATTTAAATTAACAACTAAATTAATTTAAATTAAAAATCAATGTGTTAATGAATGTGAGTATGCATGTCTGTGCACAAGCATGAGTGTGTAAATTGGTGCATTGCTGTAAGTCATAGAGCGAATGGAAGTGTAAAAGGTATGCGCGAGTAAGTGGGTAGACGAATAAGTGACTACATGGTGGATAAGTAATTACTCACGAGTCATCACCTTCGGATGTATAATGAAATCTGTCGGTGTGTCTGTTGAAGCGTGCGAGAGTGTGTGTCAGTAAGTTAGTGTGAATGAATAAGTGGGTGAATGAGTGGGTAAATGAATGGGTGAGTGGATGGATATGATTTAAGAGTCACCGTTTTCGTGTACGTAATAAAATCTGTCTATTTGTTTGTGTAAAGAGTGCAAGTGAATGTGCATTATTGAGCGAATTAGTGTGAGGATGTAAGTAGCAGTGTCTGTGACTGAATGTGTAAGGGCTAGGATGAATGAGCAAGTGAGTGTGTGAGAGAGTGGGCAATGAGTGGGCGGTTAAGTGGATAACTAATTACTTTCAGACGCATAATAAAATCTATTTGCGTGTATGTGCAAGAGTACAAGTGAGTGTGTGAATGGATGAGTGTGTGAATGGAAATGTATGAGCGTGCGTGTGTGAGCGGAAGAATAATTAAATAAGTGAGTGACGGAATGAATGATCAATGGGTGGGTGAGTGAGTGACTAAATAAATGGGCGAGTGAGAAATTATTTATGAGCCATCACTTTCGGACGCTACATATAACCTGTCGTAATTCATTTTAAGACAATTTATTAGTTTCAAACTAAAAACTTAATTAATTCAAATTAATAAATAGTAAATTACATTATTTCTAACATGCTAATGTGAGTGTTATTTCTACTAATTATTATTGCGAATAAGAATGTCGTAATTTTAAATTTAAATTAAAAATGAGTGGACGTGGTTCGTGAATAAATTGAATGTAAACGAATGAGTGAGTGAATGAGTAGGAAAATCCGTGGTGAGTGAGTAATTACTTATGAGTCATCACTTTCGAGCGCATAATAAAATCTGTCCGAATAAGACTCCAAATGAGTGTGTGAATGCATGAGAGCATGTGAATGTGTGAATGGAAGTATATGTGAGTGAGTGTGGGAGTAAATCAGTGAGTGAAGGAATGAGTGAGTAGGTGAATGAGTAATTACTTGAGGCATCACTATTGAACGCATAATGAAAATTAAATTAAAAACTTAAATTTAAATTAATTCGTAGTAAATTATGTCAGTCTTAAAATATTTCAATTTGATTGTCTCTTAATTATTCTTTGAAAGAATAACTTTCACAAACGTAACCATATCTCTTGTAACCGTGAATTTCAATTAAAAATGATTGCATATGTAAACAGATTCCTGCCTGTGTAACTGTGAGGAACGTGTAAGTGCGTAAGTGCATGAGTGTAAGTGAATCTCCGAAGGGTGTTCACGTAGGAGAGTATATGTGATTGTGTTAGTGAGTAAATGAGTGCATAAATGAGTGATAGAACACGGTGAGAATAGGCAAGTTAGTAAATGATTGAATGAGTGTGTGAATGAATGAGTAATCAAATAAGATAATGAGTGAGTGAATGAGTAGTCAAGGATTGGGTAGGTCCATAAATAAGAGAGTGAGTGAGTGAATAAGAGTGAAGTGATAATTGACTTAAGTTATACACATCATTTTAGGTTTGTTTGTATATATTTTTCAACAATTAGATTAATCGAGTTGAAATTTGATAAGGATTAGTACTTTGGTACAGGTTACCTAGGTTACCACAGATTTAATTTCCATTTTTTTACACTTGACATGCGCAATATTGGAATAATTTGCTTTATTTAGTGTCTTGTAGATGTTTTATATGGTGGTTACGTCAGAGGTATGTACTAACAGATGTATTAAACTTATTACATCTGACCTTATTGCACGAATTAAAATCATGCAATTAAGATACTACACTTACCATAATTAGACATATTAGCTAATGGGTAAAAAAAATTACCTCCCCAAAATAACGGTACATTTCGGAGATTAACAGAAGTGATCTATTATGTATAAATTCATACAAACGCACCTACTAAAAAATTGTACACTTGCAAAGTGTAACAAGGATATCCATGTGTTATTAAATAAAATTATTATTATTAAAATAATTATAGAAGCCCACTGTAGTATTACAAAATGCGTAGATGCAAATATGAATAAAGCGTGGTATGTTTAAAACTAATCAAGGCTGTGAAATGAGTTGCCTACGCTTAGGCGCGACAACCGTAACAAAATACTTTTTAAATATCAAAATCAAGGATATATAATTCATTCCTTACGGTTATTACTTTTAATAGGTAATTTATAAAACTTAAAGTATTCTATTTTTAATTTTTATTTAATCTTCATTATCAGCATTTCGAGTTGTAATAAATTATCAGGAGGAATGTTTACAAAGTTTACCAATTGAAGAAGCCATATTTATTAAAACCCCGGAATTAAATGAATAAATAGCCCCCTGGACTACATTCGCCTCATTTCGTACATACATACGTTGTTATATATAACGCGTTATTTAAGTACGTAGCGAAACTTCAAGAGGCGGTACAGATGTCGGTACAGATACAGGGTGTCAATATTTTTTACAATTGTTTCGTAATAATCTTAATAATCCTTCAGCCGAGAAAAAAATAAAAGTCACTTTATTGCATGTCCCTGGAACAACATAAAAAATTAAAACTAGCAAAGTATCAAAAATTGGGGTGTACCAGTTTTTTTTTTCACATCAATACTCTTCTACTGTTAAAAATTGATTAAAAAAATGCACATAGGTAACAACGGATATTTAAAGAAAATTAAAAGAAACGCTTTATTAAAACTACACTCAAACAAATGATACGCATTTTTTTTTTAGTAAAGAAACATTTAACAATAAGTAATAGTTGCTGAAAATGTCCTCCTTCAAGGCAAGCATTAGCACGTCTCAACATCGATTGCCGAACAAGTTGAAATATGCATTTAAACATTTGTAGGTAGCGGACCGCGAAAATTTTATTATTGTAATAAACGTTTGTCAAATCGCCATTGTTACCACGATAGAAAAGATAATCAGTGGATGTTTAAGATCTTGATAATACGTCGTAATTTGCTGTTTTCAAAATATTTTATTTATATATTAGGCATTTGGGATTGTTTGTATTGGTATAGGGTTGTAAAACACATTGGGTGGCGAGTGGCAGGTGCACGCTTAAAAATGCTTTACTGAACGGGTGTAACGAATCATTGGAATTTCTTATGATATAAAAACGTCATTCATCTAATGATTAATTGTGGCAGTACAGATATCTTTGTTCTTGGAAACTAGAGAGACAAATAAGGGTTTGTTACGAACGAATCCATATTTTTAAAATTAAGATGCCGTGCAATAATAATATGAAACTGTTCCAACGGAAATAATGCTTCTTGTATTTTTATTACTTTTGAAAAACGGGAGTGGTTTTTCGGGAGTAGATATAGTTAGTTTTGAAATCGAAGGGGAGTTACAGTTAGCATGTCAATCGAGCCAGATCGATTTTTGGTTAATTAAATACCTTCATTGTAAACAGTTTGTCTTTTCTTTCGAGTGTTAGTTGTAATGTGTGTTTCAAATATTAATCTATAAATAACAGTCGCCCATTTTGAAGTTAAACCGCGTAGGTTAACGATTTGTGTCTGTGATCAATTAAGAGAATATTTATTCTAGTGCAAGTATGTATTTTTATATAACCGAAAGCTCGCAGCAAATCATGTTTACCAGCCTAGATAACATATTAAATACCAAACATTATCTTGCGTACGCGGACTCATTAAGCTGAAATCTGCTAAAATAAAAGACAGGGCCCTCTCACTCTGGTATTTGTGCGAATTAGTATTGTTGGTTGTTGGTTACATTTATAATTGTGTAGAGGTGGCTGGTGAATTGGTATAGGATACCACTGGTTATTTATTGTAAAAGGCAATTGCCAGTAAGTACACACTCCCAAGCCAGACCATTAAACACCTCGAATTTTAATTTCTATTGTTTTTATTTGTTGTATAGATGAGTGTGTAACCGGAGAAGGGAGCACGGTATTTTTCTAACGCACACAAACTTATATATCAGTCACGATGTTAGTGATCTATTTATAACTTACCCTTGTAAGACTTTTAATGAGTTTTTTTTTTCAGTTTGTTTAAATAGAATTATTTGCCTGCGAGCTGATTTCTCTTTGTATCTACTCTACGGCAATTTGATTTATGTATTCTGTGCTTTAGTGGCCACTAAACAATTGTTTTATTGTTTTATGTGCTTATTTACTTAAAGTCCGGCAGGATTGGTTTTTTAAAGGGCCACATGTTTGGATGTTACGATTTCTATTACGATTTTTATTTTGATTAGTTATGACCCAATTGTGCGCATGACTACACGTGTTTTTTTATTATTGTGTTTCTGTGTAACTCAATTGATTTTTATTCATTTTTTCTTAATGTTATAATTTTGTACGCACTTTAAGCTGATTTAATGGTGTTTTGTTATATATTTAACCCTTTCATTGTTTTTTTTTTGTATTATTTGTTTTATTAATGTACTTGTGCAATTACTTATTTATTAATAAAGTGGGTTTTATTGGCGGTTCTTTCCCACAAGAGTATATTAACCGGCTGAACCACCGCTGCGCAACGCTCGTTGATTTTAATTTGAGTAGTTTCATTTTTTTTACCTGCCCATCATGATGCAACACTTACCTCATCCAGTCTATCTAATTTAGATATCACAACGTACACCTAACACTAGACGGCCACTTCGTTTAATCAGATTTGAGGTTTGTAAGTAATTAAATATCAGACTTGTAAATACATTCTAATGCTTTAATTATTGCCGGGAAAGTCAAACTAAGGTAGGCAATTAATTTGAGTAATAGTGACATTATTGGCAGTCAAGTCAAGATAGATTACTTAACAATTGTTTGGTTCTTGAATTTGCATTATTGCAAATAAGTTCAAATTACCCTTTTCAAGATAGGGTACCAGGAGGACGCTACACATTCCATATATGTATTTGGCAGGGAGGTTTTTCTATTGGTTAGTTTTAAATTGTCACGTGTGCCATATTTTTTTTCTTTTCTCGCTTTCAGGCTATCGAATATTTTGATATTGAAATGGTCATAAATTAAGAATCAAAAATTGACGTATCTTTTGCTATTAATTTTTGTTAAGCTTAGGATTGCAGTTCGAATTAAATTTCGTATTGTATCTAAAATGTTTTTTTGTTGGTATTAATTTAGTTTCAATTGTAAATGTCACAAAATTTTTCCAATGTTTAGTTAGTTAGAATGGAACTTTAAAATTAAAATTTGTTATTGAGTAAAATTAAAATAGAGTTTGGATAAATGCGAGTTACAGATATTAAGTTGCTTTTATATTTCGTTTCCGTTAACGTCAGTTTGAGGTACAGTTTGGGAAATAGGTGCCATGAGTCTTTCTGTATAAAGTTCACCGGTTCGTTTTAGTTGGACTTCGTCATTACAGAAGATGGAGAAATCCATTTGAGCTACAATATGTCCTGGAGTAAAAATAAGTGCACGATATAGCTCGTGAGATAATTCCGTTTTGATTACATGAACGCTGACAATGCAGTACCTATGTGAAAGCTTGATGTTAAAAAATATGACGCAAGAGTGTAGAGATGATTTAAGTGCAGAGGGGAAACCGGCTTCTTTTTCGCGGTCAATTAGGGGAGTCTTACGCGCACTGTGACTGGCGGTTGTGTCGGCCCTGAGGAGTTATGAACGTTTCGTAGGGTTTACTTGCCAAAGCACCTGCTGGTGGATATCGTAGTGATTCAACACTCCAGGGATTGTATCGATTTATCGGACCTTTGGTGTCAGTATCGAATTTCGTGAAAGGGGTGCAACCGATTAGTGAAATATTTAACGCTTATTACGGATTGAGTTTACCCAATATTAGTTATTGAAGGAGCACACCAGTCCCCGCGCATATAATCAGCCGGCTTAATAGATTAACTGTATATAAAACTTTTGTAAATACATATAATACTAAAATTTCGTGTAAACAATACAAGATGCAATAGTTAATGTGACCAAGACTCTGAATTATCGATTATAGGGTTGGTTCTGTGTATACAGATTTTATAAATTCAGCTAATTAAAAGATTAAAATCAGTCAAGTTTCCATTTTGGGATTGCTGCGTGTAACGGGCCAATTCTTGGCTATCGATACCTTAATTTGTTTTCAATTCTTGTCTATCGTTACCTTAATTGAAGTTTTGAGTTTTTATTATTATTGGTAAATATATTTACAGTACGTTGGTACTTTTTCTTTCAGTAATTAAATTTTGGACTGTATTTGGATATTTTCACTTTAGTCTGCATAATTACGGATCCCTGTGTATATTTAGTAACCTAACTACTTTTGTTATTTTGTACGCTAATGCGAATTTAACACGCATGATTTACGTCCTTTCTGTTTCTTCTGCCATATAGTTCATTACATTACGTTTAAGATTTGCTTCTCTTTTATAACGGTGCAAGGGTACGCCTATACATTAAGGAAACTGCTTGTGGTAAGAAAAAGCTGAAATTTTTATGAATTTTTGTACTTGCAAAGGCGAGATGGTGACGTCATGAAATTACATAAAATGTCGTGGATGATATGCAATTTTTGTCTTGAAAATAGAGATACCTTTGTATCACTACCGCTTGCTGTTAGTACGCCTGCTGTTAGTTTGCCTGCGTTTGTAGTTTTTCCATTATTGGTATGTGTGAAAAACCTTACATATATTGTCTACAGTTCGTTTATTGGTACGTTATTGACAAATGGAAATTACCTTTATGGTATGGTTATCTTGTGAGAGGAAATGAAATTCTCCTACTACGGTGCATTTTAAGACGAAGTAATATATTTATTTTGAGAACATGTAATATGTATCATTTCATGCAACGTATGTTTAGTAAGTAAAGAAATCAGTTAGTGTTATTTTGATAGGGTTATAAAGGAACAGCTGTTTTCTGCTCCTAAGATAAAAACATTTGAGTTTATAACTTATAGTACTGTAGTATTTGTTGACATAGGTTAGTATACATTTTATTATGAATACAGTGTTGATCATATTGCATTCTGAATTTTCAGTAAAAGTAGATGATAAGCTTATATAGTTGAGTTGATTTAGTAATTATTTAAAATCGTAGATCTTTACGAGAAGTATCATTACGGTACAAATTTCTCAATTTTTGTTGTATTTTAATTATTAAACCTATAAATTAAGTGGGTGCAACAACAAATGCTTAATACTCGTTATACCTATGGATATATCTCTGCCTCCCTCACGACCTGAAAATCAATCAGTTTTCAAGTACAGTAAGTTTCATAAGCTTGTACCTCACTGAGCAAAAAAGGTGCTGCGAGAGATCATCCCTCGGGGAACCGCTAACGTGGAGGCTGGTTACACCCAAGCTAGCTTTCGCTGTGCAAGGTTCGAGAAGGCCTAAAGAAATACCCAGAAGGTAATCCATTTGTTTGCCTATTTATTGTGATTGTGATTATTTTATGTAATTAACATTTTATTCAGTTACAAGCGAATGAAAGCATTTGTTTTGTAATATAATGTATCAAACCATTAACTTTTATAACAATTTAGACAAGATTAGAGGAAGCTATCTTGCATGGTTGTTTTCGTTTAAGCGATTAATACTTACTATTCCCAATTATAATTTCAAGGCAACAGACATTTGAACTGGCACTGGTGTATATTGTGTATTATTATTATTATTTATTTTGATCTACTTAATATATTGATAGTATAATGAATCTATGAACATTATTTGTAATCCATTTCTGGCCAGTGAAAAGCTACTATGACGGAATTTGGTGTTTTAAAATTCAAGTATAATAATCAAATGTTATTGTTTTGAAAGGGATCTAATGGCAAATTCACGATCTGAAGTGATACATTTATTTTTTTATAGAGCATTTAGTTAACGTAACCAATTAAGAGTTTCGATAGCGATTTTGCGTTTGTTTTTTCTTTTTAGTTAGTTGATGATAGAATTCTGATAGATCACTAGTTTACTCACGTGTATTTAACGTTTCAGGTATTAGCGAAATATTTAGTGTTCGTTTATGTGCGTTCATTTTTTTTTTTGTTTAAAACCGTTGGGTTCCCAGTAAAGTAAGCATAGGTTACGAAGGCCGTTGATCCAACAGCTGATTTGATCACAGGTTTTATTACCTTGAACCTGTGTGGCTATTTTATTGATTTTTATACGTAGATCCCACGCATCTAATTATTAGCCCACGTAATTTAAGTGAAAACTTGTCTGTTTAGCTGAATGTAGCTTTGCAAGTGCCCAGACGTGCTCTTCCCGATTTTGTTTTAACAACATTCTGGCGCACAATAATACATTTTGATTATTTTTCTTTATGTCTGACAACCCCAATTTAGGACGGTGATACGGCAAGCCACCCTAAATATTTAAATTCTGCAACACACTTACGGCCCTTATATCTCACTAGTCGGCAAACTTTAATTATCTGTTACGTCCGCTGTTAATTCCGTTTTCACCTTTAACATCCAATAAACGACCGACTGCGAAATGCGCATACGGAATGTGATTCGGAGCCAAATCCGCATACGGATTTGACAAGTTCTTAAAGGTGAGTTATAGATTATAGTTTTACGAATAGACAAGTGAATAGACGTGATAATCTAAAAAATTAATATTAGTATTACCCCTACGTATTCACATTTTCATATTGCATAGGTGCAATGACGTTATTTTAATTTAAGGGAGGACTGTCAAGCGTAATCAATATTTTCTGTAACCACAATCATGACTTGAAATCAGCTAAACCCCTTTCGCATTTGCGCCCATCTGCAGCTACCAGAACAGAAGTTGAGGCTTATTTTGATAGTATAATGGGTATTAGGGAATCGCTTGCCTACCATGCATCTAAATGAGAATTGCAATTTGCAACCGAGATTTAGCAAAATCGCGCTGCACTACACTGGCACGAGAAATGGAGAATGATAAATTTAGGACCTCGTCATGTAACTGGAGTTGTCGATGTAAATATGAATCGCCATTATTTAAAGATTTGTTGTTATTCTCAGAAATTAAAAGAGAAGCTAGAAGTTTTTACGAAGATGAAAGTATAACTGTAAAGTATAAAGAAAATCCATTTTCCGTCGACATTATTACTCCAATTATGCAACGCTTACACAACCTACTTTTTTCTAAAGACATTGTTTTCACTGATAGCACTACGTTTTGTGGCTCTTTGAGTCATTCAGTTACGTTTATGTTAACCAATGTGAAATTCATGCAGTGCAGTGATAACTAAGGGGTAAACAATAGATGATTATGCTTCCGGCCATCAGGTAATCAAAGATTTCCTACCAAATGCCTTTTGTGGAAACAGTTTTCCAAAACTGTTTATTACAGATGATAGTGATGCCAAGAAAAGTGCTCTGAAACTTGAAGACCAGAGTTGAGAACACTTCTTTGCCGGTTCCATATATACCAGGCTATGTGAAAAGAAAAATGGAAATGCACAAAATGGTCGAAAACTTTTGTATAAAGATTTTCAGAAAATTTAATTGCCGTTCGCTCCAAAGAAAGTCAGCGAAACGTTTTAGATTGCATCTCAAAACACAGACAAATTCTCACAATGGTGCTTCGCATACAGGGATGCAACGACGTATGGACACCAAAGAAATAACTTCAGTGAAATCACAGTAAGGATAGAGTGTTTCGTAGAAATAAAGTCTATAATGCTATGGCACTCACAGGCTTTTGCTGTACTGCCATGGAAAAAAACTAAAAAGACTTAGAAATTTTGTTAATAATAAACTTTCACATGAATTATACACGGTTCCTATCGAGAAAAACACTTACAGTTCTATAATTCCCTTACGCCATCAACATCAATGGTGGTTTCACAAGATAATGCTCCAAACTCTTCATATACAGGCATTTCTGCAGATGAGTGTAGTCTGGTTTGTGAAACTAACACAAATAATTATAAAAGTGTGGGAGAAGGAAATGGTTAAAAGCAGTGATATGACTTCAAGGAAATTTTAAACATGGTAAAAAAGAAACATGCAAAATTCAGTACAAGTGTATCCACCTTTGGAGTCTTTCAAAAAGCGGCTCGCAAATGTAAAAACAAAAACAGCTTTGGAGAGTTTTCTAAGTACTGCTGGAAGTTCATCTGCAAGACGACTTAGAGGAAAGGCCAACATAAGAGTGCAACCAACTTCAATCAGAAGGCGTAAAGCTGGAGTTACAAGAGGGTCTAAAAAGGCTGCACGTCGAAGACCTGCTAAAGATGAGCCTATAAAGAAAAGACCAAAACTAAAGCATACGCTATTAGCTAATGTTGCAGCGAATCAGCCAAACGCTATTAAGCACAGTGTTAAGCATTAAATTTTTCCTGTACTGTACTTGTACACTTATTTATCTACTTTACCTTTATGTGACTTTTCTTAAAATTACATTTAATATTTATTATCTACTTTTTGATGTTAGCGAGGCAGTATTCATTGTAGCATTGTGTTTTTATAAACACACCAGCAAAATTAGGGGAACTGGCAAAATTTATACTAAGTTTGACTTCCATTTTCTCTTGAACCCTTAACTCGATTTTGATATTTTTTTTTAAATTGTAGTTTGATTCTTTAAGAACACGTTCGGCTTATTTCTGATTTGAAACAATTGGTCGAAATGTCATATACAGAGCTGAAAAGAAAGCATCGTTTTTTTGTTAATTTTTTAGACACACTGTAGAGTTAAAGAATGAAATTTGATATCATTTGATAATGCCAGATTAAAGATTGATCTTTTCTGAGCATTTTCGTTTTTTTTATTTACTCTGATATCGTAGTAATTAAGGGTGCTACAGGGTTTTGTTGAAATTAGTGCACTGACACACTTTTAATGGGTCACATTCAACATTTTGATTGTTAAAATTCCAACATTGGTGGTTTGAATCCTACTGATGTGGCGATGGGCGTAGCGTTGACTGAAGAAGGTAGATCTTACTCTTGTGTTGCTGATGTGTAAGGAAAATCAAAATCCACGGTTTACCGTAATGTAAGACGTTGGGGGCAATCTGGGAAGTATAAAAGGAGACAACGCCAAGGTAGAAAACGGATAACCACGGCTAGAGATGACAGATTTACAGTCTTACAAACATTACGAAACAGGAAAGAGTACCACAATTGGTAAAACGAGATGGAAGAAGTACGTGTAATAGGATTAAGTGATCAGCTCATTAGCAGAAGGCTCAAAGAAATTGGTTTGAAGGCTCCACAACTTCAGCGACTCCATAGATTGACGAGACTACACTTCGCTCGGGAGCATGAAAATTGGGAAAATGACCAGTGGACCAAAGTTTGTAACACCCTTTAAGTCAGCCTACAAATCGTAATGTTCTATCAGTACACTTCTTAGGTTCTATAAGTACTTCTACACCCAAGACTACAAATTTTAGCTACTAACAGTTTGGGTCATAAACAGAAGATTTTGTGCCTTTTGCTCAGTCGTAGATTAAATTGGGCCAGGTTCTTAAAATTGTCGATTTGTGTTATTAACCAAAAAATATCTACATGTACTTAGATATATTCACTTTAAAATCGAGGTTGCTTCTTCCTGAAAATAATTATTAAATACTCGGACGCCGCCTTGTTCTAAATATGGAAAAAATTTAAAAGAAAATTTCTACAATAAAAAATTTTATTAACACGACCTATATCTAATTATAAACAGAAATACTTAATGCTAGTATTGGTAACGTTAAAAACTATGAATAATTGTTGATGTTGTGAGTAATTAATGGAATCAGAATACCTTAGTCTTGGACACACTGTAGATGGCGAAATGGATGCATGCTGTGTCAGCGATTGTGGAAAATTGATGCGTAATATTACTTCAGGTTGAAATAAATCTGGATTTGTATGCTAAATAATTTCCAAATGACTAAATTTGCAAGATTAAAGTGTTTTAGAATTCCATTGCCATTAATGCAGGTGAATACCTCACTCTTGATTAATCGTAATCAGTAATAGTGAAGTTAAAGTAAAAAATAAATCGTAAGCATGAAAGCAAATATAAAAAAAAGTGCCTGAAATGCAAACGTCTTAAACATTGTAAAATAATCTTTAAATAACTCACCATAAAATTTATAGCACTTTCAATAAAAAAATATTTAACAGCAAACACGGATGCTTACATCCACCTTAAAAATATCATCAACGAAAAACGACGCTAAGGCCTTTGTCTGAAACTCGAATGTGCGAACAGCATGCGTACGAGTTATAATTAAAATATTTAAATGCATGTTTTCATGCATCTAGATATGCAACACACGCTGCACGCAATGCACGGTAAGTTGCCTAAATGTAAATTTTATTACAAACGTAAAAAGTTTGTTACAAATTCTTTTCACAGATGAGAGCCGCGTTTGCGTTAACTCCATCGATGGAAAGGTTATATCGCCGCCGAGGAGAACAAGATGAACAGTTTAATTTTAATCCTGTTTCGTTCGGTGGAGTTTCAGTGATGGTCTGGGGTGGGATACGTTTAGGAGGCCGAACAGACATGGCTATTGTTAGTGGGACTTTAAATGCAAATGAATACATTCAAGATATTCTGCAACAGTATGTCTATCATTCGCATCCCCAAATCGGAGAAAACTGTTTGCTGATGCACGGCAATGCCGCCCTCATGGTGCTTGTCATGTCTCAGACTTTTTAAATACCGTCGAAATAAGGGTAATGGATTGGCCTGCATGTTCCCCAGACCTTAATCCGATCGAAGATATCTGTGACATGTTAGATAGGCGAATAAGATCCAGAAATCCCGCAGTTCACAATCCCAAACAAGCAGAAGCAGCTTTTCTTGAGACCTGGGATAATCTGCCTCATGAGTTGCTTGATAATGAGTATGAGAAGACGGATGACTGTGTCATAACTACACGTTATTAAAACATTTCTTATTGTTGGTGTCTTGAATCGTTCTCGTTAGTTAATTGATTGTTATTGTTTTCCTTAGAGTCGTTGGTCTTTAAACACGCTTCAATTTATGGACTAAAGCACAAATAAAAGTGTGCCAATGCACTAATTTTAACAAAACCCTGTAGCACCCTGAATAACTGCGATATCAGAATAAATAAAAAAATGAAAATGCTCAGAAAAAATCAATCTTAAAATCTGGCAATATGAAATAATGTCAAATTTCATTCGTTCACCCTGCAGAGTGTCTCAAAAATTAAACAAAAAAACAGTACTTTCTTTTCAGCTCTGTATATGACATTTCGACCAATTGTTTCAAATCAGCAATAGGTCTAACGTGTTCTTAAAGAATCAAACTATAATTAAAAAAAAGAAGATCAAAGTCGAGTTGAGGGTTCATGAGAAAATTGAAGTGTAAATTTTGCCTATAAACGAGGGAGTGTAAACGTCCCAAATGAAAAAATGTTGCGGATTTAAATCCGGTGACCTGGGTGGCCATGAATGTGGATCTGCGCGGCCCACTAAATTTTCTCTATAACTTTCATCCAGAAATTTACGTGCTACTATGCTAAAGTAAGGAGGGCACCTTCGTGCATAAACCACATTGCTCCAATAGGACATTTTCTAATAGTTCAATTAACACAAATTCCAAAAAATGATGATACTATTGACCGTTTAATCTCGAGGGTAAAAAATGAAGTCTAATGAGATAATCATCTACAAAACCAACGCAGACATTCACAGAAAACTGTTGATAATTATTTTCTATTTTTCTATAACCACATGGGGATTTTCTTCAGTCCAGATATGATTGTTATGAAAGTTCACAATTAAATTTCTGGAAAAACGCGAATTGTATGGCTTAAAACTCTTAAAAACACTTGAAACATTTTCGATCAAATAATTACGTACGCACCGCTTAAAGTTATGCCACTTAAGTCAAAGTCAAATTTGTTGGCTTAATTGTTTTTCTTGCCACAGCATTCTTACATTTTTGTTACTTTCAAAACATTGCAGTAATAAATAACGTTATGCATTTTATGTGATTTGTTTTATCGCGAACAGTTAATAAAACCGAAAAAGATGGTTAATGCGAAAAAAAAAGTAAAGTTTTAAAAAAGTCAGTGGGGTACATTTCTCTTGTAAAAAATATTAGTTAACGTCCTTTTCAGTACGCTTCCTGCACTTAATAATTTTAATCTAGTTAAATTAGCTACTTTCTACCATAAGTAACACTGCCAAATTTCAACAAAACCGGCTGAAGAATTACTAAGATTTTTACGAATCAATTTTTTTAAAAAGAGTTTGACACCCTGTACATTCAAAACAAAGCATTAACGTTTATATAAACTTTTCGCCTTAAAATCACTCAAAAACCACCCCTTAAAGTTTGGCCACGTATTTGAATAACACCTGATATACAGGGTGTTCGAAAATTACACGACCACTTTGTAGTGGGTGGTTTCCCGTAATAAAATTTAAAGAAACGTTCCTGTAAATATAGCTCTAAAACTGCATACTTTTCGAGGTGCAGTGTGTTAAAGTAAACTTCCGAAATCAATTTATTTTCATTTCTTACGAACATTTAGTTCACAGGGTTGGTGTATACCAGAACTCCCTTAAGAAGTTGTTTTGAGCCCCTGCAAATATTGTTGATAATTTTTTTGGTCTCAAATTACCAATCCTTTTCAAATCTTAGCTTAATTGGTGCAACTGTTTAGAAAGAAAGAACAAACTAAACAATGAACCTTCTTGAGAAGTGGCTAGATCAATCTCCGATATTAGTGCCATAAGGTGTTAATACTAATCCTGACCAAATTTCAACTCAATTGATCTAATCGTTCGAAAATATGTGCAAACAAACCTAAAAGGAAATGTGAAAAGAATGAGGAGTTGTGTTTCGAACTTATCGCTATACCATTTCCAAATAAAGTAAAAGTGGTAAAAAACGAGGAAACAAAAAATTATATTTTTGAAATTTGGCGAATTTTAAATACCTTGCGATATTGCAGGTTCACATTCCTTTAATATAAGTAATTTGACTGTAATCTCATTATAGAATTTACATCAGTTCACATACATAAAGACACAATTTACATCGATTGGGGCTTGTATCTTAACAGCTCAGTTGGTAAGAGCGGTACTCTAGCAAAGTACATGCCGTAGGTTCAAATCTTTTTCACGGTAAACTCTTTATTTATGTGTCTAATAAAATTAATAATAATTTTTAATTACCAAAAAATAATGTTTGCATTTTTAACGTTTTTGTGATTTAAATCTCGATTAATTTTCACTTTATGCAAAGAAAAATAAAAGTGATTTATTACATAGGAAGCCTGAAATTTACAGTCCAGCACACACCCAAGTACGTATGCACATCTAAAACTTATAGGTTGTCTCAAAATTAGAGACAACAGATTTTATTATGCGATAACCCGTAAGTAATTATAATTACCACAATTCACTAACCTATAAAATATTTAAACTTCAAACTGTAACAGCTCAAGTTATAGGTGTGAGGGATTCATGACTCTCGACAAAGAGAGAACGTAAACACCGAACGCGTTCGGTGTTTTAATTTTGTGTGGTGTGTGTGGTACGTGGGGGCGTGGGAGTGTTTGTATATTATTGTTTCTAAGTATATTACAATTACTAATTATGTAAAATCAGAAATGTGAGTTTTGAACCAGTTATTACACTAATTATTATTATTATTATTATTATTATTATTATTATTACTATTATTTTTATAATAATAATTATTATTATTATTATTCATTAGCGAATATCTAAGTGTTTTCAGTAAGATGACATCTTTGTGTTACTTCAACAACACCCACAAAAACTTATAAATTGCAGTGACGGAGTGACCTCTCCATTGTAATATCTGAATAATCACATTTTGCACGCATGATAGATGGTGGCTCCGGACACGCTCTGGTGACGAATGAGGAAACGGCTTGGGGGAATGAAGAAAAGTGATGCCCACGTTAATGCAAGGAATAAGGAGCTTGGAGCTTACGAAACAACTGCTGGAAGTACCGAATAATATTGCATCGCGGATCAGCTACCTGTCGCGTCGTGTTCAACAGGGCCTCTACGGCTGGTCTCCACTAGCCAAATCGTCTGCGGCCACGTTTCACGTGCTTCAAAATGTTGAGGTCTTGGCTTAAACGCACGGATCGAAAGGTGACAACCCTATTAATAATTCCCAATCCTAAGGTGGAACAGCTTACATCAAAAGTTTGAATGGCAAGGAGCAATCCCGGTAATTAGTAAGCGAACTTTCTTAAAGGTGACCGGTAATTGTCTAGTACTACAATGGATACTAGTATAAAAAAAGAAACGAGTGGTGTTCTTCTAAATGTACCAAACAGTAGACCAAAGACTTTAAACGGACCAATCCATCGTTTCGCCGATGGTAGACAGCGTCTACTGGCATGAACAAACCGATATCAAGTGATCAGACCTCTAGGCTGAATTAAGCGGTAGCTAAACTGCTATCACAGCATGGAGTCGACTGGGCCCGCGTTGTGGAATAGGCAATCTCGCAGTATGACTAAACAGAAGGTTAAGTCCGACAAAAGGAAGAAAAATCCCAAGTCCGACTACATCACGCCTCAAACTGATGGAAAGAAAAAGCAGTAATGACGGGAGTTGGTTGGTTTAAGTTGCACCACTGTTCCACAAAACCCGCTCAATCCTTTCACCACCTTTGTATAGGCTGTAAAAAAATGATGGAAGGCCCCCACAAAGGCGCCAGGTAATACAAATGGAAGTAGGCGCAAACCGAAAACAGCAAGTCGACTTTTGACCTGTACGCAGTAGAGCCTCAACCAACTTTTCGGGGGTGGATGTTCCTACCACAGAGGTGAAAGCCCTCATTGACCACTACAAAAGGAACGTAAACATCGTACTCCACTGCGACGGACACAAAAATAGAGATGAGTCTTAGTCAAGGTACATAAGTTTAACCTCGCTTGAATAGAAAACAGGAGGAGAAAAGGCACGTTTCATCAACAGAATTAGGCAGGCCTTCGAGAACACTCTTTTGACTTCATTAATTGATGCAAAAGCAATCAACTGGCACGTCTCATGTAAGGCCTCACTCACAGACCATAGACATGTAGGGTTGTAGGTAAAGATTCCAAGCAGGCAATCAGTAGCCATTGTGTCCAGCAACTAATTGTCTTGTACTCATGTGGAGCAAATCAGATATGAGGTTGAACAGATCCATCACACAGTAAATATAATAGATGATGTAGAAATAGCCCCAAAGTATCTATCCATGTATGCGAGTATGTGTGGGAGTGTGAGTGCGAGTCTGTGTACGAGTGTGAGATTGTGTGCGAGGGTGTGCGAATCTATGCGAGTGTGTGTGTGTGTGTGTGTGTGTGTGTGTGTGCGCGCGCAGTGTGTGCAAGTGTGTGTGCGAGTGTGTGTGCGAGTGTATGTGAGTGTGTGTGCGAGTGTATGTGCAGTGTATGTGCGAGTGTGTGCGGGTGTAACTACGAGTGTGTGTGCGAGTGTGTGCGCAAGGGTGTGTGCGAAAGTGTGCGAGTATGTACGAATGAATCGCCTTATTGAAATTCCAGTTGCGTAACAATTGTATCATTAAACAAATTCTCCCGTACACACTAAACATACCTAGTGCGTCAAAATTTTCTCACAACCCATGAGATCTATATATCAATTTTTATGTATCTTCAGAAATATTGGATAAAACCCAAAAATAGCTCCTGATAAATCACCCTCTCCGCCGCTGAATTTCTTCCAAAATTTAATCAGGTCCAGGAGAAATAAAACAAGCTTAAATACGAAATTTTCAGTACGTACGTATTTTCGTTCTGGAGTTATCGTGGATATTAGTATACATTCACACATCCAAACTGACACACAACAGACATAGCCAATTTTGGCAAAACTTTGCCAAACGCCGAGTCGATTAACGATAGAAAAAAAAGCCGATTGCATAAGCTTCTATACCTACAGGTAGCACAGAAAGCTGGATGAGGTGCATTTCATGTAAAGCAAATTTTATCACAATGATAGCATAATGACATCACTAACCGTAATTCACTTGTGATGCAAAAAATGGAACAAAAAATTATTTTGTAATTAATAATTAAACAAAACGGCGACACAAGGGATGTCAAAATCGAATTTCTACTTTACCGACGGGAAAATATTCTACACAGACAAGAATACAGAAATTCTCTTCACCGCCAAGTGGTTTGTGTCTCGGACAAAAGTGGTCAAGACCCCTTTGAAATATGGAACCCGAAGGGAGATGAAAAACTAATCCAAAAGAGATGATTAAAATAAGAAAGGGAAAAACCGTTTACCGTCCAAATAAAGAAGTCTTCTTTACCGACAAGTGGTTTTCGTTTCGGATAAAGTGGGCATGGACAATTTGAGACACGAAAATCACGCTGAGGACAAAAAAACTAATTAAAAAAAAAGGATATACACATACACGATGAAGAAGCCCACGTAACTGAAGCAGGGATAAAAATAGAGATTGAAAAACGGATTGAAAAAGAAATAATAAAAATAGGGGACGAAAATCCGACTGACCAAGCGGGCAAAAAAGCAACTTTCTTTACCGACAAGTCGATTGCGTTTTACGACAAAGTGTTGCTGTTCTACCAACAATTTGATAAACGACTTTGTTTTGCTATAATTTACCTTAAATGTGATGTTGTAACAGATTTGAACAAAACAGTTTAAATAGTAGATTAATTATAGTAGCTACAACTCATTGCAATTAGCCAATACTAAAGAATAGTAAAAAAAAGTCAACGTATTTACTTACACTAACACTTATAAAGTATTATGCGAGTGTGTGTGAGTGAGTGTGCGTGAGTATGTGCGTGCGCGTGTGAGCGTGTGCGCGCGTGTGTGTGCGCGAGTATGTATGGGCGGTTGTGTATACACGAGTATGTGCGCGAGTGAGTGAGCGAGTGTGTGTTCGCGAGTGTGTGCGTTCGCGAATGTGTTTGTGAGTGTGTGCGCGAGTGTGTGCACGAGTGTGTGCATGTGTGTGTGCGTGTCCTAGTATGTGTGCGAGTGTGCGTCAGTGTGGGTGTGTGCACGAGTGTGTATGTGCGCAAATGTGTGTGCGCGAATGTGTGTGGGTGAGTGTGTGTGGGCGGGTAAGTGTACGCGAGTGTGTGCGCGCGGGTGTGTGTGTGCGCGCGAGTGTATGCGCGAGTGTGTATGCACGAGTATGTGCGCGAGTGTGTGAGCGAGTGTGCGCGAGTGTGTTAGCGAGTGTGTGCATGAGTGAGCGAGTGTGTGCGTGCGTGTACGCGCGAGTGTGTGCGTGCATATGTGTGCGTGTCCTAGTATGTATGCGAGTATTTGTATGAGTATGTGTGCGAGTGTGTGCGCGATTGTATGTGCGAGTCTGTGCGTCAGTCTGTGCGCAAGTATGTGTGCAAGTATGGCGCGAATTTGTGCGCGAGTGTGTACGAGTGAATTGCGTTATTGAAATTCCAGTTACGTAACAATTGTACCAAAAAAATTCTCTCGTACAAATACACGTTCATACATCAGAAATGCATCGTACGCACAATGTAATACTAAATATACCCAGTGCGTCAAAATATTTTCACAACCCATGAGACATATCAGTTTATACAAACTTTATCTACAATTTGTTCAAAATCTGGCCACCTTGTAAGACAATTCTTGACTACATTAATCCACTTTATACTCGGAATGACGTTCACCCACTTTCCTCTACAGCGCTCCCGACAGGCATTTCTATGTCTTATACGTTAGCCAAATCAGTAGCAATCCTAGTGTGCGAAAACCAATATGTTTACCTCTATTTATCTTTCGTTCGAAATTAAAATCTTTAAGCGTACTACATTTGTATTCTATTACCAAATATTGTTACAAATGACTATACAATACGTTAGGCATATCTTTGTACAAATACTTTCTCACGCGTTCTACAAACTGCATTATTTATACGGTACGGTGCAAAATAATGTGTAACAAGTCTAATACTTCAAGATACTCTCACAACAATGAACACGTGGTTTTGTTTAAAAAACAGATGTTATAATTAAAAGCTTATTAGATAAACATCTTGCCCAGCTTTTTAATTTCTCTAATTTTTAAGTTATTTAAAAAACTGTGATATTTTCACGAAATTTCAATAGCTTGTAACTGGAAACTGGTTAGTTTCATTATATACACAGAGTGTTTCTTATGTTCGTGTCATAACTTGAAGAGGTGATTCCTTTACAGATTTTAACCCAAATAAACCATGGTCAAAAAACTAACCGTTTTCCCGATGTTGAAATTTCATGAAATAGCAATATTATAGAAACTTCAGTAACGTTTTGTTTAATAATGAAAAATGTATTACCTTAACCCATAGAAAGCTGGATGAGTCGCAATTTCATATGAAGCAAATGTTATAACAATATTAACATGATTAATAATTATGACGTCATTAACCGTAATTCAGTTGTAATACAAAAAAATAAAGAATTAATTAATTATTAACTGATCAATTACTTTGCTTATAAAACACTGGGTATTAAATGCATGTCTTGCTTTTATTATAGACGCCCTCAATGTTTTAGTAGTCTGAAGTACGTCATGTTATACTGATAATCATACAATGCTACATAAAACCGATTGAAACGTATAAAAATGCGAAGGCTAGAAACTAGAATTAACCAATTTTAAGGTTATAGGGAAAAAATGTGAAGGTATCGACAAAATAGTCGTATTCACCATATCGGGGTAATTGATAAATACATTCAAGGTCAATTATAAGTAATACTTTGATCAATGGTTGGTTAATAGAATGAGATCTACACCAACACACACGAGAGCATTGGACTCCAATTAGTATTCACTTCTTTTATATGGTTAAGAAGTAGTAATGGTGCGATGACCATCACGGTCCGCTGCACCCTACAGCAGGTGATTCATGCAAGTAACTCTAAATAAGGTTCTGCATGTCGAGCAATAACGACCTTGCTTTATTTTTAAGCTACTTTAATGCATTCAAAATAAATAACCGTCCAAATACAAACCTCTTCTTGAACACTTGCAGCAGCACGCAATCGGGAAGCTCTTGTTGTTCGAGGTTCCTCTGAACTGCTGGATATCTCCTTATGAACTACACGTTTCTTAACGGACGTTTGCGGTTCACTTAAAGGTGCGAATTGTGACGCTAATTGTTTTCGGCGTTCTTCTTTGTATTGAGCCATTCTTTCGGCCCGAGTACTTTGTAATTGCGACATTTTTCTATTGGATGAAATCGTAACATCACATGATTTAGAACAATTGGAATGAGTTTCTGTAACAAATAAATAACAATTAAATTTATATTATCATTATCCTCTGAGTCTTTTGTTTAGCCCGCCTACCATTTTTATGCAATATCTAACGCCCCCATTCTGAATACTATATTATAATTTAAAAATAAAAAAGAAACAAGCGCACTTTAAGTAAGGTTCATTCAATAACGCACAGTTGAGCAGATTCAAGCCACAGTTGAGTTACATACAACAATGCTCCAAATTTTCAAGATAATTAAAATTGATTAGATACGTTATTTTTTATAGGTTAATTATAAAATACAGTATGTAATAGTATTATTTACTATATTCTACAACTAATGACCGATGTTTTAAGAATAACACGCTTCCTATGGCACTGTTTAATCATTATTAAGTCTATTATGTAAATATTAGGAATATAATATTATGGTTGAAACGCTTTACAAAATAATACATCTGTTAAGAAGCATAAAGGCCATCCCCGCTTTTCTATTGTAACAGAACCCTTTTCTTTGTAAATAAGCAGTAGTAGGTTGTAAGAGTTTGTGGCATTATGTTAAAAGTATCTTAAGTAAACGTTGTTCAATACACACGCATTTTTTTTCTCGTATATTCACCCGAGAGTGACTCAAAGTCATGACGTGTTATAATTGTGTATCAGCGTCATAAACACATGGTCCTTCGAGCCGGATATAATTAACTAATAATTTATTCGATACATCACGTGAAACTCAAATTCTGAAGCGCGTATCAGAATTCTCGAAACAAACCTTCGCTGCAAGCAAGACGTTCCTAGCTACCAGCTGCCACCGAAGACAATCATAAAGGTCAGATAATCCTATTCATTATCCTTAATTTAATCCTTAATTTAATCTTAAAACCGGTAACATGTCTACAAATGAGAGTGAATCACAATTGCATGATAATTTAAGAATTTTAAGAAACAAGCGTACATTTCTGAAACGTAATTGTACCATTTTGCAACAATATTTAGATAAAATAGACGCATCCGAAAATTTAAGTCAAATCCGTAAACAATATGAATTGTGTGAAAAGGCTATTAATACGTTCGATGAAGTATTTGAAAATGTTTATGAAGCGGATCATGACAAAGAATTTGAGGAATTTTTCCAAGAACGTTCAGAAATAGACGCTTTGTTTTCAAAACTAAAATTGAATGTTACTGCATATTGTAAAGATAATCCGCAAAGCGAACCGCCACCCATAAACCCGAATGGTCTGAAATTGCCATCTGTAAATTTACCTGTTTTACTGGAAAGTATGAAGAGTGGCTGTCCTTTAAAGACACGTTTAACACTTTAATAGATGCAAACAATAGTTTGTCAAATATTCAAAAATTACAGTACCTTGTATCTTGTATTAAAGGTGAAGCTTTAGATGTCATAAAATATTTAGATATCACAGAGCAAAATTATAAAAATGCACGTGATTTATTGCGACAACGGTTTGAAAATAAAGAGTTATTGTCAATAATCACATTCGCGGTCTTATTGAAATTATAACTTTGATAAAAGAGAGTTATCATGGGTTTCGTAATATTGTCGATGTAGTATCTCAACACACACGATCCTTAAGCGCAATGGATCGTCCAGTTGATAAGTGGGATGATATTCTTGTATTTATAATTTTATCGAAACTTCCATTTCCAACGCGTAAAGAATGGGAGGCTAAACTAACAACTACCGAATTGCCCACTTGTAAAGAATTATTAGATTTTCTCATACATAAATGTCACACATTAAATGCAATTCAATCGAATGAAACATTGCAAAATATTTCTAAGAGCAAGACTGTGTCTTGCAATTTAGTTTCGAACAATAATGTTATTTGTAATTATTGTAATCAAACTGATCATTACATTAGTCGATGCACCTCGTTTTTAAAATTGAATGTTCAGTCGCGTATTGATAATGCTCGATCGAAAAGGTTGTGTTTGAATTGTCTTAGGCGCGGTCATTCCTCTTACGTTTGTAAATCATCTCGCTGCCAAAAATGCAAAAAGGCTCACAACACGGTTTTACATCTGGAATATGAAACTTCAAATATTGTAACAGAGGAACCGCAACCAAGTAGCAGTCATTTAGAGGAAGCAGTAGCGTCTTCTTTATTTACGGCCCCAGTCCATCAAATGTTATTTTAGCCACTTGTTTAATTGAAGTAAGAGATGCTTACGGCACCTATCATGTAGTACGTGCATTGTTCGATTCAGGATCTCAAATTAACATTATATCAAAAGGCTTACTCGATTTACTTCAACTACCCGCTCATCAGGTTAACTTACCGATAGCAGGAATTAATAATAATTTAACACACGCAAACGTAAGCACGATTATCGAAATTAAATCGAAATATTGTAATTTTTCTGTAAACCTAAATGTTTTTGTTTTGAACCACATTACTGGTAATATACCTGCAAAATCTATAAACCCGGGTATAATTAACATTCCAAAAAATTTACAATTAGCAGATCCTGAGTTTTATAAGGCAAGAAAAATAGATTTGTTAATTGGCGCTCAAATGTTTTTCAAACTACTATGCATTGGACAAGTACGCACAAATCACAGCGGGTTGATTCTGCAAAAATCAGTATTCGGTTGGTTATTATCAGGAGAAATACCCAGTACCAATTATTTCACCAATGCTGTAGCATCCTGCAATTTAATCAGGTTCGCGGAATTAAATAAAAATGTTGTTAAATTTTGGGAAATCGAACAAATTCCAAATCATAAAATACGGTCGCGTGAAGAAATTGAATGTGAGAAACATTTTGTAAATAATACACAACGGGACAATACAGGGCGATTTATAGTTGCGTTACCGTGGAAGGCGGATCCAAGTTTACTCGGAGATTCATTAGAAATTGCTAAAGGACGTTTTTTAAATTTGGAGCGTAAGCTGACGCGAAATTCGGATGCTAAAAGGGATTATAATTTATTTATGAAGGAATATTTAGACCTCGGTCACATGCAAGAAATAGGTTTACTCGATAGTTGCAGTGACGACGGATATTTTACCCCATCACGCGGTATATAAGGAAGAAAGCGTTACTTCCAAGGTCCGGGTTGTTTTGATGCTTCGTGTAAAACAACCGCGGAAATTCGCTGAACGATTTATTAATGTTAGGACCCGTATTACAAAACGATTTGTTTAGCATTTTATTAAAATTTCGATTGCATAAGTTTGTTTTAACCGCAGACATTAGCAAAATGTATAGACAGATATTAATCTCGCCAAGAGATAGAAATTATCAAAAAATATTGTATAGATTTGACACGACTAAGCCCATAAAAATATTTGAATTAAAAACTTTAACGTACGGGACTCGACCAGCATCATTTATCGCAACTCGTTGTCTAAAGGAAGTTGCTTCCGAAGTTCAAGACAATGATTCCTTACTTTACAACATAATTTGTCACGATTTCTATATGGACGATTTGATCACAGGTTGTGACAATGAAAAGGAACTTATATCAATTCGTGATAAATTAATAAATTTACTAAATAGCGCCGGGTTTTTGTTGCGTAAATGGGCATCTAATAGCGAAAGAATATTAAATGGCTTATGTTCGAATAAAGAAAATATAGTATTTGTAGGTGAAGAATCAAAAATTAAAAACTTTAGGTATTTGTTGGTCACCGATAATTGATAAAATTCAATATAGTTGGAAAATTGATTACAAGGGTGATAGAATAAGCAAACGATATGTTTTAAGCAAATTTCTTCGATATTTGATCCACTAGGTCTGTTGGGACCAGTAGTAATTGTGAAATTAATAATACAAGACTTGTGGAAAATAAATAGTGGTTGGGATGAGTTTGTACCGTTAGACCTACAAACCAAATGGACCCAGTTTTGTAACGGATTAAATGAGCTATCCACCTTATCTGTACCTAGAAAACTGTCTTTTCATAAAAATTCGCGTTTAGAGTTACACGGTTTCGCGGACGCAAGCGAGAGAGCTTACGGAGCATGTGTGTTTCTTAAGGAAATAGGAGCAGATGGTAGAATAAATTGTGGAATTTATTGTGCAAAATCGCGAGTTGCGCCTTTAAAAACGTTGAGCCTACCTCGCCTAGAATTGTGTGCAGCGTTACTGTTAAATGATTTAATGCACAAGGTTTCAATAACTATAAAGGATTTTAACATTTCATCTGTTAGTTACTATTCCGATTCAACAATTACTTTGTCTTGGATTCATTCGTGTCCTAGTAAATGGAAAAGTTTTGTTTCCCACCGGGTGGCTGAAATCCAGTCCAAATCGAACCCATCGTCGTGGTATCACGTTAGTAGCTATGAAAATCCCGCAGATATAATCTCTAGAGGATCTACTCCAGTTGAACTTATTTCAAATGAATTGTGGTGGAAGGACCATCGTTTCTTCTTAACACAGATTTCAAACCAAAACCTTTTAGACCCATCGATGGTCAAACAAGTCCCGAGGTAAAAGTTCTACTTGCACATAATACGGGAACGACTAAAATAATAAGGAATTCGGAAATTACATTTTTCAAAATTTTCTTCGTTTACGAAACTAATTAGAATCACTGCTCTTTGCTTGAGATTTTATCATAATTGTAAAAATAAATCAGAAAGGGCTTTGGGTGACTTATCAATTAAGGAATTGAACGATGCAGAAAAGTCGTTAATAAGGCTTGAACAAGGAATTCATTTCATGCATGATGTTGAAAATTTAGTAAAACTGAAACAATTAAACTCAAAGTCAAAAATTTTATGCTTAAGCCCATTTCTAGACCATGAAAACATATTACGCGTGGGCGGACGTTTGAAAAACTCTGATTTAATTTTTAATAGCAAACATCCCGTATTACTACCAAACGGCCCGTTTTGTAACTTGTTAATCGAACATGCTCATAAATTATCATTACATAGTGGTACACAAGGTACATTGGCGCTGTTCGTTTGAAATATTGGCCAATTTCTGGCAAAAATCGAGTAAAGAAAATAATTAAGAAATGTATAACATGTTGCAAACACAACGCGCAACTTTGCAATCCAAAGATGGCTGATCTACCTTCCAGTAGATCGAGTGTTTCTCGACCCTTTTCAAAGGTTGGTATCGATTTTTTTGGTCCATTTAACATAAAGGAAGGTTCCCGTAGATCACGCAAAATAGTAAAGGTTTACGGCTGTGTATTTATTTGTATGGCAGTGAAGGCTGTTCATTGCGAATTAGTTGAGCAATTAACGACCGAAGCATTTATAGCTTCCCTTAAGAGGTTTATTGCCAGACGCGGTTTGCCTGAGGAAATATTTTGTGATAACGCTAAGAATTTTGTAGGGGCAAAAAATGAAATCCATGATATTTCTCAATTTCTAAAAAATGATAATGTTCAAAGGGGTGTGTGTAAAGAACTGGCCACTCGAAATATTAAATGGAATTTTATTACTCCACGAGCCCCCCACCAAGGAGGTTTATGGGAGGCGGCCGTTAAATCGTTTAAACGCCACATTTATAAATTAGTTAGTAATGCGCGTTAACCCATTCAGAACTTTACACTCTCATAACTGAAGTCGAATGTACGCTGAACTCCCGACCTTTAACCCCACTTTCCTCAGATCCTAACGATCTGACCTATTTAACACCGGGTCATTTCTTAGTTGGAGATTACATGAAGGCTCTACCCGAAGTAAGTTTAATTCGTGAGCCTCTTAATACCTTATCACGGTGGCAGTACACACAGTATTTACATTCGCAATTTTGGTCAAGATGGAGCAAGGACTATTTGCAAGAACTTCAAAGAAGGCCAAAATGGCAATTTTCGAAGGGTCCCGTCGTTTCAATCGGCGATGTAGTTATAATCTCTGAAGATAATGTTCCGTCGAGACTGTGGAAGATGGCATTGGTGACCGCCGTACATCCTGGGGCTGATGGTATAATAAGATCAGTCACTCTAAAAACTGCAAGTGGTGTATTGCAAAGACCTGTAGTACGTGTAAGTGTTTTGCCAGTGCAACAATAGTGTAATTTTATAATTGTAAATTATGTGAATGACGAACTTTGGTACTATCAATATGTATATGTATTATGTTAGGATTTTGAAATTATGTAGTTGGTAATTTCAAGGGCGGCGGCTGTGTTAAGAAGCATAAAGGCCATCCCCTTTTCTATTGTAACAGAACCCTTTTCTTTGTAAATAAGCAGTAGTAGGTTGTAAGAGTTTGTGGCATTATGTTAAAAGTATCTTAAGTAAACGTTGTTCAATACACGCATTTTTTTTCTCGTATATTCACCGAGTGACTCAAAGTCATGACGTGTTATAATTGTGTATCAGCGTCATAAACAACATCGAATGGCCAAAATCAAAATTTTGATATATGAAGAGGTATATTTTTCAATTTCTATTTTATGCTAAAAACCCTTCGGGATTTGCCCCAATAAATGTTTAGTACATAACATGTATCCTAGAATTAGTTGAGTCGATCGGTCTATTTCCATAGTTTTTATTTTTGTAGCGCGGCGTGTCGGAAGCGGACTCTGCTACCGTGATCAGTCCTGAGAAGGACAAGCCCAAGAAATGTTTATTCATAAATTAAGAAAGTCCATTACACATTTAAACATTCGACAAGAAAAGTGTATTGAGGCAGATGGATTTCATTTTGAACATCTTTTATAATCGTAATATTTATTAAATTGTTTTTTACTTCGTTCCACATCTTTAAATTTTTTTTTATTATTTGGTTATTGTTGTTTATTTTATTTCTTAATTTATGAATAAACATTTCTTGGGCTTGTTCATTTCATTCCGATTAAAATAATTACACATGATTTTTTCTCAAACAAATAAGAAAACTAGGTTATTACAAACATTTTTTATCTGTTTATTTTAAAGATTTCTTTTTAATAACTAAACATTATTATACAGTAAGATATTTCATTATTGCCAATTTTCAATTTGACTCTAAAATGAATCTTTAATTGAAAATGTGAGGTAAGTGTAACAAAAAATTCAACTACTCAGGTTTAACTGTCTATTAATGCGCTCTAAAAAAATTATATCAGATTTTAGAGAAATCATATACAGGGTGAAGTATTGGATATGAAGCAGTCCCACAAATTTTCACGAAGACGGTCGTGGATTTTTTTAATTCTGAATATGTCAGTTAGTTGCTAGACACGAATACACACTTTCACCAAAAAATGAGACAAATCGACTTAATCATTGAAAAGATATGACGAAACATTGTTTTGGTGAAGATCCATAATTCACCCTGTATATTAATAAACAAAACAAGAAGACATTTTTTAATGGTCATTTGATAATCCCTTAAGGTGCCTCTACTTATGGTAGAAGTATGTACAGTTCCTCGAGACTCACCCTACATAGCTTAGGCGCAATGTACTTGCGTAATAGGTTACTATGCAACATGCGTAATAAACTACTGTACAACCACAAAAAGTTATATATATATATATATATATATATATATATATATATATTCATTAATGTATTTTATTTAAAATTAACTTTTAAAGTACATACAGTAAAGATTAACTCGAGTGGGACTTGAACCACGACCTCCACTTTGAGTGGGCTCTTCCATCTGAGCTATCGAGGAGGCAAGTCACAATCGATTCAAGCTTGAACTATGTACTTCCTAGTTACGATGTATTATAATTTTATACACAGAGTGAAGGATCACAGTCAACTTTTGTGAATATCATGTGAGCCCGCAATTCGCTAAAGTTGACTGTGATGCTTCACTCGTGTATAAAAATTATAATACATCTAACTAGGAGTACATACAGTTCAAGCTTGAATCGATTGTGACTTGCCTCCTCGATAGGTCAGATGGAAGAGCCCCACTAAAGTGGAGGTCGTGGTTCAAGTCCCACTCGAGTGAATCTTTACTGTATGTACTTTAAAAGTTAATTTTAAATAAAATACAATTAATGATTATTAAATTGAACTTCTGTGTGTTCACTAAACTATATATATATATATATATATATATATATATATATATATATATATATATATATATATATACACATGTATATATATATACAGGGTGATTCGCGAGGAAGTGGCAATATTTTAAAGATATGTCGAGGAAGCCAAAATAAATAAAATAAACTCATATGTTTAAGTCCGATTTTCATTTGTTTCAGGGATAATTGACTTTTCTTAAAATGTCAAATCTCATCAATTTTTGCCTATTACGAAGTACGTTGATGTATTGACATTATGCACGTAATTCTGAGAGCGAAATCCAGAAAGGAAACTTTTAAAATAATTATTGCCCTTTTAGTAACTTTAAATTTGGCGGCTAATAAATTCTCACCAAGAACGTTCTCACTATCGCCAATATTTGCAAAATTCCCTAACAGGGTATTTATTTTTAAGAGTTGACTTTCTGGATTACGCAACCAGAACTTATGTGTAATTAGGTGAAAGTAGGCAACTGAAATGAAAACTGATGGTTAGTTGTTAAAGTGACAGTTGTTCAACATTAGTTTTATGAAGTTGTAAAAATGCCCCACAAATTTAGTCATAAAGAATATGCCGATATGATATTTGTTTATGGGTTCTGTAATGGTAGTAATGTTCGTGGAGTGGAGGTGTATCACGTCGTTTTCCGAATCGAAGAGTTCCTAACAAGCGAGTATTTCAAACTGTTTTTACACATGCCGGCGAAACTGGGACATTTCCAAGTGCAAGTATTGTTTCTGAAAGAGAACACGGAATCGCTGTTGGACTTGAAGAAGATATTCTGGATGTGGTAGACGAAAATCCAGAGATAAGTACAAGGCGCATCGCAATCCAATTTGAAATACCACAAACAATGGCTTGGAAAACACTTAAACAACAAGGTTTGAACGCTTATCATTTGCAAAAAGTACAAAATCTCCACGAAGGCGATTATCCTTTAAGGCTACAATTTTGTCATTGGATTCGGGAAAACAGAAGATTGTGTAAAGACATTTTGTGGTCGGATGAAGCTCAATTTACGCGAGATGGAATTAACAATTGCCACAATAATCATCGATGGTCGGACGAAAATCCCCATGCTACGATAGAACACAATTTCCAACATCGATTTAGCATTAACGGTTGATGCGGTATTCTAAATGATCAATTAATCGGTCCTTTCGTATTAGATGCGCGCCTTACTGGACAAGGATATTTACGTTTTTTAGAAGACCATTTAGAAGAAATATTGGACGAAGCACCTTTAAATATTCGACAACGAATTATCTTCCAACATGATGGAGCGCCTCCTCACTATTCAAATAATGTACGAAATTCTCTGAATACCACTTTCGGCGATCTTTGGATTGGCAGAGGCGGTCCGCTTCCTTGGCCACCGAGATCACCGGATCTCACTCCCCTCGATTTTTGCCTTTGGGGATGGATGAAGTCGTTAGTTTATGCTACCAAAGTGGAAACGAGGGAAGCGTTACTAGATCGCATTCTTAATGCAGCAGCTATCATTAGAGCGAACAATCGTTCATTGAAACTCGCTACTAGTGCAGTTTATAAACGCGCAAATAAGTGTATCCAAGTGGGCGGTGGTGTTTTCGAAAATTTTTCGTAAATTAATGCTTCGAACATTTTTCGTAAATTAATGCTATTTTGTTTATTTTGTAATTGATTTTGTAATAAATTTTTGTTTGCTTTTAAAATCTCTGAAACAAATGAAAATCGGACTTGAACATATGAGTTTATTTTACTTATTTTGGCTTCCTCGACATATTTTTAAAATATTGCCACTTCCTCGCGAATCACCCTGTATATATATACAGTCTGATTTTACGTGTCCAACCATATAGATATTTTATCATAAAAGATAGACAAAAGGGTAAGAAGCAAAAATACTCTGCATTCAATTATTAATAATGGTACATATTCAGAAAAACAAATTACATAAAAACAAAGGAGCATCGCAAGACAAATGATTTTTTTAAATGGAACAGGCACTTTTTTTAATATTCTGAAAGAGCTTTAAATTCTCTTTACAATGGTACCAAATAAGTTATTATTATTTTGACAATTATAGTCACAATATTTTTCTAAAGTTTGTTTTCTGTATTTATTTCAATAGATACGAACAAAAACAACAAAATTGGAACAGTAGTTTTGGGAAACAAATGAAAAACAATTGTCAATATTAGAGCATTTGTGACAGTTTAATTATTGTTCAGTGCTCGTAATTATTACCTGTCACAATGGATATGTTAAGAGTTTTTATTCGGTGCAATGATAATACGCTGGAGGTAAGTGCAATGTATTTACATTTGTACCCCGAGCGACGGCAACCACATTCTCGAATTTTTACTAGACTGGAAGCAAATTTACGCAGAACTGGCGGTTTTAGTGCAAAACCAGTGCAGCAAAGACATCGGCGAGGTATTATGGAGAATGATGAAATCGTTGTTTTGGCGTACTTTCGAGCGCATCCTCGGAATTCCACACGCGAAGCAGTGATTGATTTAGGATTTACTTACTACAAGATATTTTCAATACTTAAAATGAACAAAATGAAGCCTTACAAAATTAAATTAGTACAAGGACTAAATGACTGAGACCAGTTACGGCGAATATCATTTTGTGAATGGCTGATTAATCACAGTCATTTAATTAATGTCATTGTTTGGAGCGATGAGTCATGCATTACAAGAAATGATATATCCAATAGGAAAAACGACCACTACTGGAATGACATGAATCCTAGACAATTACGGCCATGCAGATATCAAAATAAACTTTCTGTTAACGTATGGCTCGGCGTTGTGAATGATTTTGTAATTGGCCTTATTTTTGTGAAGGAACTCTTACAGGTGATAGGTACAGGAACTTTCAGCAAGATAGGGCACCTCCACATAATTCAAGAGTTGTTAAAGATGTTTTACGTCAAATGCTTAGAAATAATTGGATAGCGAATGGTGGTCCAGTACCTTGGCCGGCCAGGTCGTCCGATGTTTCGATTTTGGATTTTTTCGTTTGGGGATACGTTAAACAAAAAGTTTATGTCAGAGCACCCGAAAACCTTGAGAATCTCAGAAATCGAATTACTGAAGTCTGCAAATAACTCCTTACGTGTTACAAAAGGCACGCAGAAATTTATTAAGAAGAGCCCGACTATGTGTTCAAAATAATGGGGGACACTTCGAACATCTCATCTAATCCATGTTTTTTTTTCACGTGATTCTAAGTTATAATGTAGTGATGTAGTTTGTATCTGTTACAGCTTTTTATTTGTTTCCCAAGACTACTGTTCCAATTTTGTTGTTTTTGTTCGTATTTATAGGAATACAGAAAACAAACTTTAAAAAAATATTGTGACTATAATTGCCAAAATAATAATAACTTATTTGGTACCATTGTAAAGAGAATTTAAACCTCTTTCAGAATATTAAAAAAAAGCCATTTTAAAAAAAATCATTTGTCTTGCGATGCTCTTTTGTTTTTGTGTAATTTGTTTTTCTGAATATGTAGCATTATTAATAATTGAATGTAGAGTATTTTGCTTCTTAAACTTTTTTTCTATCTTTTATGATAAAATGTCTATATGCTTGGACACGTAAAATCAAACAGACTGTATATATATATATATATATATATATATATATATATATATATATATATATATATATATATATATATATATAATAGGGTGGCCCAATAGTGCGAGAAAGTCCAATATCTCGTTAAATATACCACATGTAAAAAAATGTTTCAAATAGAAGTGGTAGCAATTGCAACATTGCACATTTGTAAAATAGATTCAGATATAGAGGATGCTCTGGTTAGTCGAGGCGTTTTAACGAGATATTATTTTAAATGGCATCGGCAGTATGTTTTTAGATGATCGAACTCACCATAGCGATCTACATACGTCACTATATTTTCTAGAGAAATTATGCCGCGTTGCCAAGTCATAGCCAACAGTATGAAAATTTACTGAAAATCATTTCATCATAAATGAATTACATAACAGTTTACTAATAACATCTTAAACACAATGTTTGTATAGTTAAAAAGACAAAAAATGTATAGGACAAGATAAAATTTGTTTCATACACAGGGTGTTCATTGTGAAGGCACAAAATCATCACATTTTAACGGGCCAAAACTAAATTTTTTTAACGGAACACCCTGTATATTAGTCCATGCTTTCGTAGAGCTAATAAATTTCTTCAATTTATGTATACACCATATGGTCTGTACAACTAGTAGTTCCTGAGAAATGAAAATTTTCATATTTTCGAACGGAATACCCTGTAGGTTGTAGGTACAAAATTCCAGTTTATAAAATTTCTAAATTCACATGATCCATCTTAATAACTATGACCTCTAAAACCATGCAGCAGTGATTACATTTGCCCCACAAAAGTGCATGTACAGGGTAAGCGTAATCAGAGAGAATGTGCAAAAGGAAATCATTGATTACATTTGCTCCAGCCTCACAACATAATAGTTTTAGAGATCATGGTTATTACGACAGATCAAATGGATTTAGACATTTTATAAACTATGGAATGTTATACCTACAGGGTGTTCCGGTAGAAAAAATGAAATTGTAGAAACGTAAAATTTTCATTAAACGCATAATTTCTCAAAAAATGCTAGTTGTACAGACCATATGGTGTATGCATAATATGAAAGGATTTAGTAGCTGTATAAAAGCATGGAATAATATACAGCGTATTCCATTTAAAAAATTAAGTTTTGGCCCGTTAAAATGTGTATGAAAAAACATTTTCTTTTGTCCCATACGTTTTATACACTCTTTACCTTTGTAACTACACAAACATTTTGCTTAAGATATATATATATATATATATATATATATATATATATCATATAATATACATATATATATATATATATATATATATATATATATATATATATATATATATATATATAGTAGAATTATTATCGTATCATTGGAAATGTTCCAAGACTGTTAGATGAATTTCCACTCTCACTAATATGAACATTTATTGACACGAGCATCCATTTGGTTTTAGTTCGAGTAACTTTATACCAAGTGGGCGGCGAAAAAGTAAGTGCCCTTGTAAGATGTTTAAGGCCGTATCCATAAAATTTAGAAGTTGTTAGCAAGAGTTAAATGGTTAAAAATTAGATACCATTCCGATTTGTTTTTTGTTTGCGCATGAGTGTTTCTTAGCATTTGGGCCTAATGTCTAAAGTCTATATTTATCCACAAATTTCGTTGGGGACACGGCACACGGAATTCCCTCAACGGTCAGAGTCATGTTCTGTGATCTATGAGTAACACTCACAGGTCGGCATTTGGGCCGAATGTTGACCAAGATCTATGCTGATACACTAATACCGTTACGAACGCGGAAAAATGAATTCCCTCCATGATCAAGAGCCAAATTCTGTGACGCATGAGTGTCAGCATTTGAGCCGAATTTGGCTTAAAAAGTATATTGATACACTATATAGGACACGACAAAATCGATTCCTTCGTAATCTAGTTTTTCAAAATTACCGACGAATATTGCCCAAAGTAGATTCCCTCAATGGCAAAGGGGAAAATTTTATGACCGATGAGTGTTCAAGCTCTGGAGCCCAATTCAACCTAGCAACGATTTTAATAGAGCAATTGCGTTTTGGATGTGTCAGAATTAATTTTCTCTATGACTAACAACCCAATTCTGTGGCCCAAGAGTGCTGGTCAGACTTTGGGTCGAAAATCCATATTTATACAACAATTCAGTAAACCCATGAGTACTGGCCAGAATTTGAACTGATTTTGACATACATGCTATGTTGATACAATTTCGTTGCGCACGCTGCAAAATGGATTCCATTAATAATTAAATATACCTAATTTTGTTGGGTGAAGGCGAAAAAGATGGTTCGATGTCCAAGAATTAAATTCTGACAAATGAATGATAGACCGCATTTGAGCCAAAATTGGTCCAAATACTAAGTTGATATAATAATTTGTAATATTGTTGTAAATTGTTGCAGAAATTTAGGTTTATACAATAATTTTATTGGGCGAAGGCAAAATATTGCCCAAAAATTTATCTTCGATGATGTTTATACTTCGTTGAGATCACGGCAATAGAAATTTCCTAGATGGTCAAGGGCCAAATTTTGTGGCCATGAGTGTTAGTCCGCATTTGGGACGTATGTTGTCCAAAAACCTATAATTTTACACCAATAAGTATTGTGAGTATTCGGCCATAGGGTTCGCTTTACACACAGGGTGTTGTTTACGACAAAAACGCGGGGTTCTTAGTACGGCTTTTTATATTTTCGGTGATGCCATGCACAGCTTCAGAAAGTTTGAATTAATATTCTTATTATTATGTACATAATTTTAATTCTAAATTATTAGTATATGCACAATTTTGATGTATTGTTATATATAACAATAATACTAAATTATGCACGTAATTTCAATTATGATGAACATAAATTAATTATGTACAGAATTTTAGCACTAAATTATAATTATGTATATAATTTCAATTCAAAATGGATATGGTAACGTTGAGTGGCCGGGAAGGTTTCGGTTGGTTACATATAGTTCAAAGATCGATAACTGAGTTCTCATGCATATCATCAGCAAGTGTGAATTAAAATTTTCATTATATACAAAATTTTAATTCCACTTTGTAATTAGTAGTGATTAGTTCTCAATTATGAAAATAATTTTAATTCTGGAATTAATATTCTATACGGAATTTTAATTCTAAATTATCATTATCAACTCGGTTGTAATTATGAGCATAATTTTAATACTCGAATTATTTGTACGTAATATTAATTCTAAATTATTGTTATAAGAGGGACTTTCCGACGAATTTTCAAAACGCCGACAATCATTTCACCGAATATGCCCAAACGCCGAAAGGGAATTAGGATATCGGGTCTAGTACATTCCGCCGAATACTCGAAACGCTCATTTCACCAAATTTTATTATTGGACGATTACGCCGATGACAATTCCGCCGAATGCGCCCATTATGCCGAATTTTAATATAGATGACAATGGTATCAAAGCGTCGAATGACCAAAGCGCCGAATTGCCAAAACGCCAATATTTAGAACGCCGATACGATTATTTCATAGGTCCAAAGCGCCGAAACTTAATATTGCAGTACTAGAAGCACTTAACAGTTTTTCTACTGAAATAAAAGGTTTAGAACTGTGCTTTAGGTACGTGTATTTCATTACCTTATGAACATATCATTTGGTTTAAAATATTTTACGTTATTATATCCCAGTGTTTAACTGCATAATGATTAATTAATTATATACGTGTGCGAGTAGGGTAAATACTAAAAAACGGTAGATAACATTTAAAATCATATTTAACCCTACCAGTTGAAGTAAAAGTTGTTATGATTGACCGAAAGTATCCATATAAAATAATCGTACCGGTATTTTGGGCATTCGGCGGTTGGGTCAATCGGTGCTTTATTCAAATTCTCCATTCCGCAGAATGGGTGCATTCGGCGGAATAGTCGTTGGCGTTTTGGTCACCTTCGTCGTTTTGGACTTTTAAAACAGTGTCGGCATTTTCGGCATTAGACGCTTTGGTCGAGATTTGGACAATTAAAATATACAGTCGGCGTTTTGGGAATTCGGTGGACGTCCCAGATCCGTTATGAGTTATGATGCATGATAACGAGAGTGCTCGAGAGGGGTTGTAGGTAGCGGACCGGAAAAATTTCATTATTATAATAAACATGTTCAAATTGCAATTGTTACCGCGATAGAAGAGTTAATTAATGGGGTTTGATATATTTTATTATATATTAAGTCGTAATTTGAGAACGGGTTTTGGGGTATTTTATTTTTGTAACTAATAGTGGCTAAAGGCTGAAAAACACATGTTAAGGTTGAAACAAGTAGGTGTACGCTCGACACTGATTTATTGCCGGAGACCGCAACGAATCTTTGAAAGTTGCTGTATGCACATTCTTGTGGCAAAAACTTCACAAATGTAATAATTAATTACGTCGGAACATACCGCAGATCCAAAGGGATCGTTATTTGGTACTTTGAAATTTGATATTAGCTATAGGTTATTCTACGGACGAATGCATATTGTTACAATTAAGATTTCGCTTAATAATTAATATGAAACTGTTTCCACGTAATGCTTTTATTTATTTTTTTTTACTACTTTTGAAAAACGGGGGTTGTTTTCGGGGTAAATATGGGTAGTTGATGTCGGAAGGAGGCAGTTACGGTTAGAGTTTTGATTGAGTAAGATCTATCTGTTTGTTTAATTAAAATACCTTCATTGTAAGCAGTCTGTCTTTAATTATTTTTGAACTAACCAACGCGAATTTGTCTTTTTCTTTTGGGTGTTAGTTTTAATGCGTTTTTCAAATATTATTCTATAAATAACAGCCAGTATAGATGGATGTATAACCTGAGAAAGGGGCGCTGTATTTTTTTAATGCAGTCACTCAAGCTTGTGTATCGGTCACGTGGTTATTTATTTGCACTTCCTCTTGCAAGGCTTTGTTTTAATGAGTTTTTTTGTGTCTTTGATTCAGTCTGTTTAATTCGAGGCTTAATTAGAATTGTTTGCCTGCGAACTAATTTCTCTTTATATGTAATTTATTGTAATTGTACGCAATTGTGTAAATGTAAATTCCTTGCCTATTTTTTTGTTCTTGCAGTCACCTTATTATCACCTGTGCAACTTTACGGTTGTTATATTTTATATGCACCGTAATTTGCCTGGTTTATTTGCTTATTTACTTATATACCGACACGATTGGTTGTAAAGGGCCACATGTTTGGTATTGCAATTTTTTTCTAATTTGTTTATGACACGATTGTGGATGTGATCACATTTTGTTTTTTTGTGTGTTTGTGTAGCTAAATTTGCCACGTGTCCAATCACCACACGGCACAATGCAGGAGAAACGAGTGAACTCGGCTAAAACTCAATCTAACAGTCCGAAAACCGCAGAGCACTCGGATTGCATGGTTGTTTTGGAGGTATCGATAATATAGTTGGAATGAGAATTTGGTTAGAGAAGAAAGAACCGGAATAGGCGCCACAAGCTTTAACGAAAGAAGGAACAGAAAATGGGTTCTTATTCCTTGAGAGAGGGAGAGCCTGTAAAGCTTGAAACAGGAAGTAAGTAATAGGAATAATAAGTAAGTGAACAGTTCCCTCCTGGAATTCCCAACAAAGAAGGCAATAATCCAAGTATTATTGTATAGCTATATAAACACGAATAATAAACGAAATATATTATATACAGTATGTACGATATTCCCACAATTCACACCACAATAAAATAAAATATAAATTAAAATAACTTTACGAGGGAAGTCGTAAGCTTGCATTTACGCCCACAGTAATTTATAGGTTAGAATACCAAAACAAACAATACCCCTTCCGGCCGACGTAAGATTTTACGTAGCTTAGCCTGAAAAGGCCAATTTAATAACCTTATTAAATCAGTTACTTATAGGAAAGAAATAATTAAATAATTCAGCTTACCTTTCGTTTAACAAATCTGAATACAAACCCTCTTTAATTAAGTTACATAAATACAATTGGAAAAGCTTGTTCGGTCCCAACTTTATTTCAAGAAACAAAGAAAAATAGTAATTAATCAATTTAAAATTAGAAACAGAAATTGGTTCCTTATCCATATTCGAGTAAAGAAAAGAATATTATATATTTGAGCTACCAAGTAATTTAAACTAGCACGAAATCTCGCGCCAACAGTTAACAGATTCAGTATTACATCTGGTATACATAAAAAGTTACATCTGATATACATAACAGTCGTGCTACTGCGCACGACCACAGAGCCAGTAGTACAAAAGTAATTATTCCAAATGGAGGTTATACATTAATGGGTGTGGCATATAAAACCCAATTCTAATAAAAGTTATTCAAAATTTTGACTGTTGATTGTGCGTGAAATATTAAAGAATGGTTAATGAACATATAGCAGTTCTACATGAGAGAAATGGTATTAAAATTAGCTACAGGCGGGTCTCCAACTGACACCGAACTTATACTACAGGTAAATGTGTTTAACAAATACTTGTTGATATAACTAATATAAACATATTTAATTTCCTTGTAGGCAATCGTAACCTGCTGAAGGCAATTTAGTAACGAGTCTTATTCAGAGATAAGATGTTTGTCAAATACCTGTTAACGGAACTAAAGTAAATGTACTTCTTTTCGTTGTAGAAAGCAATTTATTTATACATGCAAGAAAAAAGAAAGAGCTGACCTGTGGTTGCGAATGCTTATGCGTTTTTCAAAGCAGCCAAGCAACGAGCAAGCAGGCTGATCGCAGTTTGTCAGCAACACGATCTAAGCAATAAGCCAAAGCGATACAGAACGGATACTCTTATTATATGGACACTTCAATAGATGGAAACTTAAATATATGGAAACCCAAGTTTGTTGCTAAAATGAAAGTAAAGAATGAAAACGATGTTTATTCATTGATAAGGTATTACCTCTAAGATCGAATATGAGCGGTAGTTTAAATGTCTTAAACAATTTGTTATACCTATTTTTTTGAAGAAGTACTGTGAAATTCTTTTGTGTGTGAAACCTGAAAGGGAAGTTCTAATCATAACGAGGTTAACAAGATATAATACGGCTTACCAAAATGTGTAGGTGTAGTGAAATATTTCTATTACATCCGCCTTAAATAGCAATTATATCACTTTTATACAACAAAGGGATATTATATAGTGAAAATTTTCCATAAAAATGATGTTTAATATCTAGTAAATAAAACCAGAAAATTTTCTAGAACCTTTCCACCCTTCTACAGCAATGGCGATTTTGAAAAGAAAGCCTACGCCTCAAGAAACAATTTTACAACTTAAAAACTACTCCTTTCAACCTTTAAATGTATTGTTAACAGATGTTTGTTTTCAAAATAAAGCATAAGTAAGATGCAGTTATGTAATGGTATCACCATCTAGTGGTGATTTAGCAAAGTGACAGCTACCTATAAAATGTAAGAATTTTGAAAATAACCAGAATCTACGTTCATCTCAGGGATGGCCCAAATTTTCAAAATTCTGTTTATACTATTAGATACTAGTGATAAATATTATGGGATAGTTACTTATTTTAGAATGAACATGCATTAAATTTATCGGAGATGCCCGAAAAATATGAATACCCTAGGAATAAGTAAGCACTACTTCAATTGTTTTCAACACTCTAGCCGTCGCCATGTTACAACAATGACAAATTAAACACATCATTGTCAGTTAAGCCGCTGAATATTGCATCGATTACAAAATTATAATTTGATTATTGCTTTTGTTCTATCAGAAACCCAACGTATTGATATTTTGATTTTTCGTGGATATGGAAATAAAACAAGGACATATCAACAAGTCTGTAACTTGTTTAATGATCGTTATCCTAATAAACCCTTTAAAAAGTCTACCGTACACAGAACTTGTCGACGTTACGAGGAAACAGGGTCCATAAAATGTGTACCCAAAACCGGGCGCCCAAGAACTGCTACAAGTGATGAAAACAAATCAAACGTTTTATTACAAATAGAGGAAAATTCAAATGTAAGCACCAACCAGTTAGCTATAAATACCGAAATCTGTCAAAAATCTGTAAGGACTATTTTGAAGGAAAATAAATTAAAGCCGTACAAAATTGTATTCAGTGACGAAGCTACTTTTTGCTTGAACGGCCAAGTTAATAGGCACAATTGTCGAATTTGGTCTAGAGATAACCCCCATTGGATGGAAGAACTTCATTTCCAATATCCTGACAAAGTTAACGTCTGGGCGGGAATATTGGGAAACAATATTATCGGACTTTTTTCATAGAAGGTACATTAACAGGGCGAAAGTATTTGGAGCGCCTTAGAGAAAGTATAGTTCTTGCCATTCAACAAAATAGAAATATAGGTGAAATCTGGTACCAACATGATGATGCTCCGCCCCATTATTCAGGAGAAGCCATGCAATTTCTAAACAACCAATTCCCAGGAAGGCTGATTAGAAGACGTGGAACATTAGAATGGCCACCTCGATCCCCTGATATGACTCCACTGGCCTTCTTCTTGTGGGGTCATTTGAAGAACCGTGCCTACAGAAATCGTTCAGAAAATTTGAACGAACTTTGCGAAAGAATCCGCATCGAAATTGTTCTTATAACACCGGATATGAATTTTATGATCGACTTGGATACTGTCTGTCAAATAATGGAGCCCACTTTATTTAATTAAAAGTTAGTGTCGTTAATTATTAATTCTATTTTTAATTAATTAATTAAGTTATTGTTGTTTTAGTCGATTGGCTTTTAATCTCCTTCTTATCTTAGCATTATTGTTAGTAGTTAAAGTGCAAGGGAAAGTGGCCAATCATAAATTAAAAAATAACCTTTATAACTCAAGTCATTTATTTCAATAAAAATAAATGGGACATTCCATTTAAGATAACAAAAAGACTATATGTAGCACATGACTGGGAAATCTGGCAACAGTGTCGATATCATTTTCTAATTCCGCATGCCTAGGAACCCCCAAATACCGAATTTTGTAATCATAGCTTTAGCGGTTTTGCAGATATTTAAGCGTTTCCGTACTTGTTACAGAAAACGCGGTGTTGTCTTATCTCGGCAGCTAGTAGAGATAAAATTTTGAAAATTTGAGATCTTAATAAGTTTGAGACGCCCAATTGATTGTAATAAAAATAAAGAGGGCATTCTATTTAAGAAAACACAATGACTACGTGTAGCGCAAAATTAGGAAATCCGGCAACAGTGCCGATATCATTTTCCAATCCTGTACGCCCCGAAACCCCCAAATGCTGAATTTTGTAATCGTAACTTTAGCGATTTTGTAGATATTTAAGCGTTCCGGTATTTTTTCCTAACCCTGTATATTGAATCCTTTCATTGTTTTTTGTGTGATTGGATTTATTAATGTACTTGTGCAATTATTTATTGATGAATAAATTGGGTTTTCTTGATGGTTCTTTCCCAAAATAGTACATTAACGGGTTGAACCAACATTGCGCAAACCTCGTTAATTCAAATTTGAGCTTACCTGTCCCGCATGACGGAACACTTTACCTTATCAAGCCTATCTATCCAAATATCGATTTGTGAGTAATTAAATATCAGACTTGTAAATAAATTCTAACGTTTTAATTATTGCCAGGATAGTCAATGTAAGGCAAGTAATTAATTTGAGTAACAGTAGCAATAATTGTCAGTAAAGTCATCACTTAGCGAATGTTTTGTTCCTGAATTTGCATTATTGCGAATAAGTTCAAATTACACTTTTCAAGAGAGGGTACCTGGAGGACGTTACATGGTGTAAATGCGTATTTATTCCCTATGAAAAACTTTAATTCAGAAAACTAATTTAAAGTCTCTAGATGTTTTCCTTTAAAGTTAATAGTTCTTGAGATTCTCACAAAAGTGAATTGGGTACAATCGTGATAAATAGATTCAATAAAATACGATGCATATTTTAAACTGCCGAAACGAAAACAATAATTGACGAAGCAATAACGTACCATACGAAATTATTTTTCAAATTAATTAGTATTTATTATTATGCATTATTATGACTTCTCACTTCAAATATAACAACTACTTGAAAAATCTGGAATACTGAAACTGTGGCAGGATCTGTAACAAACAAAATACAGCCACGTACCACACAAAATTAAAAAACACCGAACGCGTTTCGATAGCTACGCTATCATCATCAGCGGTCGATGATGATAGCGTGTTTTTAATTTTGTGTGGTACGTGGTGTATTTTGTTTCTACAACAACTACATTAAACGTATTTTAAACGGGATAGCTATGTATGGACGAATTTTCAATTAGTGTAACTTCCTCTATGTACATTTGTTTATGTAAAATAATTTGATTTAACACAAACTACAAAGAATGAATAACTAAATCCACTTTAACCCTCTTTATAACACTTAATTATTGCATGAAGATGATGGCAAATATGTTGTTGACATCAATTTTATTTATTATTATTTTGTGTTCTAAAACGTTACTTTGTTAGTGAAACTGTTCAGTATGTAGCACAATATACATAGGTCAAATACTAATGATCCTTTACATTAGATAGAAACAATGTATCGTTATAAAGTACAAACATTCAGACAAGAAACACTTAATCAAAATAGAAATTTATACAAATAACGTACCTTTAATGAACGAACAAGCTTATCTTTTACACTCGCGATTATTACTAGTAGGTAAATGAAGAACAAATCAATTAATATATTTAATTGTATTATGTCTTCCTCTTTTTTTATGTAAGTAAACGGTACAGCTTACATACGATATTTCACAACGTTGCACTTTAGCCTTTTTGCGTTGTGGGTGTTCTGGATACAATTTTCAAAACGTTAATAATATTGAATCTTTTAAAAAACTAGTAATTATCCATAAGTACACAAACACTAATTTTTGTTCAGCTTTGAAAGCGCATAATAATTTGATCAAAACCGGTAGTGTGCAATTACAAAAATGGCGTATTATATATAAGTAGATGAAACTAAACTAAAACAGAAATATTTTTTAATGATATAAACGAAAATAACGGAACTCCTATCAACTTCCGCTTATGTAAATGGTAGATAATAGATAACGCACCAAAAATTCAAAATGTTTGTAAATTTTAACTAGTTTCTCTTCTGTTTTAAATAAAAAGAAATGCCGCACAAACAGATCAATCAGTTCCGGTATCGCATCATTTACCATAATCATCTAATTATAGAATTATAGTAAGCAATAAACAATTATGGTATACAAATTATACCAATCTTGTCTCAAGTTAATAAAATCTCAATACCTTTAATATACGTCAAAAAGTGTCAAATTCCCCAGCGGCTTCCGTTCACGTAAAATCACCGAAACCAAAAAAACACAAATAGTAACAATTAACGATTCGTGTTAATACTTGCGAATGTATAACAAATCTGTTCTACTTTCCTAAACAAAATGAATGTCAATGTCCGTGATAAACAGCGCGCGCATACACATACCGCGACTGATAAGAAAACTTAATATTTGTTTATGAATAATTTTATAAGCTGCAATAACACAAATATGATTAGGAAGAAACGTGTATTAGTCAACAATCCTCGTGTTCGTTTATTAAATACCGATAAATTTACAAGGACAAATCAGTCATAATGGGTTTATGATCAATTTTCTAGTAATTTACCTGTAAATGTTTCGCAAACTTTGCTTTTTATATACTTTTATTAGTCATACCTGTACATTGGCCGACAACAAAGTTTTAATAAACATTCACTACGTTTCATTTGTAACTGTAACTGAATTTGGTCTATGTCAATATTTCGTCCCACAACTTCAACTCATTATGGAAAGTAACAAAATCAACATCCACTACTGTCTCCTATATTAGAAATGTTTACGTATAAGTTGGTGACCATATTTATTTTCAGAAAAATAAGTACAGAAATAAAAAGTAATAAAAAGTTTTATTAGGAATAGATAAAAGCGGACAAATCAAAGAACTAAATGTAGAGTGACATAGCCAAGCATCAAAATGAGAATAAAAAATAAAATAATTTTTAATGACACATGCATATACATAATATATGTACCTATATTCCTATATTAGAAAAAATACAAACACACAAAATACTCTGGCAGAAATGTGTAATGTTATTAATTATTTTGACGTGCCTGCAACGCCATCAGTGGGGTCACCTTTGTGCCAATCGTATTTTTGAGAGCTTAGGATAGATTCCAAAATTTGCTTTCTGGTCTTCAAAAACTGGAACATTTCACTGCAAGTCTCATCGAAGTTTGTGTACACTTGCATCACAGCTTCTAGTATCGATATTTTCATTTGCGATTTTCTGCACTCCAGTAGTTATTAATATTAGAGAATAGTCGCTCAATTGACGCACTTGTTCCAGGAAGACAAAAATAAACTGACATAAAATCTCACAATTTTGAAATCTTCACTTGATCCAGACCCTTGATTCCATTTAAATACTTCAACCCATCGTTCTTCGGTAGCTATATTTTTCGAGTTCCACTCGGCAACTTTGTCTTCTGACAGTTTAGCTTGTAATAGACTAACTTCATCGAAGAGTTCGTCCTCATTCAGTGTCGAACCCAAGTAGTCTTTAAAAGCAGCACATGAACACAAAATTTGATTCCATGAAACTTGGTTTCTCAAATTTATCCATTCAAAGAGCCTTAATTCATTTAAATTTGTGCTCCAATTCTTCAAGTAACTCACACAATTTGAATAAAATAATCTAACCTGTGAGATGAAGTCATCTCGATAGTTTAAACTACCTTCCCAATTGTCAAGTTGTAAAAGGGATTCTCTTACTTTAAGCGGCAAAAATAATTCATTCAAACGATTTTCAAGCTTGTTTTGAAGATCGAAATAGTCAAGAGCGGCCTCTGTTGCGCATATTTTGTCACCCTCTACCTTTAATATGACTTTGTGAAACATAGAAGCAATGTTGTGTACAAACCACATCCAAATTTCGCTGGTGCGACACTCAAAAATTGCTTCAAAATCATTGGACAATTTTCGATAGACAAAAGTATGCTTTCAACGGTTCGTACATTTGTAGAATTCGTTCAATTGCGGGCATCAGACTTAAAATCTTGTTTTAGAAAATGATAACATCTTTTGTATTCAACATTAACAAAGTCGCAGAATTGTTTAAGTTGATTTACTCTCACTGTATAAATATAGAAATGCTTAAATAACTTAACAACAATAACCTCAACGTCAATTGGTAAGAAGTCCGTAGCATTTTGTACGCAATTGTTCAAAATGTGTGCAACACAACCAATGCCAACCAGAGGTTTGCCACGAGAAGCATTCAATTTTGCAAATAGGTTGTTCACTCCCTTTCTTTTCATTCCGCCAAAATTTGTATTGGTATTATCAGCAGCTAATCCAATACACTTGTCCACTAAATTGTGGATTTTCAAAGTATTAAACACATAACTATTTAACTGTTCTGATGTTTCACCAGGTAAGTCTTGCAACTGAAGTAATTTCACTTGAATACCTTTTTCACAATTAAAGTATCTCACCAACAAAGGTACTATTTTAATTTCTTTGTGGTTGGACGAATCGATCATGATGCTAACAAAATGTGCTTTGTGTAGATCAAGTTCCAATCGCAACTGGGATTCTTTAGCAAAAACATTTTTTACAATGGCTTCAGTTTTGGTTCGAGCTGTCATAAATTTGGGCTCAAACATGTTCGCTATTAGCTTTGATGTGCAATCCAAAGATCTAAAACTCTGCTGATGCTTGATCGTATGATACGCGAAAGTACCTTCCTTGGCTGCAATTAACATATTTTCAGAGCTGAAGTTTTCACTTTTGAAAAAGTGTTTAGTGTAGCGCTTTTAGACTTCGTATTTGCAGCTAATGTATGCTTTTTCTTGGTTAGATGAGCCTTAATATTGCTGCGACCACTGTTGGAAATATCAACATCACTTCTACAAATTTCACAGTACACAATATGCGGACTCAATTTATTTTTTATTTTCATAAACGGATATTCTTTCTGTAACTCCAAATTAAAATGACACTTTCTTCGAGGCGGTGCCATGTTTACGCAAATAATGCACAAGTAGGTAACTGAAATCAAACGACGTTGCTTTTTAGTAAGCGAAACCAGCACAGAAAACCAGACTGCATTCAACAAAAACAATTAACAAATAATATGTTCGCTTGCTGTCGAACGGTAGAACTCGTGTAGAATTGAACTTGTTTAGTCTTAGTCGCTATTTGTATGCGGCTCGCTAAACTTCACTTCGATTCTCGCACGTTCCAGTCGCGGAGCATTCTGGGCTGTGCGTCTAGGATAATCGAGGGCGGACTGGAACGTTCGGGAAACATTCTCAACAACTTCTTAACGTCGTTATTGCATCATGATCAGTGAATCACCGATAAGCATTCTTTTTAAATAAAAAATAAATATTTTGGTATACCTATTTGCGATATTTGCATCTTCAAGAAAAAGGAAGTACATTTTAGTGTACTTCATGCTTCTATTAAGGACCTTAGGACACTGGCAGAAAAGAAACTACTGTCCTACTAAAATAAGTACGTATGGTCACCGTACGGTATAAGGCCTTTGGTCAATATCTATGTAAATGGGCAAATCAGCGTAATACAGAGTATTTTGTTTTTATGAGACACACAAGTCTCCATTGGGAACTCCGATTTAACCGACTTGTAATTTCGCACAATACTAACTTTCGATGTAAAGAAAAGCCTATCTCGAGAATATCTCTTGCAAGAGGTTTTCCATTTTTGAAAATAAAGAATTCGATGTGATTTGGTTCAAACATTGTGGTCCTTAACCCTAGAATACTGGACATTCGTAAAATTTACGACGCTCCTGAAAACTCGTTTAAGATCGGGTACTTCCGGGTCATGCTTCGCTGCGCGCCGCTAGCTGTTTTGCTAAATAGTCATCAGCTAGACGGTGGTGCATACGGTTATCGTAATTTTTAGCGCGAAATCGCATATTTCATTGACTCGTCGTAAATTTTACGAATGTCCAGTATTCACGTTACTTTTTATTCTTATATTATTGTACCCTCGTACGCTGATAAAATTGGGTTAGTATTTGTGTTTTTGAGAAGTAATGTACTTTTTTGATATCTTGAAAGTTTTAAACAATTATTTGTAATTTTTGTAAAGAATATGGCGCAAAAATCCTTGACACGAGAAGAAATAGAGGCTGAAATACAGCGTATAATGGCTGAAGAAGACTCTGAACCCGAACCTTTTGAACACAGCGGAAGTGATTGGGAGGAGGACAATATAGAATACGAACCAGAAAGTTCAGATGATGAAAGTGATGATGATATTTTTATACAGGAGCATCCGGCCAACGCCGATAAATCCAATCTATCTGAAAACTTTTCAACTACCGAACAAAAGCGTTCAGAAGAAAATAATGGCGATGACATTGATGTTCAAGGGTTTCCAACCAACGCAGATCAGTCCAATTTATCTGAAGACGGCTCGTCTGCAGTAACTAATGAATCGGAGAGTAATAGGGAAATAACCTTTTTTTACCTCGCTATATTATAAACCCGAAAAACACTTGCTTGAAAGGAAAAAATGGCCATAAATGGTCAGCGAAAATACCTTCAAGGCGTGGAAAAACTAAAGCAAGAAACATTATTCACTTTTTACCCGGTCCTAAAGGGGATGCCACAAATTGTTCAACTTTGGATGATTTTCAAATGAAATTCTAGATACAATACTTTTACATACAAATTCCGAAATTGCCAGACAAGCACAAAAATATAAAAGCAATGCTAATATTTCGCAAACAACAAAAAATGAGATAAAAGCTCTTATTGCAATTTTGATGAGATCTGCAACGAACAAAGATAATCATTTGTCTGCAAAATGTATGTTCGACACTAAATTATCAGGAACATTTTACAAAACTTGCATGAGCGGTGAGCGCTTTTCATTCCTAATAAATTCTCTTAGGTTTGATGACAAAGAAACCAGATCGGAAAGAAAAAAGTCAGATTCGTTTGCACGCATTCGTGAGATGTGGGATGTTTTTATTGCAATATGTTGGGACTCGTACACACCTTCTTCATACTTAACCAATGATGAGCAGCTGGTTGGATTTCGCAGGCGTTGTCCTTTTCGAATGTACATACCGAGTAAGCCATACAAATATGGTGTCAAAATAATTATGGTGTGCGATTCGTCTTCAACATACATGTTAGATGCCAGTCCTTATTTAGGAAAATCCACGAAAACAAACGGATTGCCATTGGCTGCATACTTTGTTCAAGAGCTTACTAAATCTGTCCATGGTAGTAACAGAAATATCACCATGGATAATTGGTTTACATCGGTAAGATTGACTGATGATTTACTGAAAGATCCCTATAAACTTACTATCATAGGCACTCTCCGTAAAAACAAAAAAAGAAATTCCCAAGGAAATGTTAGATGTTACAGGTAGAAGTCAGAACACGTCCATGTTTTGTTACGATCAGATGAATACAATGGTATCGTACATGCCAAAAAAGAAAAAAACTGTTCTACATTTATCCACTCTTCATGAAGGGGCTGAATTATCAGCGACAACAAAACCTGCAATTATAAAGAATTATAATGGAACAAAGGGTGGGGTAGACACATTCGACCAAATGTGCTCTAATATGAATTGTGGTCGTAAAACCCGAAGGTGGCCGATGATCATATTTCATGACATGATAAATATTGCAAACATAAATTCTTACGTAATTAATACTTCAAATATACTCAACCAAAGAAAAAAAATCACTATATGATTGAATTAAGTTGTTTTCTTGTGGAACCGTGGCTGAAAGAGAGGATAAATACTAAAACTTTGATATACTAAATATTTCTATAGAAAATGTGAAACCAGAGTGTCAAAATAAAAAACGAAAAGTTTGTTTCTACTGTCCCAGTAATAAAAGACGTATGACCACTACATATTGTAACCAGTGCACGCAAGCCATATGTGGTGAACATCGTGGAAATATATGTACTCTCTGTGAAACAGTTTAAAAGTTTTCTTCTGGAAAAACATTTTTTTTCAAGCCTAAAAGTATATTATATTTTCTAATACTTTTGTAGATTTTTTGTAATACATGCATTTTTTAAATTTAGTGTTTTAATAAAAGTCGTAAATTTTACGATAGGTACTCCAGTATTAACGTATGTTTGAAGAAGTCCAGTATTCTAGGGTTAATTTGTGAAATTCTACTGTTTCATCTTAAGTAACACAATGACTAACTTTGGAGACTTCTTTACCGCAAACAGGAGCAACTTTGGTACAATTTTTCAGGTTTTTTTCTGTAATTTATCTGAATAATTGCTTTACCTTGTAATTATAAAAGTTCAAAGATTTACTTAACCCTTTCAGTCACAGCGTCTCGCATAAGGGACATCAGTTTATATTGGGCTAGATATGGTCGTGGAGTTCATTTAGCGTTTGAAGTCAGCTTGTCCTGCTGGAGGGACACCATATGCATAAGTAAGAATATTGGCGCCATCTACTTTTAAGTAGGAAAATTTTTACCAATATTACAGTCTACCGGAATTCATCATAGTGTCACACGTGCATTTGTTTACGTTGTTTAGTGAATGGTAACATTGTTAATTTTATAAACAAAAGTGAACTATAGTGATTAGTGGTAAGTAAAGCCATTATACTTCATATCTAAATATAAAACTTTCCGGTTTATTATCGTATAGAGGAGAAATAAGGGCCCTAATTTAATGTCCCTTGAAAGGGACAAATGTACTGCGTGGATCTAAATTCCATGAGGCACCATGTGCCATCTTTTTTATACGCCCACGTGGGAGACCGTATTTTCCACCCCTATGGTTTCTTTTCGGAGGCCTTTTTCAACCTCTAATTATGGCAGACCCTATGGTTTCTTTTCGAGGGTGGACCCTTGATGGAATTTTCAACCCTAATTAGAGCCTTTTTGACAGCAATTTTTAGTACTTGCTCACGTGAGGGGTAGGGGTTGGTCTTGGACTTGGGGTTGGTCTTAGACCTGGAGTTGGTCTTGGAGTTATTTGTGATGGACAGCTTTAACACTAATTAAGCTCCTTTTGGTAGTATTAAGAACAGTACCCCTGGAGGTTAGGCAAACGCACACGCATACAATGTTGGAAATTGCATAATTACCCTAATAAGATATTATTAATAAAGTTATCGTTCCTATTGTTTTAAAATGGTCATATGCTATTGGGTACGTTCGGATGATCTTTTACCTATACGAGAAATTTATTTATACGCTGTATTTCTAATAAGGAGGTTCTTGTAAGACACGTCTAGGGCTTCGCAAACTGTTCTCGGGCCTTCGCCCCCTGGCTGGAGATGGTATGGGAACACTAACCTTATAAGACAAGCTTAGCCCCTATCGTGGCCCCCTAGGTGCAATTGTATGTAGGTTATAACTTAATCTTACAGCTGTAGGCCTTCGCACCGTCATACAAAATTGTATTCTAATAAGGAGGCCCTAGCCTTGTAAGATAAGACTTGTATCAGGGTCTGCACCCTGACCCCTTTGAGTTAAAATTGATTTTAGTGCCATCTAGTGGCGTATAGACTAATGAACATTTTCTATAATAGAAGTTGATAATGCACACCTCTCTCTTGCTCTATCTCGTTTCTCTCTCTCCAAGGATACCACGACTACACACGAAGGCCCACGAACACGTTGTGATCACGACAAGGGGTGAAGACCCGAGAACAAGTTGCGACGCCCTACACCTGTCTTATAATCTCGGTTATGTTCGGTGAGGGTTGGTGTGGGGATCGCCGAAACAGTCTTCGCCGAACAGTCTTCGCCGAAAGCCTCGCGTCGCGAAATTTTACCTAAATAACGGTTTCTCGAAACGTGAAGTACTTGCAGCGACCAGCAAAGAGAATGAGATCATTGATCACGTACACTAGGATTTATTTAATCAGGACAAGTTTCTCATAAGTGGTGTTGAGTTAAAGGTTAAATTTGTACGATCAAGAGATACCTTTAGTGTAATGGCGGCGCACGGTTCAAATTACAAGACGCGGATTATGGACGCTAGTTTACTGGTGAGACGTATGCGAATCAATCCCACCATTCTAATTTCGCACGCTAAACCCTTACAAACAACTGCAGCAAAATACTCTGTTACAAGGACAGAAGTAAAAGTGCTAACTATACCTGTGGGTATACAGCGAGAATCATCGGATAAAGTCTTCCCGGGTCAGTTACCTAAACGATGCATCCTAGGTTTTACCACAAATAAGGCCTTGATAGAGATAATGTGTAAAGGTTATTGACTTTCGCATTAACTGTAACCCCGTTAGTACGATTCTTACCTATATGAAAGCATCGCATCGCTAAATTTTGCACCAAGCCTTTAGCAGAAACACTAGATTTTTTGCAAACAGATACGAATATATTTTATGGTTCTCTTTTGCCTATCATAATTTCACTTCAAAATAAATTACATAAATTAAACGCAAAAATATTCAAATGCGGTGGAAATATACTATTAAAGAGTGCAATTGAACGTATAGAGAAAAGATTTGAAAAACTACTAATGTTACAAGATCGCCATGTCGTTTTAGGTGCAATTTCCTATCCAGAATTTAAGTTGCGTTGGTTTCCAATAGTAGAGACAAAATCGGTTATGAGTAAAGAAGATTTAAAGCAGCTTTTAATAGCAGAATGTGAACTATTGTACTTTCAAGATTTAAAAACGGTTTCAAATCCTACACAACTGACCAAAGATATTCCAAATGAAGACTTTTTGACTTCAATGAAGATTAACAAGTTTTGTAGAAAATCAAAATATAGTTCAGTTGGAAGTGTTACAGTACTTAAATGATTTAAGAAAAAATGTTACCATGTTAGACAGTTATCCACTGATAAAAAAAAAGTGTTTTTTAAATATAACACAGCACTTCTTTCTTCTGGGCCCGTAGAAAGATTATTCTCCTTTGCCACAATAGTCAACGCTCCCAGAAGGAATGCACTTTCTGACACTAATTTTGAAAAATTAGTTATAATGTAAAGTAACAATATAAACATATTGTGAATTATAAACATACCTCGCGAATCGGGAATCATTAGTTTGCGTCCGCTTGATGAAAAGTGAAAACATTAATAGTTTTACACCAAACATTGTTTTTTACATTCTTGTTAAAATGTGTGATACCTTGTTATCCTAAAATCAATAGTTTTTAGTCATGATATTTTGAAAATAATTTGTTAACTTTTATAAATTATACGTTGAAAACTATTTATTTTAGGGCAACGACTACAAAATGTCATACGTTTTAACCAAAGTTGATTATACCGAACGTAAAAAAAAATGTTTGGTATAATCAAGCGACCCCAGACTAATGATCCACAATTTGTAACGTGCGATTATAATATAAAAGTACCCCGCTACACAAACTTTTCCAATGAGGTACCTAGTTTGTTGTTTCTCAGTCAATAAACTTTTAAAAACTCACCTGTTTTATTGTTATTAAGATGCCTATTCCGTTTTTTATTTCTACTTGTTATTGTTACGGACGAATGTCGTGCCTAGTATGCATAAACAATTTTTAATATGATTTTCAATAAACAAGTAAGTGCTTATTAAATATAATTTTTTAATAAAAAACAATTTTTTATATACTTGTGTCGGTATTTAACCATTCCTTAATTTTTATCACAATGTACTGTTTATCCGAAAAGTAATTCTAAAAGTCATTAATAATTACATTTTTAATGTAACTGTAATTAGATGAATATAATTCCAATTTTTAAACCAAGTACTTTGTAATTGTAATTACTTGTAAAGTACATGTAATTACCCAGCTCTGCTCCATACACAGTAACAAGAAGACCAGTCGTTTTACCAGTGCTGTATCAATAAAAATTTACTCAAAACATTATTTCTCAACCAAATTTAACGCTTTCACACGAAAATTTTTCTACAGCATTCAAATATTCCTTCACACGATAACCAATGCATCACTAAATTGCAGTGGCGTATCAATTATACCAACTTACATTACGCATATAGTTATATTAAATTACAATCAATAGCAATAGTGGAAAACGCCGAAGATAATCATGAAGATTACCAGAACCCTGAACCTACCACAACTACCATTCATAACGATTCCTAGTTTAAAATTAAAGATTTTAATAGATAGCGGAGCTTCTAATTCAATAATAAATCCGAGTCCCGCCTATGAACATTTTACACATTTTTTTTTAAACCATTTACTGTTAAAAGTTTAAATAATACGATAACCGATAATCAAAATGTATCATATCCTATTTTAAAAGAATTTGGACTCGATAATAAAATTAATTTTCATGTAATACAAATACAATACCGTTTTTTATGGAACTAAACCCGAAGAATTTTAAACCAGTAAAACAAATTGTTAAAAATAGTATTAGAATTTCCGTACATGTCGATGGAGGACAAGTTATAATCCCAGAAATTAAATTAGACAATTATATTATTGCAGAATCAATTGCCGTTGCAGAAAATAGCATTTGCACTATTCTTTTTGAAGAAGAACGTGAAGTAGAAATACATTTTCAACAACAATACGAGGTACAACCTATTACCAACGTTGATTTAGTAAATTCAAAAATTCAAAATTTTAAGATTGATATTCCAAATGTCATTCGAACTAGTCATCTTAATCTAGAAGAAAAAACAGAAATTATATCTGTGCAAGAAATATAAAGACACCTTTTACAACGAAAATTGTGACTTAACTTTTACCAACGCTGTAAAACAACGTCAGAACAAATGATAACGAACTAGTTTATTGTAAATCATTCCGATAACCACATCAATTGAAACATGAAATCTAAAATCAAATTCAAAAACTGCTTGATAACAAAATCATCAGACCAAGCATTTCACCTTATAGTTCACCAGTTTGGATTGTACCGAAGAAACCAGATGCGAGCGGAAACAAAATGGCGACTTGTTATAGACTATGGGAAACTAAATGAAAAAACGGTTGAAGACAAATATTCACTCCCAAGAATTGGGACAATCTAGGAAAATGCATGTACCTTAGATCTTTCCCAAGAATTCCATCAGATAGAAATGGATCATGATTCTACCGAAAAAACTGCTTTCTCGGTAAACAATGGTCATTTTGAATACGTTCGAATGCCGTTCGGACTTAAAACGCCCCGAGTACGTTACAAAGAGTATTGGACAATATGTTACGCCCATACCTGTATAAATTCTGTTTTGTATTATACATGGACGATATTGTAATCTTCTCAAAATCACTTCATGAACACTCAGTACACATTAGACAGATATTCGAAAAATTAAGAGAATATAATTTAAAAGTTCAACTAGATAAGTCGGAATTTTTTAGAAGAATACCCACTTCTGAAAACAGTAAACGAAATAAGAGCTTTCCTTGGACTTTTAGGATATTACAGAAGATTTATAAAAAACTTTGCTAAACTTGTACAACCATTTACCAAATGTTTTAAAAAGAATTCAAAGATTGATGTCACAGATCAAAATTATTTGCAAACATTTCATCAATGCAAGAAATTACTAACCAATGCACCAGTATTAACGTATCCAGACTTTGAAAAAACTTTTCATGTTACAACCGATGCATCCAATGTAGCCAAAGGAGGAGCTTTATCGCAAAATAACAAACCATTTGCATTTTACTCGAGGACTTTAAATAATGCTGAACGCAATTATTTAACTATCGAACGTGAATTGCTAAGTATAGTAGAAACCACGAAACATTTTAGGCCATACATTTACGGAAAACAATTTATAAGAGAAACAGATCATAAGCCGCTAGTTTGGTTATTTTCCCTTAAGGATCCAAATTCTAGACTAGTTAAATGGAGATTGAGACTCGAAGAGTTTGACTACAAAATACAATACAAGAAAGGCAAAGAAAATTTAGTAGCCGATGCGTTATCGTGAATCGAAATTAGTACAAAGGAAACCTCAAACGATACAGAACTAGACGTTATGTCAATAATCCCAAATGTCGACGAAAACCCTCCGTCCGATGATTTAGAAGAATCATTGAACAGACAACAAGATGATCAATCGAATAATACACAACATACATCTATTGAAAATCCAATATTCTCAGTACCAATCTCTGAGAATCCAGTAAATCCTTTCATGTATCGCGTAATCTTAAAACTAGGAGATCAATATAAAATAGAATAGCAAAGACCATTCTTAAAACACAACTATGTTGTTAAAATTAGGCATTGTAACGAACTAGAAAACATTACGCGAATGTTAAAGAAAATCATAGATCCAAAAAACTTATACGGAATATACTTTAAAGATAGCAAAACAAGGTGCTAATACCGCCGTTCCAATATCACCTTCAAGGTGTAAGAAAGGAACTATGGACTTATGAAAAGTGTGAAGTAATAGAAAACAAATTGTGTGTTTTGAAAGAACATAAACGAGTAAGTATTCCATAACTTATAACAAAGATTGTATTTACGCCGTAGTCAATAACAATTATAAGTTATATGCTCAATTAGACAACGGAAAAATTTTAGTATCAGTTAAACCAGATTTAGAAATAATTGAAGAATGTCACAACGAAATTAATAACTTTAAAGTAATTTATAATACTTTTGTATCATCCGGAAGCAATTACAAATTAACACATTTGTTAATTTTACGTACAAGAATCCTATAGAAATTAATAATTATAAAGCTGACTTGACTGTAAAACTAGAGCCAAAACATTTAGAAAACTTGAAAACCTTAAAAGAAGAAGCTGAAATGTTAAATACTGATTTAAAAATTAATCCTTAGTGCATGCTATACATTTATGTATAACTACTAATGTAATTATTTTATTAGTCATGTTTTGTATTTTGATCTATGTATTTTGAAATAAGATACGTAGTAGAAACAGGAAACAAAGACAGGATAAAGAAGTGATTCCTTTAAAACAGATAACTTCGCAGAATGAGGACATTCTGCCTTAAGGGGAAAGGAGTTATATTCCCCGTATTTTTGTATAATATACAGGGTGTTCCAGTTTTTTGTAGCAGGACTTTAATAGTCGATAGAGCTTTCAAAATTAAGACAAAAAGTTCATATAAACATAGGTTGCCAAACGCTTGGTTTTGGAGGGTTTCAAAGTTTAAAATTTTTTTCAGTTCTTTTAATTTATATTCAAAACCATTTAAAATAATAAACCCAAATTTAGTACACATATTACACTCCTTAAACTCAATATTAAGAGTAGTTTAACGTTTATCAATATCTACAGGGTAGTACATTTTGTGGGGTGGTACACCCTTGATCCCCCCCCGAACTTTTTCATGCGACGCCTCTAACTCTTAAAAACCAAAAATTTAGATTGCCCATTTGATTTAGGAACTTTTTTGTCTTTGCTTTTTTTTCGAAAAATGTATAGTTTTTGAGATAAATTAGCTGTAATCCATGAACAGCTTCCAAATGGTAAGTAAAGAACGTCTAATGCTCCCGCAAAAAATAGTGTGCCATAAAAGAACAATAAAAAAAAGAATCAAATTATGTCTCACGTTTTATTATACGACTTGTGCTTAAGAAAGAATGTAATTTATTTACACATTTTATTGTGTTAATTTTTATTGCAAAAGTGATCTTTTAAAATGCGATTTTTGTTTTCTAATCAAGAAATGGCGGATATCCATTTTATTTATGGTTTTGTAAATGGAAGATCAGCAGCAGCAGCCCGTGAATATAGGCGAAGATTTCCTTTTAGAAGACGTCCGCATACTTCAGTATTTGTAAGACTTCACCAACAAATTTTCCACCTTCTATGTCAAATCAAGAAATTAAAGCTGAAATGGGAAATTCAATCAACAAAGACATTCAACGTATTCTCGAATGGGGAAGCAATACTCTAGTTAAATTTAATGCTAACAAAACTCAGTGTTGCCTTGTGTCCGCCAAAAAAGATCGATCATTTCCTGTTGTAAGTATGAATGGCTCAGTTCTTAAGTTTTCAGACTCTATTACTCTGTTTGGTATGACTGTATCTTCAAATTTCTCATGGGTTGACCATCCTCTGTCAGCTACCAAAACAGCTGCTCGTAGAATAGGGTTTTTGCACAGATCTAAGTAGTACTTTACCTCTCGACAACTCCTTCTGCTGTATAAGGCCCAAATTCGGCCTCATCTGGAATATAATTCTCACCTCTGGGTTAGTGCTCCCCAATACGCTCTCGATATCGTTGATCGTATTCAAAAGAGAGCGATTAGGCTTATAAATGACCCGTCCTTAACTTCTCACATACAGTCCCTTGAGCATAGAAGGATGGTTTCAGTTCTTTCTTTGTATTATCGTTATTACAACGGCTATTGTGCTGCTGAATTATATTCTTTGATACCATCTCGGGCTATCTTTGCGAGAAACACTCGGTTCGCTCATTCTCATCATCAGTATGCAGTACAAATCTCCACTTGTCGTACCAAACGGGCGCAATCCACATTTTTCTATACGGCTTCTAAGCTCTGGAATGATCTCCCTAGTTCCTGATTTCCTCTCACTTATGATATGAGTGAGTCCTTTAGCACGATAGGCCAAATTTAGTCCACAATCATAAAAAAAAAATTACAAGTCAGGGGTTAAATAATGTGCATGGTCGTCAAAGTAATAATCATAGGCAGCAAAGAAATATTGCAGGACGAATTTTGCGTGAATTCAACAGAGATCCCACAACTAGCATTAGAAGAGTATCCGTAGCTTTAGGTGGAGTCTCAAATACTACTATTCACCGAACATTAAGACGGGATCACCGATATCCTTACCATCTACAACCTGTTCAAGGTCTACAATCAGGGGATGCAGAACGTAGAGTTGCGTATTGTCGATGGCTTCTTGCTGAAAATAATAGCAATCCAGGTGTTTTAAATAATGTTTTATGGACCGATGAATCCTGCTTCACTCGCCGTGGTGTGGTAAATTTTCACAACCAGCAGGTTTGGGCACATGAAAATCCACATGTCGTTTCGCCCGAGACATTTCCAACAAGAATTTAGCGTGAACGTCTGGATAGGTATTTACAATAATCACCTTTTTGGGCCCTACTTTTTACCACCTAGGATGAATGCTGCGGCTTTCTTGGAATTCTTAGAGAATGAAGATGGGAATATGTGGGAACAAATTCCCTTAAATTTACGAAGAACGGTTTGGTTCCAGCTTGATGGTTGTCCAGCTCATTGTAGCAGAATCGTTAGAAACTGGCTGGACAATCATTATCCAGGAAGATGGATCGGTCGTGCAGGCCCAGTTCCCTGGCCGCCAAGGTCTCCAGACCTAAGTCCCTTAGATTTTTTTGTGCGTGGGTATTTAAAAGAAAGGGTGTATGCAACTCTTATGACAAGAGATGAACTCATTAATAGGATTAGGGATGCGTGTAATGAAATAAGACAATTTTTTGTTAATATTCCACGTGCAATTATTCGTCGGTGTGAATTATGTATTCAACAAAATGGTTCACATTTTGAACAGTTTCTTTAAATTTATTTATTATTACGATAGCGTTTTTGTTTTGTTGTTATAGGTTAAGTTTATTTGTTTAATTTATTTATTTCGTTCGTTTCGTTCTTGTTAAAATCTTAAATAGAAATTCTTTCCAATTTTTTCCAATAAATACGTATTTTTTTAATATTTATTTTGTTGTTTTACTTTTATTTTCCTTTATTTAATTCAACTGAAAAGTTAGGAAAAAATCAGTGGAGTACTACTTTTTATTAAGAGACAAAAAAACGTGAGAATTGACATAATTTGATTCTTTTTTTTGTTCTTTTCATGGCACACTATTTTTTGTGGGAGCATCAGACGTTCTTTACTTACCATTTGGAAGCTGGATTACAGCTAATTTATCTCAAAAACTAAGCATTTTTCGAAAAAAGCAGAAGACAAAAAGTTCCTAAATGAAATGGGCAATCTAAATTTTTGTTTTAAGAGTTAGAGGCGTCGCATGAAAAGTTCGGGGGATAAAGGGTGTACCACCCCAGAAAATGTACTACCCTGTAGATATTGAGTTTAAGAAGTGTAATATCTGTACTAAATTTGGATTTATTATTTTAAATAGTTTTGAAGATAAATTAAAAGAACTGAAAAAAATAAAACTTTGAAACCCTATATCTCCAAAACTAAACGTTTGGCAACCTGTATTTATACGAACTTTTGTCTTAATTTTGAAAGCTCTATCGACTATTAAAGTCCTGCTATCAAAAACTCGAACACCCTGTATATCATTATATAAATAGCTAGTAGTATAACATATCATTCTGTAAACAATAGTCAAACATCAAATATTAATTGCATCATCAAATATTATCACATGGAAACTTTCATATTTGTTATTATTGTAATTTATCAATTCTTAGAGATGTTAGCTATCTTAAGTAAATTAATGATTGTTATAAAAGACGCTGCATTGATAACAATAGTCAGGGTTCATATTAACTTGTAGTTAGTAAAGTCTCAGTTTTTAATTGTAATAATTTATTTTTAAATAAATCTTATTTCCAATAAAAACATAATTATATACAAAAAAAAATTCTTTTCATGCAAACTCACTTCAGCTGCATTTAAAACACGTTACATACGTTATCAAAATACAACACATACACGGTGCATCAAAATAACCTTACACTGTCCCATTAATTTTGGGGCACCCTGTATATTTTATTATTGGTTGATTCCACGTACTACTAAGAAAATGAACATTATTATCTTTGTAGGAATTTTCTGATATTTAATGTTGTACTTACAACGTTTTTGGTTAAAGGAAGCCTTTTTCCAGTTGTTTACGAAAAATTGGACTATTACGTTAGTAGTCCTAGTTATCCTACTCGTAAATTATTATACATTAATAGGAAATACACAATTATTTAAATGACCTAATTTAGATTCATGACTCGCTGAAGTTTTCAGCTAACAATAAAACTTTGTACTCATTTATAATAAATGCACGTACATATTTAATATATTCCCCGAAGTGCGTTAAAAAAGTAAAATTAGACGGAATGAATTACAACTTACAGACATTAATTAAAACTTTAATTAAGAACGTTTTAAAAACAAAAAAGTAAAAGCCCTGAAGGTGGATATTTAATCAGGCGAAAAATGTTGTTATTGTTTTCCCCAAAGCAAATTGAATGTAGGTCAAGTTCAATGTTATTAACATTAATAACTTTCTGTTATTTTGTTTAGAACGAAATGGTGGACACGTTGTTAATGATAATGAAGAAAAAGGAGACTTTTATTATGACGCGTATCGTAATTTAGGTATTATTTTCTACTTTTGAAATAATTTGATGTAATTTGACAAGAGTATTAAGGTTGAAGGTAATTATGGTAATAAAAGGAAATTTTATGAATCAGATTTCCGTAAAAAGCAGAGCATTCTCATTATTTTGATAATGGAGGACATCTAAATTAGAATGGAATCATTATTTTACTGAAATAATCAAATTAAGAATATCAGTAATCTTCTGCTTTTTGATCCATAAAAGTGTACGAAATTGAAATTAAAGGTTTGATTATCTTGAGCAGTCTACTTGTAACACTGTTAATAATGAAACTACTAAAATACAGGGCGTCCAAGACAACAGACAAACATTTGAGGAGTGGTTAATACGGTCCACAATAAGACTAAAGGTACATTATAACATTCTTTAGTACACCACCCCGTTTCGGAGATATTCATTCAATATCATCACTAGTTACGGTATATTCGGAAAGATAATAAAGTTTCGATAGATAAAATAAACACAAAGAATATCACCAAATATCACTAAAAAATCTGAATGTTGATAAAATTATGGGATGTTTAAGGCATTTCGTTACACCTGCTCAGTCCAATTTCTTTAATAAATTTTACCCGTTAGTGCATCGATAGTATATGATAGTGCTTGCTGATGTACGTTAGTGCAAAAATATTCTAAAAAATGTGGGTGAAGTAAGAAAACACCCACCCAATTTAAATATTGACGTGGTACTATGCTTAATCGTTTGTGCACCTTAGCGCACATAACCAATATTGCTTTTCGAAAAATAAGAAAGGGGAGGGGGCAAAAAATTTTCCTCCGCTTAATTTAACTATCGCTGTAATGTGTAATTGTTAGTGCAGCGTTAATGCACTTAAGTTTTTCGTTAGCGCAATGTTGTTTTTCAAAAAATTAAAAGTAGTGGGCGGGGTTGGCGAAATGTTCTCCTACCCAATTTGAATATCGGCGAGATACCTAGTATAATTGTTAGTGCAGCGTTAGTGCACTTAATGCTTTACTTAGTGCAAAGTTGCTTATCGAGAAATTAAAAGAAGTCGTGGGCGTGGTTGGCTAAATTCTCTCCAACCCAATTTGAATATTTCCGGGCTACCAAATATAACTGTTAGTGCAGAGTTAGTACACTGAAGATTTTCGTTAGTGCATTGTTGTGTTTCGAGAAATTGAAACAAGTCGTGGGCGGGGTTGGCAAAATACTCCCCCGCTCAATTTGAATTTCACCGGGCTAGTGAAGTTAGTGCACTTAAGATTTTAGTTAGTGGAATGTTGCTTTTCGAGAAATTAGAAGAAACAATGGGTGAGGGAAATACTGTCCTAATCAATTTGAATTTCGCCGGGTTATCAAGTGTTATTGTTAGTGCACGTTGATGCATTGAAGATTTTCGTTAGTGCCATGTTGCGTTTCGAGAAATTAAAAGAAGTCGTGGACGGAGTTGGCAAAATGCTTCCCTGCGCAATTTGAATATTACGGGGCAACCAAGTGTAATTGTTAGTGCAGCGTTAGTGTACATACGATTTTTGTTAGAGCAATGTTGCTTTTCGAGAAAGTAAAAGAAATCATAGACGGGGGTTGCGAAATCCCCCTCCCCCATCGGTGGGCTACCAAGTGTCATTATTAGTGCAGAGTTAGTACGCTGAAGATTTTCGTTAGTGCAATGTTGTGTTTCGAAAAATTGAAAGAAGTCGTAGGCGGGGTTGGCAAAACGCTCCCCCGCTCAACTTGAATATCGCCGGGCTACCAAGTATAATTGTTAGTGAAGTTAGTGAGATGTTGTTTTCGAGAAATTGAGAGAAGCCGTGGGCGAGGGAAATACTCTCCTACCCAATTTGAATATCGCGGGACTATTATGTGTTATTGTTAGTGCACGTTAATGCATTGAAGATTTTCGTTAGTGCCATGTTGCGTTTCGAAAAATTAAAAGAAGTCGTGGACGGAGTTGACAAAATGCTCTCCTCGCAATTTGAATATCACCGGGCGACCAAGTGTAATTGTTAGTGCAGCGTTAGTGCACATACGATTTTTGTTAGAGCAATGTTGCTTTTCGAGAAATTAAAAGAAATCATAGACGGGGTTGCGAAATTCCCCCCCCCCCCATCGGTGGGCTACCAAGTGTCATTATTAGCGCAGAGTTAGTACGCTGAAGATTTTCGTTAGTGCAATGTTGTGTTTCGAGAAATTGAAAGAAGTCGTGGGCGGGGTTGGCAAAATACTCCCCCGCTCAATTTGAAATTCGCCGGGCTACCAAGTATAATTGTTAGTGAAGTTAGTGAACTGTTGCTTTTCGAGAAATTAAAAGAAGCCGTGGGTGAGGGAAGTACTCTCCTACCCAATTTGAATATCGCGGGACTATTATGTGTTATTGTTAGTGCACGTTAATGCACCGAAGATTTTCGTTAGTGCCATGTTGCGTTTCGAGAAATTCAAAGAAGTCGTAGACGGATGGGCAAAATGCTCGTCCGCGCAATTTGAATATCACCGGGCGACCAAGTATCATTGTTAGTGCAGCGTTAGTGCACATACGATTTTTGTTAGAGCAATGTTGCTTTTCGAAAAATTAAAAGTCGTAGGCGGGGTGCAAGGTTATTTTGACGCACCGTGTATGTGCAGGATTTTGATAACGTATGTAACGCGTTTTGAGGCAGCGTGAAAAAATTTTTGTTGTGTGTATGCGTAATGTAAGTTGTGTAAATGATACGCCACTGGATTTATAATGAAGCCTTAGTTATCGTCTGAAGGAATATTTGAATGTTATAGATGGATTTTCGTGTTGAAAGCGTTAAATTTGTTAATGTTTTGAGTAGATTTTTATTGATACGACCCTGGTAAAACTACTGGTCTTTTGCTACTGTGCATGAAAGAATTTGAATTGAAAGAAGTGGTTGTACACGTGTGACTGAATGAGTTATGATAAATTGATATTTTTGGTGAATATACTGAATAAATATGGTGAGGATAGACGATTTTCTGGTTTATAAATTTTCACGTAAAATAAAGATAGCGGCGAGTGTGGTATAAGGGTAGCGTGATAGTCCATGTTGGACATTGTGACGCGATATGGAAATGCATGAAATACTCAGTTGTGATAAGTGAATTTTGATCTGAGCGCGAATTTAGTGTCACGTGTTGGCAATATGGCAGGCAGAAGGTATATAAGCGAGTGCCCAAATCGGAGAAAGAGAGTTAAAGGTAGTAAGTAAAGCTAGATGGTTAAGGGCTTTTAGTACGGGGTTGCGCGCGTGATAACCATCAGAATGGTTAGGCGTTGGAGTTTATTTGTGAAAATTATAGTTTAGCAGGGCAGGTTTAGCCACTACATTAACCCTTTAGGGGATTAATCGTATAGACATTCACAAATAACTAGTGTAATACACTGTGAGTTTAAGGGAAATATTTTATTATTCGTGTTCGATTGTGAGACGCGTGACCTAAGGTTATTAAGAGACCTGGAGGTAACCATGTATGCTACCGAAATAAAAGTTTGTGAAATTTATTTTAAATACGGGTGATCATCACCAATATTGGATGGGTATAACCATTAGCAATACCAAGGTGATTGTATGAAGGCAGATAAGAACATTATGTGTGTATATATATATATATATATATATATATATATATATATATATATATATGGAAATAATCTACATTATTTTATTGTGGTAAACATTTTGAAGGACAAACATCACAGTATAGGGCGATGGGTTGTTAGGGTAAAGAGCTGCTCTACCAGGACGTGAGTGAACAAACCATAGACATTACGTTCTAAGTACTATAATAGCCGAGTGCGTGGGGTTTAAACATATTACTGAATGTCTAAATACGATTTTCAAAATAAAGTATTAATAAAATATAACAATTTTGTTAATGATACAAGCACTAATCATTCTAACCCAGCAATTAAAGGAACCTTGTTTTTCTTTAAGATAATAATTCATTGTTAAACCGATCGTCTATTTCTAAATTGGAAACATTTATTTAATTCAAAGTTTTATAACAGTTAGAAATATAAATTTATAGATACACGAGGGACATTTTAAAAACTACACAAGTTAACGTTTTATGTTATGGATTGGTGTTTCTATTTATACAGGGTGTGTTCAGTAAGTTATAACGACCCGTGTGTATCACTAAATGTTTGCGAGTGTGTTTGAATTTGAGAAGTTAGTGTATGAATTTACTGAGTAGGCATCAATCCTGCCTTCCACAGTCAGATAGGATTAATTTACCATCTCGCCTAAGACGATTTATTCTAGCAAAATTTAAGATCGTGGTGCGCCAAAAGACATCTTTCTCGGACTGGGTTGTATAAGTTATGGATTTATGGTAAGCGTAAGGTGTTTGAGCTTGTTATTCAATCATTTTACTCCTTATCTCGACCCCACCCATTTCCACTGTAGCTGGCTTGGCAACCCGTTTACTAATGTAAGCATACTCAACGCCTAGTGCGAGTTGGACGTATAACAGGGGTTGCGAAATTCCCCACCCCCCTCCAATTTAAATATCGCTGGTCTACGAAGTGTAATTGTTAGTGCATAGTTAGTACACTGAAGATTTGCGTTAGTGCAATGTTGTGTTTCGAGAAATTGAATGTCGTAGGCGGGATTGGCAAAATACTCCTCCGTCCAATTTGAATTTCACTGGGCTACCAAGTATATTGTTAGTGAAGTTAGGGCACTTAATATTTTAATTAGTACAATGTTGCTTTAAGAGAAATTAAAAGAAGCCATGGGTGGGGATATACTCTCCTACCCAATTTGAATATCACCGGGCTATCAAGTGTTGTTGTTAGTGCACGTTAATGCACTGAAGATTTTCGTTAGTTCCATGTTGCGTTTCGAGAAATTCGAAGAAGTCGTGGACGGATTGGCAAAATGCTCCCCCGCGCAATTTGAATATCACCGGGTGGCCAAGTGTAATTGTTAGTGCAACGTTAGTGCACATACGATTTTTGTTAGAGCAATGTCGCTTTTCGAGAAACTAAAAGAAGTCGTAGACGGGATTGAGAAATCCCCCCCCTCAATTTGAATAACGCTGGGCTACCAAGTATAATTAATAGTGCAACGTTAGTGCACGTTAATGCACTTAAGGTATTCATTAGTACAATGTTGATTTTCGCAAAATTAGAAGTCATAGGTGGAGTTAGCAAAATGCCCTCCCTCTCAGCTCAATTTAAATACCACCGGGCTACAAAGTGTACTTGTTAGTGAAGTGTTACCGTAATTACTAAAGATATTCATTAGTGCAATGTTGAGTTTGGAAAAGTTAAAATAAGTCAAGGCAGAGGTTGAGAAAATTCTCCCCCGTCCTACTTGAACATTACCGGGGTACTAGGTATAATCGTTAGTGTACCTTAGTGCAGTTAATATTTTTGCTAGCACAATATTGCTTTTCGAGAAATGGAAGCACTGCGGGGTTTGCGAAATCCTTTCCCGTCCAATTTTAATTTTATGAGCTTAAAACGTTTTATTAATTTTACTAAAAGGGTCTTATTTCATAGAATTGAAATCAGCTTCCACATTTTGGTAAAATGCCTTTAGATACAGAAACAAAAATTAAGACGCTGGACCAAGATGTTCAATTCAGCCAAATGGACTTTAAGCCATAAATACATGCAAAAGTAATGTGGATAAACGCCGAAATGGTACACGGAAGAAGACGGCAATAACGCTAGCAAGAGGCAGAAATTCAAAACGGCACACGGAAACAAGATGGTGGAACGTGCAAACAAGATAGCGGATTGCCAGAAACAAGATGGCCAAAAGATGACGAAGAGCCACGCCATACGCAAGCAAGATGGCGGAAACCCTAAAGGGCACACGGCAACAAGATGGCGGAAACCGCGAGCAACACGACGTAATGTCAGAAACACTCATGGAAAAAAGATGCCGGAAAGCTAGAGAGGCATACAGACACAAGAAGGCGAAAAGCCAAAAAAATCATACGCAAGTAAGATAGCGGAAATCCAAAACGGCACACGTGAACAATATGGCAGAACGCGCAAGTAACATGGCGGAAAGCCAGAAACGTTCACATAATAAAGCGGAAACAGCATGACAGAAACAAGATGGAGGGGACAAGACGGTGGAATAACCGTTGCATCGATAGTGCAAAAATAGGGACTTCATAGAAAGGGATGAAAAAGTCGCAGAACAAAAAAATCCAATTGTGATGAAGTCTCGATACTTTAAGAGACAGAAGTATCATTAAAAAGCAATGCAAAGTTCATTACAAACAATTAAATTCCCTCGAGTGCCATAGTTCTACTGCTGTACTCGCTATCACATTTAGTAGCGCGGCAATATTCAAATTTGGCAGAGGAGCATTTCACCAACCCCACCCACAACTTCTTTTAATTTCTCTAAAAGCAGCATTGAGCCTACGAAAATTTTAAGTGCACTAAAGATTAAACCTTATCCATCGTCAATACCTAAATTGGGCAACTGTAGCGTTTTCTTGCCCCTATCCACTTTTAACTCAACTGGTACTTCATTAAAAAATTTGAAAAGGGCGGTGCTAAAGATATGCACCTGGATCTTTTTAGGTATGGTTCGTCCAACTCTGGATTCACTCATAAGGTTCGAACAGAAATTCCCATATTAACAAAACTCATTTACCGAGTATTCTATAAAGAATTCATTGGTCTTTTTCAACGATTTAGAAATTAATGATGATTTCATCACTGCCAAACAAAAACCGACTCAAAATACTTATCCGAGGACGAAAACTGTAGTTGTGGTTGAAACGCTTAAATTTATTTAAAGATACATAAAAAATGCACGGTTTATACCAAAAAATTAGTATTTTAATTATGTGTGATAATCGTGAAAGTTTACATTTTCATAAAAACCGACTTTTCTCCAACATGAACGATTTGTGCGATACTTATTCCAAAAAAATATTGTTCAAGAAAACGATGCATGTTATATTTGGAGAAATAGTTTACCAATGACTTTTATGTTAGTCATATACGCTCCTTCCGTAAAGTATTGTTTTGTTGTATTATTGAATTTTCTACGTTGGCCACTGGTGACGACATGCTAAATTGAGTATATTATTTTTAAAAGAAAGAAAAATCGATACTGTGTGTATATAAATTTTAAGAGTTGAATTTGAAGTTTGTATTTGTTGACAAACACTTCTATTGTAGTGTACATGGACTATTAATTTACTTATTGAGTTTCTTTTATACGTTTGATTATTTGCAAAGAAACAGTTCACAGATGCTAAATGGGTGTTAACCAATTTTTTTATGTTTGACAATTCAGATTTGTTGACTATCTCATTTAAGCTTGAGTGTTTAATATGAATAAAGATAGGGACGGTGGAGTTTTGTTTGAAGTTTAAATAAATTAAGTTTTAATTGAGAAATTTTGAATTTCGGTTTTATAGTAACAAGATTTGTTGGTGAGTTCAGAAGTTCATTAATTTCAGGTAAAGCCGAAAAGCGAGAGCCATACTTCGTGTGTTTGGAGCATTGCGTTTTAAATTCGACCTAAGGGGATACAATAGAACTGTGTTATCTGCAAGAGACTGCAGGTGTTCTAATCCCATTACAAAGTGTACAAAATTATGATTCAGTTCGTGAATACAAGGCCAAGAACTGTCACTGACATACTCTTGTCATTAATGGGAACAGAATATATACATGATCTGTTAAAAAAAGATCAGGTAGGCAAGATCTACAAGCATATTGCACTAGTCCAACCATATTGTAATTTCTGATTTTATGATGTATGATTGTAATTCTATATTGATACACTAGCAGAAATGGTCAAAAACCATTACGTAAAGTTATCAATATTCGATTGTTGAATTTTGTTAAAAGTTATTAATAATAGGACTGTTCATTTAAAAGACACAGTGTATTAACTGGTCTTTTCCCTTTTTGAAAAATATCTCCGTTTATGCGCAAACGTCCGAAATGTTGTGGTTTTTTCAGGATGGCAGCGAAGCGGCAAAATGTTTTTTTGGGAAACCATAAACCAACCCCTACTACATATAAAAAACCAGTACCCCAATTATTGTACCTATTTTAACATTTTTGTGACGATTTGACTAGACTACAATAAGCAACACAAAAATTTTGTTGTACTTTTAATAAAAAGGCACTATTAAATTAATTAAAATAAAATGGAAAAAGATATCGACGGAACGAATTTAGAAAAACATTATTCAAGAACATTCGTTAGCTACAATTATATGAATCCTGTATAAACCGTTGTTATTTAAATTTAAATAAAAATATTCAAAATTAAATAAATATCTACAATGGAATAAAAATTATAAATTTGCAACAAGAAAGAATTAAATACCGGACTTTGAAATATATTTTCAAACGAATACTAACCATTTATTTAAACCATATAAATGGGCTGTTACGATATTAATAATTCATATATTCGTGACGTTAAGTGTTGATTAAAAATGTATACGGGAGAGTACCTGTTATCAATACGTCAACAAAAATAAATACCGTAATATAGTAAACGCGTAAATTGGTATTTAGATCAAATTTAATACCATCCAAAGTTAAGGGTTTTCACACTATTTTTTGCATTGATGCTAAATAGTTAATTATCATTCTAATTAACGCTATATTTAAAGATGTACACTGCCAGTATCAGTTACAAAAAAATCACACCCACCACCTTTCAATTATCTATTTCCCAAGACGATTCGATTGCCTTCCTACTTCAATTTTATTTTGTCATATTATCAGATATAGCGAAAAATGGTAGTTTGGTTCCCACGCGAATATATATATATATATATATATATATATATATATATATATATATATATATATATATATATATATGAAAAAAGTTTTCCAACACAACATAAGGAGGAAGTAAAAAATGAACATAGTGTTAATAGGAAGTGAATAATACTTAAAATTAAACTCGTATTTGATTATATTAAAAGGAAAACCTTTAAGGTTATAACCCTGTGCGGTTATAATAAATTATGTAGCAAAACTTAAGAAGTTCCTTAACGTTAACGACGTATACAAATACGGCCGTTGTAATATATTACACTATAAATCTTATTTATTATACAATACACGATGTTAGTGTGTAATTTTAATCCCAGATATTAATGTTGAAAATTTTATTAACATCAAACACTTTCTACGAAACTGTTATACGTACAAAACAAGGTTAAACACGAGAAAACAGAAATTAAATGACCAATAGTGTTGCTTCACTTTAAATAAATTTTCTTGTTTTATTGTTTTATGATATGCAACTCCGGCTCGAAGGACCAGAAAAACATTAATTATGGTATGTTTTAACGAAATCAAAGACAACCGTTGGGTCTAAAGACAATCAAAATGGTCGAATGGTAAATCTATTTCTGCGATTTAAAGATTAAGCCTATAGACTTGAATTGCACACTCCAACTACCCCCACTACTAAAATTGTTTTCTAGGCGAATTCAGACTAAAAACTATTAAAGAACAACCAGAGTGATGATCCATAATTGGAAACTCAAAATACAATGCGTAAATAAGAAAGTACCTTCCCCATAAACTGATTGTAATAAATTATTGTGCTATAGTCCATTTGAATAACCTTCGACAAAATCGGATTTGTCATTTTTTGAGTTCACGTTACGACACCATGTATTCTTTCTATCACCAAAATACCATTCAAAAGAAAAAGAATTAAAGTTTTCGTTTCAGCAGAAACACTTTTATTGTAAATTTTTACGTTGTAGGTAGAGGACCGCGAAAATTTTATTATTGCCACAAACATTTTTTAAATCAAAATTGTTACCGCGATAGGAAAGTTAATTAAAGGGGTTTAACATATTTTATTAAATATTAAGTCGTTATTTGAGCATGGTTTTCGGGATATTTTATTTTTGTAACTAATATTTGGCTAAGAATTGAAAAACGTGTGTTTGAGATTTGACTAGCAGGTGTACGCTTAAAAGCTGTTTTACGGAAGGGGCGTAACGAATCATTGGAAATTCTTATGCGCTCATTCTTGATGTAAAGATTTCACTAGTTAGTAATTAATTACGTCGGTACACGGTGGAACCAAAATACGTCTTTGTTTGGTACGTTGAAACTTGAGACCTAAATGTAGCGCTTGTTACAGACGAATGCATATTTTTAAAATTAAGATGTCGTTCAATAATTAATATGAAACTGTTCCAGCATAATAATTTTTTAGTTTTTTTATTACTTTTGAAAAATGGGATTGATTGCGGGAGTAAAGGTAGTTAGTTTGAAATCGGGGGACAAAAGAGTGACAGTCATCTACATATCCATCTGACGTTTCGGATTCCCGCATTCATCATCAACTTAATTTTTTTAAATATGGACCTGGATTTTTTTAAACTTTACAAATGACTTATTTCATTGTGGTTACGATAACATATACTAAGGTAGGTTGGAGTATTTGTTTCGTACCCAAACAGTCATCATCAAGCTCCTAATGTAATTACAATTGCTTTCAATACGGCCCTGTAATTTTTTTTTTTAATTTTATTGTGATGGTCATCATAACATCTACTGGAAGTTGAAGTTGAATATTCGTTTCGTATAGAAAACGAAATAATAACATAGGTGTATATGGAATAAAAAACAATTAAAACTACTAAACACTAAAGAACATAAAGAAGAAGTAAAAACCATTACAGCAACAATGAAAACTACTAAACACTAAAGGACATAAATAACACGTAAAAACCATTACAGCAAGTGCTCAAAAATGTATCCCCGTTCTTGAATGCAGCATCTCGCCCGATTTTTTAACTTATTGACAGCTCTTTCAAGAGGTCTACGTGGAATGGCTCGTATGTCTCGTGTTAAATTATTTCTTAAAATGTATATGTCTTGTGGTGTACCCTTATATAGACGATTTTTTTAAATATCCCCAAAGAATGTAATCCAGAGTATTAAAATCTGGACTTCTGGGGGCCCATATCACAAAACCTTTATTCGCAATCCACAGTCTAAAAATTCGGTGTAAATATCTTGTATCCCTTCTGTCGTTATGAGGAGGAGCGCCATCCTGGTGCCATCACATTTGAGCAATTAACTTAAGTGGTTCATCTTCCAAAGCATCCAGAACAACTCTAAGTATTTTTGATGGGTAAGAAGACCATCGTAGATGAAAGGACCAATAATTTTATGCTGCCATATTCCTCCCAGACATTAAACGATTTCCTACCCTAAATTCGAACATATTTTGATTAAACAACACAAATTTACTCTTATGCAATAATAAGTGAGAATTTCATTTTTGAATATTTGCAATGCTCTTATTGCGTTTTCTATACGAAACGAATATTCAACTTCTTTCCAGCAGATGTTATGATGACCATCACAATAAAAATCTTCAAAAATTCTTTAAAAAATTACAGGGCCGTATTGAAAACAATTATAATTATATTAGGAGCTTGATGATGACTGTTTGGGTACAAAACAAATACTCCAACCTAACTTGGTATATGTTATGGTAACCATAATGAAATAAGTGATTTGTAAAGTTAAAAAAAATCCAGGTCCGTATTTAAAAAAATTAAGTTGATGATGAAGTGGGAATCCGAAACGTCAGATGACAAGATATTAAAGATAGTAAACAATCAAGTGTAAACTGTTCTTTTTAAATGGCTCCACAAAAAAATAAAAACCAAAATCCGAGAAATCACTTGCTTTCAATTATCTCAAAAACAAAAGAAAATATTTGAAATCTGATCGCGTCCCTTAAATGCGCAACTTTGCCACAATTTAACCCTTTCTCTATCTTTTTTCGAGATCCCAATGATACGCCTCGAATTTGGGACACACGGTACAAGGAAAACGAGGAAGTAAAGAACCACATTAGGAAGTTACAGATGGTTGACTTTGTATAATAGAACATTCCCCTACCGACGAAGCCATTGTTATATTCAACGATTATTTTATTGATTAATGGATTGATAATTCTCGTCGAATATTGTTTTCCCATGGTGTACGGACTACAAATTATGTAGAAGGACGGCATAACATATTCAGCAGACGGATCGGAAAAGCACATCCCTTTATATGTAAACTGATCAAAGTTCTCCTGGAAGAAATGCACTACTGTAATAATGTCTCCCCACAAAATAGTGTGTGCACAAGTACTCTTAAAAGAGCAAAATAGTATTGAGAATTAGATAGGCGGTTAAAAACAGTTGTATGTGACCTAAGTCAAAATAGGCACAATCTTAGTGAAACATTGGACAAGTTGAAATACAGGGTTAGCCATACAACTCGTTCACTAGAAAATTTTGAATTTCCCACTATCGTAGCATAATGAAATTTAGTTTCAGGCTAGAATCGACCATTTTGAATCCAGGTAAAATATTTTCAAAATGGCGGCACTTCCGGGTAAAACGGAAGTAGTTCCCAACTTCGAAATGGAACCTCCTAACTTTTTTGACATTTTAAATTTAATTCTGTATCAAATATTATTAAGGCTGCCAGGACCTTTCTGGACAGTTTTCAAGATAATGAATGTTGACCAAAAACTATCATTTTATTAAATTATTATAAGTTTTTGTTATGAACGAATAAGTTCAAAGGTAAATATGTAATTAAAAATTATTATTAATTTTATTAAATACATAAATAAAAAGTTTACCTCGAGTAGGATTTGAACCTACGACTTGTACTTTGCTAAAGTACAAGCCCTAATCGATGTAAACTTTGTCTTTATGTATGTAGAACTGATGTAAATTCTAAATATTAGGTTTAATTTTAGACTTCACATAGTTATCCATGGAAAAACAATTTATATGTTACAGAAACAAAAATGACGAACAACAAATAGTATCTATTTTATGTTTTTCATCTTTTAACATATTCAGCAAATTGTTAAGATTGATTTATTTTTAAGAAACTGAGTACAAAATGGAAGAATACTCAAATGCTGATATTCTTAATTTGTATTATATTAACGCAGAATGCTGCGAAATTGTCGAGAGAACTTTCCGCGTGCTTAATGGACGAAATCCGCATTTGCAGCCGATGAGTAAGAGAAAATTCAAGCGAATTCAGTCGCGTTTCGGTTAAGTTAAAGTAAATGTTCCAAAACCGGTGAGCAATGAGGAGGAAAATGTAATAAATACACTAGATTGGTTCCACGCATCACCACAAAGGTCGACACCATCTGCAAAAATGGATTTGGGAATATCTGCTTCATCTGCCGTACGTTATTTTGAAAAAGTACTATATGCACCCTTACTCGTTCCAAAACGTATAGGTCTATAGACCCAGTGATGAGGTTCGTCGAATAGAGTTTTGCGAGTTCATGTTATGACAATTTCAAGAAGACCATCAATTCCATATTTTGGACAGATGAAGCAAAATTTTCTAGAGAGGGGATAATAAATAGAAGAAACACTTCTGGGCAGAAGAAAATCCACACGCTATACGATATGCGCATTTTCATGATGTGGTGAGTTTTAATGTTTTTGCAGTACTTTTGAACAATCAGGTGCGATATTGTATTTATGAAGAAAACTTAAATAGCGCGAAGTATGTGGAAATTCTACGAGGAACTGTACATATATTCATCGAGCAATTCCCTGTCGATCAGCGCCAACATTTTTGGTATCAATTAGTTGGTGCATCGGCACATAATTCTCGTAAGATTTATCTCAAATTGATAGAATTTTTTGATGATGGGCGGATTGGTCCTAATGGACCTTGGAGGTGGCCTCCACGATCGCCTGACTTAATCCCCTTAGACTTTAACTTACTGGGTATGTCAAAACCAAGGCACATTCTTCCCCAGTAAATGACTATGAGGAATTACTCGTCAGCGTTTGCCGAATTAGACCAATGAGATTCATCGAACTACAGCAAGTGTAGAGAGACGAATTGAATTGTGCCTTCAATTGCACGGACTGCATATTGAAAATATTACATCCTAATTTAAATGTTTGTTGTGGTTATTGTCCATTAAACTAAGTTCCTAAATGAACAATTATTTAATTAATATTAATACATATTAATATTAACGCACAGTGTTTTCAAGAAAATCTTAATTATTTTGAAAACCGTAATAATATTTTAGTACAAGCTATTAAAGCAAATTTTTAGTGAAACCTCAAACAAATAATTGACGTAGTTTTGATTTTGACACAAGTGTTCCTTAGAGTCTTGAATATTTCCACACAAGCCCCCTAGGGTGCCGTACCCCCCCCCCCTCCTCAAATGTGTTCCTGGCCGTAATTATTTTTTATTTTCGCAAAAACTATCAGAGGTAGGAAAAACCATCAATGACAAAACTGAACGTCATTAAATTATCTACAAAATGCTTCTTAGTTGGTCTCGATAGGACTAATAGTTTCGGAATTATGCCTATGTAAACAATATATTTTGCAAAAGATTGGCCTTTGTACTGATTTTATACGAAAATGACTGAATCTATGATAAAATGAATTGAATGCAAAAAAATCTTGATATACTTATCTAGAAAACTAGATGGAACTTGTTGTTGAAGCATTGATTAGAACGAATAGAAGCGAGGGGACGCGGGAGGGCGGGCGGAACGCGAAAAAGTCAAGTCAGTGCATGTATGCGTGCGCGCGACAACGATAGCAGTTTGTTGTTTATGTTAAAAGTGTCGAGAGGGATACAGGGTCTAATCGTTGGTAGCCTGGAAAGAAACGATGGGAAGGCAGTAACTATTTGGTCAAAAGAGTGTATGATCGTTCATGTATCGTGCGGTAAATATTACACAGGGAGAACTACCATTGTAAAGGATAAAAAAATACAGAATGTAGACAATAAAAATATTGCCGGAACCAGTAAAATCACTTTACGTTCGTCTGTTCCTGCACTTAATTTCAAAACCGACTGTTTATTTTGCAGAGAAAAGGCGCATGGGGTGAAGGAAAAAAAGAAAGAAATGAAATACAGGAATTATGAATTAAGAACTTTGATATTAAAAAATACTATAAGACAAAGTGTCAGAAAAGATACGATGGGTGGTCGAGACTAGTGGAATATCGAGTCTATAGTGTTTAGGATCTTATTGCTGCTGAAGCGAAGTACCATTCAGATTGCCACCGAAATTTTTTTCTCCTCGCTCTTGGAGTGTACGTTGATTATCGTTTTGCTTCCAACCAGTTAATATAGCTTCCAAACCAAAATGCTGAATAGTACTGTCAGATAATGCAGATTTTAACATCAGGACGTTTCACTGTATGGGTGGGATAACTCCGGCGTCACGCATACACAACGTTCCGAAAGCGGACGAAAAATTACACCAAAAGGAAAATTTGATTTCATGGTACAGGAAACCTGAATCTTCTGGCTTGAAAGACATTTAAATAAAGAATATGAGAGTTGAATCCGTCGATTCTTTCGATGCACAATTTGGTTGGTGGCAGATAGGCAGGTATTCAATCACAGCAGTCGTGGAATGGCATATGAAAGCATCAGCAAGTGGATCGTCTGACGTCACAGAAACTGAAGCTTTACCATTCATAAATCTCCAAACAAGCAACCAATCTACCATTTATCCAGCAGTGCAACATGCTTCCAAGGTGTGTTTGAAACAGGGTCAGAAAAGTTGCTTTGTAACTATTGATCAACCATTATACGCCAAAGCCGTAGATATAATGACTTCCGACAAGACAAGTGAACTGGATAATGCTATTATTCGTTTAGGAAGATTCAATCTATTAATGTCATTTCTTGGGGCAATTGGGTACATCATGGCAGGCACCGGTATAGAGGATCTCTGGGCAGAAACATACGCAAAGTCGTTTGTTCCACACATGCGTATTCAAGGTAATGTATCCGTTCTTAATTCTCTTTCTCTTTTAGAATTAAAATAATAATACCTTTCTAGGTCTCTGAGAACTCATTTTATCACACAGTAACCAATTATACTCGAGCAGTTGTCCAATGAATTAACAAGTGAAAAGGTAGAGATTCATCGTCAGTTGATTACTTGCTTTCATCGTCCACCTTGAAAAACGCACAGAAGTCCTTAGCAGATCTAACAGCCACGTTAAGTCAAAAGTCAAGAACAGCCAAATTGTAGCTTAAGTATTACCAGCAGATAACTGCAACTTCGGCTTATTCAAAAAATAATGTTTCTTTTCACTTATTTCGACGTTGTTTTAAAAGTATAAACAAAACAGACCACCTAGCATCAACCGGTGTGAAGAGAGCAGATAATAGATGGCAGACAAAATTGTCGGAAACAGCCGAACATCCAGGACCGTAGTAGGCAATTTTTTTAGAATTACTATCTGCTAGCAGATACTTTTCCTGCAGCTACACACACTGTTACATTTGTAATTGTCTTCCTTGTATTAGGAAACACGGTACAAGCACCTATCACTTTGTGCTTTTAGTATAATGCTGAGGTGGATAAATTCCACCCCATTTTTCTTAAAAATTCATAAAATGTACAGTTCTGATCCTGGCACTTAGTGCTTTTAGTACAATGTATACCAACACAATGCAAGTATCCCGTTTTAATAGCATCGATTTGCAAAGAGGCGGAGGGTGTTAAATTCCACCCCATTTCCTTGAAAAATTCATAAAAAATACAGCTCTCATCCTGTCACTTTGTGCTTTTAGACTAACGTCTACTAACACAATATAAGCATGCCCTTTTAGTAGCATCGATTTGCAAACCGGTGGAGGATGTAAAATTACACCCCATTTTCGTTAAAAATACATAAAATGTACAGTTTTGATCCTGTCTCTTTGTGCTTTTAAAATAATGTCTACTAACACAATGCAAGCATCCCTTTTTAGTAGCATCGGTTTGCAATGGGGTCGAGGGTGTTAAACTCCACACCATTTCCTTTAAAAACCCATAAAATGTACAGTTCTGATCATGTCACTGTGTGCTTTAGAATAATGTCTATTAACACAATACAAGCATCCCTTTTTAGTAGCATCGATCACCCACCCTGTATATGAATAAATTGGTAATTATGTATTATAGCCACGCAATTAAACAACGCCAGGCGCCAAGTGCCAAGTTACTTTTTCTATAAATTGGCATCGGGAAAACTATTGTACTACCAAAGGAAACCTGTTTCATGGTTATGATGGATGCTAATTCAGCTTTTCTAGCACCCAGTGTTTGTACTTGGAAATGTGCTTTATCCTCTCGGGATATTTCTTTTGGAATTTTCTTGCTTGAACTTCAAATTAGTAAGTTACTCTTTAATACTTGATCATTTCTCCCGGTTATAAGTGGATTGCCACAACCCCTAAGGATATTCATAATTGATACCATCTTCCTGCTCTAATATGTAAAATGACTAAATTTCGGTATTTAAGCTTTTGACAGACCAAACATTACATTCTTTTAAAATAGTTTTGTGTTGGTAGACATTATACTAAGAGCGCAAAGTGACAGTATGAGAACTCTACTTTTTATGAATTTTTAAACGAAGTACGGTGGAATTTTACCCCTATAGCTCCTTTGCAAATCCATGCTACTAAAAGGGGATGCTTTTATTGTGTTATGAGACATTATTTTAAAGGGGCAAAGTCACAGGAACTGTACATTTTATGAATTTTTCAAGAAAATTGGGTGGAATTTATCCACCTCAGCCCCTCTGCAAATCGGTGTCACTAATATGGGATGCTTGTGTTGTGTTGCTAGACATTATACTAAAAGCACAAAGTGACAGGTTGCGAACTCTATGGTTTATGAATTTTCAAAAGAAGAAGGGTGAAATTCTATCTTAGTAGTACATTTTAATTTTCGCTTCTAAGTAGTGCTTATATCGTATTTCCCAATACAAGGGATACAATTACAAATTGTATGGAAAGAATCTGCTAGCAGATAGTAATTATAAAAAAATTGCCTACTACGGTCCTGGATGTTCGCCTATTTCCGTTAAAATAGTCTGCTATTTATCTTCTGTCTTCACACCGGTCTCCCTAGCAAACAATAAAAAGTGTGTCAATGTACTAATTTCAAGAAAACCCTGTAGCACCCTTAATAACTGCGACATCAGAGTAAATAAAAAAAATGAAAAAGATCAGAAAAGATCAATCTTTAATCTGGCATTATGAAATCATATCAAATGTCATTCGTTCTCTCTACAGTGTTTCTCAAAAATTAACAAAAAGATACTTACTTTGTATGTGACATTTCGACCAACAGTTTAAAATCAACAGGTCTAGCGTATTCTTAAAGAATCCAGCTACAATTTAAAACAAAATTATCAAAAGCGAGTTAAGGGTCCAAGAGAAAATTGAAGTCAAACTTACTGAAAATTTTGCCAGTTCCTTTAATGTTGCCGGTGGGTTTAGAGTACTCTACATACAGTGTCTCCCACCAGAAAAGGCCGCGGTCGATATATGGAGTGTAGAATGATTTTGAAAATTTGGTTATTTACAAAGGTCAGTGCGGCCTACCTTTTACAAATATTTTCACGATTTTGGCACTTCCGGTATAACCAGAAGTCGGCACCAACTTGTTTATTTTAAAAGGAACGCCCTGTATATTTTTGCAGTTTTCGACTCTTACTACGTTCAATTTTTTAATCAACTTTGTGCAAAGTAAAACCTAAATTCAGCTATTTTCAAGATATCTACATGTTTAAGAAAAAAATGACTGTTACAGCACCGTATTAAAAATGTTGAATCTTGGATAGTGGATGACTTTTAATTACAATATTTGAAACAGTAATGGTTTCGACGTCGATACATCCGAAAATTATTGCATAATGTCTGAGGAACATACAGGGCCCTCAAAATGTATAAACCAATTTAAAAAAGTTAAGAACTTACATAACTTGATTTTTTCAAATGGAGCACCCTGTATATTTTTGTAGTTTTGGATTCTACGTTCAATTTTAATTCAACTTTGTGTAAAGCTGTCTATACCTAAATTCAGTTATTTTCGAGACATATCCTTTTTTAAGAAAAAAGTGACAGTTACAGCACCATATTAAAACTGTTGAATCTTGAGCAATGGATGACGTTTTTCGCATTCTAAATTAGATTAAATTCTGAATTGAATGACGTAAATTTATATGTACCTATCTTTTAGGATTCCCCAGTTACAGCGAATTTTGTTATAAAAACGTGTAAAAGTATTTCATTTTGCGAAGTAGGCTGAAAAAAGGAAACAATTTAGTTTGTCTCGAATACCAAATTTGTTGTCAGAAGCTGCATCAGTATTGTTTGTGTCCACAAACGTGTTAATAAAGATACCATCACGACTAAATTGTACTTACGAAGATTATTTAAATTTATTTGTAATTATTTGTGACAAAGTTATAACAAGAGCTTGCAATACATTTGCTGATCGATATCCTCATAAACTGAAACCATCACGACATGCTGTAAAACGCATCATCAATAATATTGAAATAGTAATTATAGGATACTTTCGAGCTTTTCCAATGATGTCATTAAGACTAGCTGCTCTGGAGTCTGGTTTGTCTAAAAGCTCAATACATAGAATTTTAAGGAAACACAATTTCCACCCATTTTCGATATGTACGGTACAACAGCTAAAAGGAATCGATTTCAATAAGACAAAAGATTTTGCGGATTTATTTTGACGAGGTATCAGGAGAATAATTCGTGTCTAGATAACATTATATGGACGGATGAATCGAAGGTCACTAAAAATGGTCTTCTAAATCGTCATAATGCTCATTTCTGGAGTGACTCCAATCAACACAACAATCGGCAACGTAATTTCCAAGATAGGTGGCAGTTCAATGCGTCGTTAGAAACAATGCAGTGGTCGTCTTAGAATCTTATCAAAACAATTTAAATAGTAAGTAAATATCTTTGGTGTGATTTATGTACCTACAGTTATAGTGTGTATTAGGTGAGAGATATCTAAATATTCTGCAAAATTTCAATAACACTTATCTGGATAATTTACCCCTGGCGGAACATAGAAATATTTTTTACCAGCACGATGGTGCACCTTCTCCAAACCACTTTCTATGACCAATGGATTGCTAATGACGGGCCTTTTTTCTGGCCTCCACGATCTCCCAATCTAAGCGTTTTAGATTTTTTCATTTGGGGAGCTATAAAATATAAGGTCTACGAAACGCCATTAACAACAATGGATGACTGCATGCAAACAGTAGGAAATGCACTTCGGAATCTATCCCAAGACTCTATTAAACATGCTACTCATACTGAGTTAATTCGTAAAATGTTTAGAGGTCGCAGGTCAAAATTTTGAACACTTATTGAATTAATATTTTTTTAATTTTTGTTTATCAAATTATTTTCCTGTTATAACTACTTGTGTTTGTGTCTCATACATATTGGTATAACTCGCTAATATCTTTTCTCCTTTTAATGCCTACTTTCACTTTGTAAATGAATTAAAAATTAATTTTTAAATAGTCTTTACACGTGTTACTTATTTTAACTATTTAAGTAGTGTAGATATGCTGCATTGTTTCATTTTTTCAGTCTACTTGGCAAAATCAAATACTTCAGTTTTTAAACGTTTTTATAAACAAAATTCGCTGTAACTGGTAAACCTTAAAAGATAGGTCCATACAAATTTATATCATTCGATTCAGAATTTAATTCTTCTTTCGACCGTAAAATAATATACTGGTTGTTTCATTTGAAAAAATCAAGCTTTGTGACTTCTTAACTTTTGGCTTATCAATTTTGAGGGCCTTGTATGTTCCTTTGACATTATGCAATCATTTTCAGCGATGTCTAAACCATTACTGTTGCAAATATTGTAATTAAAAGTCACCTATTGTTCAAGATTCAACAGTTTTAATATGGTGCTGTAAGTCACTTTTGTCTTAAAAATGGATATATCTCGAAAATTACTGAATTTAGGTAGAATCCAAAACTACAAAAATACACAAGGTGTTCCATTTAAAATAAGCAGGTGGGTGTCGACTTCCGATTATACCGGAAGTGCCAGAAACGTGAAAATATTTTGAAAACGTAGACCCCAGTGACTTTCGTAAACGAGCAAATTTTATATGTACTTCTCCATATATCGATCGTGGCCCTTCCCGCTCAACCAGCACAACTCGTTCATCCTGTTTTTACTCTTTCTCATCTATAGCCGTAACCCCCGAAAGAGGAAAATTTACGGGAACGCAGAAAAGGGGAACGCCCGAAACGGTCATGAATCATTCTAAACTGTCGTCAAAGGCGTGTAAGTCCATAATGAAGCATTTTCGGACTTACGTTAATATAAACTTTTTTTCATCGTCTTTTGCTGGCACCCTGTATAAAAGATAAAAATATCGAAAAATATTTTAATGACAGATATTGCCAATTATATAATTTGGTTTCGTTTATTAAATACTACTGAAGAAGTGCCAGATCTGGCATGAAAAGTTCAAAATAAGAATTGAAAGGACCACGCACTTTTGTTACGCAAATGAGAGCACCGTCAAATTGTCTGAATTTTTGATATGGGCTCAATTCTATCTTATGGTTAGTTTTCGATATAGAGGGCGTCGAAGTTCAAGATCGCGAAATTATTAAAATGCGCACCAAAAAGTCCCTTTTAAATATTTTTGAAAGTTTTTGGCAGATATAAGTAGCCAAATTACACACTTAATGATCAAAATAAAAATATTGATAATTACAGGGCGATTCAAGCTGTCACAGACCTCTTTTGGATAAAGCATGTATTTTTACATTGCAAATACAGTGTAAAATAACATTAAAAAAAATTTACGTCCAAGTTTCTGAATATTTGATATAGTGTACAGGGTGGCCAACTAAGAATGCGAGGTACTGTATCTGGGAAACTATCCATCGTAGAGGCTTGCGCAAAAAAAGTTATTACTAAAACGGCCAATACAAAAACCTGAAAAATATTTTCATGTTTCTGAAATGGCCGCTAGGGGGCGTAACTGCAATCTTGAATCTAAAGAAGTGATGTTTCTGTGAATGCTGCTATATTAATTAACCTAATAAAAAAATAACTGATCTTTGAAGTCGAGGATAATCTGAACTTTTTCGCTTGGCACTTTTTGACGTATGTCTAAAAATAAAGCGGTGGGGGGTATTCAAAGGTTTCCTTAAATAACCCCCTGTATCTTCGAAACGGCTATGCCGATTTTAACAAACTTAGGCGCGTTGAAATGAGCTATTCTTGGGCTACAAATGTTATAATATTTGAAGTTTTGTTAGTTTCACATGTCGTCGCTAGAGGGCTTTGTTCGAAATTCCGACAGAAACGGTTAATTTTCGCAAAAAAATTAAATGCGTTGGTATGACTTTTTTTCACGAACAAGTAGCTAAATGATGCCTAAACAAGCTTGCGAAAACCGCATCTCGATATCTTGTTCCTAACCTAAAATATCGACCAAAGAAAACTTTATACGAAAATTCTTTAAATTTTTTTTTGTTTTTTAACTATATTTTTCTGAAATTGTTTCTATTATGTAAGTTGTGGCCCTAAAAAGGACCGATTTAAAGGAGGAAGGTTTTTAATGCTCCCGTAAATGCTCGAAATGCTGACCATCACGCTCTATGCATTGCTGAAGCCTCTCATGACTAGACAAAACTGCAGCTTCAATTTCGGCTCTCGGTATGTTACGTAGTGCGTTACGAATCCGGTTTTTCATATCTTCTCTAGTAGTAGGTTGAGTCCGAAACACGATGTCCTTTAAGTGCCCCCATAAATAAAAATCGTTAAGTCTGGCAAACGCGGAGGCCATGGAAACAGACTTCCTCTTCCAATCCACCGTTGTTGAAATACTGCATTAATATGCTCTCGCACATTAATAGCAAAATGTGCTGGGCAACCATCCAACTGCAAAAACAATTTTTGCCTTGTTTCCAGAGGCACATCTTCCAACGACGGTAATTGACTGGCCAAAAGTCAAGAAATACATTGCCATTTAGGGGTTGCTCGAAAAAATATGACCCAGTAATTCTGACTCCCAGTATGCCACACCATACATTTAAACTCCAACGTCCTTGGCGCTGAACTTCACGCAACCAATGGGGATTTTCTGCAGACCAATAATGCATATTGTGCAGATGGACTCTCCCGTCACTACTGAAAGTGGCTTCATCGGTCCAAAGAATTTGAAAAAAAAATTCTCTATGGCAATAGCCTAACCTTCGATCATAATCTTCCTCTTTCAAGGCCTGATGCAGAACGACATGATATGGGTGCATTCTTAAAGTAATTAAAAAAAGTTTAAGCGAATACCTATATATTTTGATAGCCATTAGAATTTACCTAGGGTCCTTCAAAATATTTTGAACCGTTGTCCGTGATATCCCCAACTCAGTGGATAATGCTATTGTGCTAACATGAGGATTTCCTTCAATATAGCCCAGTACACGGTTAATATTTTCTTGTGTTCTTCCAATTCTTTGCCGTTGAAACGTAGGCCGAAAACTACCATTGGCCCGTAAGCTCGCCACTAATCGGGGAAAAACCCTTATATCGCAAGGACGCCGATTTGGATATCGAGCCGCGTAAACTCTTTTAGCTACTGCGGCATTCTGAAGACATTCAAAATAAACCGTAAGCATATCAACAGGTTCATTATTCGTAAAACGCATTTTGAAAACATAAAAATTGCTCAAAGTAACGCGAAAGTATTGACAACTATTGACAATTTGAGGATTATGTATGTTTCGTTTAGGTATCTGTTTCCATTGCCTGTTTCTATTAATTGTATTTTTCGTATATATCCATAGTGAATATGCATTTAAACAAACAAAAATAGGCCTTTCGTATAACTTTTAGCATTGCTTACTTGCCCGTAGTAATTTCAAAAAGGGTGATTTTATTCTGGTGTACAAATTTACACACATTTAAAATCGCAATTTCTAGGTAACCTATTTAGAGCCGAAATTGAAGCTGCAGTTTTGTCTACCCATAAGAGGCCTCAGCAATGCACAGAGTGATGGTCAGCATTTCGAGCATTTACGGGAGCATTAAAAACCTTCCTCCTTTAAATCGGTCCTTTTTAGGGCCACAACTTACATAATAGAAACAATTCCAGAAAAATACGGTTAAAAAAAATAAAAATTTAAGGGATTTTCGTATAAAGTTTTCTTTGGCCGGTATTTTAGGCTAGGAACAAGATATCGAGATGCAGTTTTCGCGAGCTTGTTTAGGCATCATTTAGCTACTTGTTCATGAAAAAAAATTCATACCAATGCATTTAAATTTTTTGCGAAAATTAACCGTTTGTAGTCCAAGAAAAGCTCTTTTCAACGCGCCCAAGTTTGTTAAAATCGGATTATCCGTTTCGAAGATACGGTGGGGGTGATTTAAGGAAACCCCCCACCACCTTATTTTTATAGATACGTCAAAAAGTGCCAAACAAAAAAGGTTCAGATTATCCTCGACTTCAAAGATCAGTTATTTTTCTATTAGGTTAATATAGCAGAATTCACAGAAACATCACTTTTTTAGATTCAAGATTGCAGTTACGCCCCTTAGCGGTCATTTCAGAAACATGAAAATATTTTCCAGGTTTTTGTATTGGCCGTTTTAGTAATAACTTTTTTTTCCGCAAGCCTCTACGATGTATAGTTTCCCAGATACAGTACCTCGCATTCTTAGTTGGCCAGCCCGTACATCTCGATGTCCCCGTTAAAATTCCTAATGGTTAAATTAGATCCTATGACTACTTTTCGAGATATTAAACGTTTAGTCTACAAAATACCGATTTTTATAGTAACAAGAAATAACTACAAAATAAAGGAAATGTTATAAATTATTTATTTTCACATACTGCGTTAGATTGTTTAAAGGTAGATTAAGAGTCTTGTTGTTTACTTACAGGGTGATCCTAATTGTAAGACGACGAAATTCACAAATCCAAAACAGATGCTCAATAATAGAAACTAGGTACATATTACCTACTTATTTTATAATAAAAAAAATCTTGCGCTTCAATATGGGTTATTAATTGGGCTTTACATATAATACAAGGCCATTCAATACTGCATTACAAAAAAGGTTTAAAGTTTGAAGATAAATACAAAAATCAAATTATGTATGTATGGTAGATGCAGAAACGAGTGTTCACTTGATAGGATATTTGAGTTTTTTTTTTATTGAACGAATAATTTAGATGTAGGTAAGGTAGAGCCTTACGCGCATTTTTTAAGTGGTAAGCGCAGTAGGACTATTCCACTGATATTATTGTAGAATGATCACGTTTGTGGTAATTTTTGAAAACCGTAGATACTTTATAAGGACATATTTGATAATAATAAGCATAAATTAAACTATGAAGACGAAATCCAAATAAATCTGAAATACTTAGATGAATTTCTTCAGATGACGAAGTACATAAATATTAGAAAAATATTTGCTCTACTCTCTGTTGATATTTTTCTTACATTAAGGCGCGTCCTCACTATGCCGATATATGCCAAGTGCCAAGGTCAAATGGCAAAGCGACGAAAGATGTGAACGTTTGTGTTGGCTCGTGCCACTCGGAAAAATAGGCCAGATGGCATGCCAATCCGAACCCGACTAGTGTCGGTTTAACTCAAAAGAAACCTGGGGTTGGAAGTGAAGAAGTGTACAAGCGTAAATAGAGAAATCAGGCAAGAGGAATGACAGATACACAGGTAATTTGTTTTATATTTTCTAATTTATTTCTTTGAATTGTATACAATCCTCTTATGAATGTTCACCAGATTTTTTTTGTTTTTACGTATAAAATATTTGCTGAAGATTCACGAATAATAGAAAAAGTGTTTATTATTTGTCATATTGAAAAGGTACCATTCCTTCCGATGAAATACAAAATTCCGCAAATTCATTTCTAACCGCCTGTGCATCGCTTGCATTTCTTCTTGGTATCCTGAGAATGTTTTTGAACGCTTCTGTTGAAGGAGCCTGTCTCTATATTCCTGGACGAATTGGATCTGTGCTTGAGCAATCCGTATCAAAAATTCCGTTAGGACTGTAAACTGCTTTCGACCGGCTTTTTCTTAGAAAATTGTGTAAATAAAGTTTTTCCGAGTTTTTGCCGCTACCAGATGACGTCGTGCTGACCGACGAGCAGGTCCCGTTCGTGCCCTTGCCCTTATACAAAGAAGACATCTATAAGAAGAGCAAGAAGAAGAAAAAGAAACCTAAGAAATTGGAAGAAGAGAAGGCTGCTGCACCGCTTCCAGCAGCTCCAAGGACCGTTGTTGCAGAAGAAGAATCGCCACCGTCCGACGGGTTCCGGCTCCAGAAGAAGAAGCCGAAGAAATCTTCGAGAGACCGCCCGATCACGCCCACAACCGTTATCAACGCGTTCGAGGCCCTAGCTGACGCCATGGACCGCCCGGGCGTAGAAGAGGTTAATGCGGTATATGGATAGGCATGGTACACCGTACCATACCTATCAGGCAAAGAGGGAACGATCGTTTAAGGTGGTTCTACGGGGAATACCCGTAGAAATCTCCGAGGCTGACGTTACCTCTGAGCTTAAAAAGCATGACATTAACATCAGCGCTTATTTCAGAATGAAGAAACAAGGCAGACCGATCCCGCTTCTGCTGGTCCAGGTACCAACCGAAGAGGACCTTAAGAAGACCGGACTGGTGGAGTACGTGGCTCGCCTACGTGTCTCCACTGAAGACTTGAGGCGGAGACAAGGCATACGGCAGTGTCACCGCTGCCAGGGATTCCGTCACGCATAGCGTTGCTGTAGAGCGGCGGCACGCTGTGTCAAGTGTGCAGCACACCACCACTCCAGTGAGTGCACCAAACCTAGTACGGACCGGGTGCGTTAACTGTGGTGGTGATCATCCGGCCAACTTCATGGGTTGCCCGAGGTACTCACATCTCCCGTAGCGCAAGAAGACAGAAGTGCCACCATCACGTCTCCCGCAGCCGAAGAAGACCGAAGATTCACCACAACAGCGACAGAAGAGCACACCGCCCACAGCGGCACCCTCTCTTGTCCGAACCGGCGTTAGTTACGCCAAAGCGACGGCAAGCGGCAGCGAGATGGCTGAAGTAGCGGATGCGGTGGAATCCGCAGACGTGAAAAAGCCCGCTTCACCCGCTTTAGGATTCGACGCCGTTCTTGGCCTCCTCGGAGGTTTGGATATGGTGAAGGTCCTACCTGTCATCCAACGGGGAAGCAGCGGCCTTAGCTTCGGCACAAACTGCGACTGACCTGCGGCGAATAATCCTCATACACCGTCAGGAGGTGTTTGCACTTTTTGTGTAAATACCTCCGGTACGGCGATGAGTAGGGATGCCGGGATAAGTATAGCTAACTGTATCAATATAATAAACTTTACATATTAACACAATCTGCCATTTGCTACTCAAACTCACTTCAAAATATCACTTATATAACTCATAAAATTCAATTAACAACACAATTTTAACAATACTAATAATTTTTTCTATTCCCAACAAGCAACACCCGCAAGAAGCTATACAGACCTCCGGTATCCCGCACCATTTTGGTGCTCCAAGGGACCAGCCCACCTGTTTCCAAGGAAGCACCGCCCACCCACCCACAAGTCCCGCCCACAACACCCACTAGAATAGAAATGAAATACTACTAACTTAAGTAACGTAATCCAACTAAACATTTTTTTTTCTTTTTTTTGCCTAGATAATAAGATAACATGTTATAAACTTATAAAAAATAAAATGTAATTACATCAACAAACTATGTAATCAACCGACTGAAGAGGCTACCTCGCCTGAGCAGCCGACTGAAATTGTAAAATTCCATTTATTGACAATTATAACTATAATTAATAATAAACGTGTTTGAATTTGAATTTGAATGAAATTCCACTGTCAGTCGGTGCTTGTAAAGCTATATGCTTGCCGTCGAAGATTCCAACACAATTTGGAAAATTCCATTTATCGCTGAACTCCTTTGGTATCACATTCCATTCCGATTCATTTTTGGAAGCCTGAAACGAATTACAGTTATATTTAACGCTTTCATTCTACTAATAATGTTTTAATTTTTTTTTGGACCTTTGGACCAATTAACTTCTCAGCAGCCCGACGAAGTCTTTCTGAACGAGGATGAGCAAGAGAACGCGACACAGGTGGTTTCAGAAACTCCAATCCAATCAACGCCCACTCAAAGAGGAAAGAAACGACAATTACAATCACATGAAACAGGCAGATCTAAATCCAAGCTTGCAGCAACAGAGGGAGCTCTTTCTATCATGAAAGAAATACAAGCAGGTAAATCTGTAAAAGACCAATATACTGTATTTGGAGAGCAAATAGGGATGCAAATACGTGACCTTCCGTCACCTTATGCTAGGAAAGTTGTGAAGGGAATGATTAGCAATGTTTTGTTTGACGCTGAGATGGGAAAATATGATTATCTGCCTACCAGTTCCTTACAGCTATCTCCTACAGCACATATGTACTCGCAGCCGTCCAGCTTCGGTGTAGTCATGTCAATACCTACCCCTGGTCCTTCTTCAATTTCTCAAACTTATCAAGTGCCAAACCGAGTGCCTATACCAGGTTATCAACCTCAATTATCTGCGCTGAACCCTTCATCGCAGACAGATTTATGTGATCTAGTAACTACTGACAGCGATTCTATGGATACTCTACTTTTGGATCTCTGAATTCGCTTTGTGCAATTTGAATGCTTATAATATAATTAAATAAAGGTTTGCTAATTAGTAGTTTATTTTCTTACCTTAATATAATCTCGCAAGACGTTGCATTACAAACATTTGGAATGATACTCGAAACTGCTTGTTTAGAAATTTTAAACATGTAGGTACATCAGTGAGTGGTAGGAATCTCCTGTTGCTACGAGCAAAACGTTCATGAGCTGGAATGGCTTTCCTGAATCTCGTATCCTTCTTGCTGATTAGCGGCCCGATTAAATAGAGAAGAATCTCAAAATCGCTACTCGTCATTCGAAAAAAATTCCGGAAACCACTTCCACATCTATATTCGAGGTTTAACTCGTTCACATCGTCCAAAAGCAAGTCATTCATCAATTCACTTCCGCCATATCGAGCTCTACCTCTACCAATGCTCGAACGTACCCAAAATCGTCGTTTTCGTGGTTTATGACTCTCTTTATCAACAATAATTATTATTAACGCTGCAGCAGCAACGGGCAAGTGCTCGTCGGTATACATTTTGCGATTGAATGCCACTTGCAATGTGGACGCATTGAATTGTGTGTGGCAGCGGCAACTGGCTTTGCCATTCGGCCTTGCCACTTGGCATATATCGGCATAGTGAGGACGCGCCTTTATATCTTGCTTCTTACGAAGTCTGGGACAATTTTGATTATTTTCAATTCATCTGAGGTCCTCTACAATTGCACGATAACAATTGAAACAAGACTATCTCGTGATTCTCTAGTTATAAGTTGCCATGTTAAAAAAATTTTCTTTATTTAAACCCATCGTAAGTCGATCTTAAAAGTTTCAATCAGAAACATAACATTTTATCCTTTTTTGCATATGCCCTATTTCTTAAAATGTTTAGTTCTAACACTACCATTTTAAATAAAACAATAAAGTTATTCAAAACAACTGCAAATGACACTTATTATAAAAAAACTCAATGGCAAATGCCTTTATCTATTGTGAACGATAAAGTAATTCAGAGACTAAAAAGTCGACAAATCAGATAAGTCTCAAATGGCAACTTATAGACGACAAACTGCCGAACATCATGCTGAAGAGAATCTAAATGCTGTTTAAATTGTTAACAGGTTATGAGAGGGACCTCAGACAGATTTAAAATAATCCGAATTCCCTCAGGCTTAATCTTTTAATTCCCAACTCAGTACGTAATTGCATTATGTGTAATGTGCAAGGTAATGTAAGCAAAGTATCTCCAGAGTGTAGAGCAAATATATTTCTAGTTTCCAATATTTATGTACCAGAACATACATCTAGATAATTCAGGTTTTTTCATGAATAATTTACATGGTGTATTGAGTTTTGTGAATAGACCGTATTTTCTAAATAATATTCATTCGTTTTTGATCAGTTTCAGAACTGCTGCTAATTCAAATACTCGTGTCAAAAATTGGGAAGATATAAATTCATTTAGTTTAGAGGAATTTAAACATTCAACGTCAATTTCGAAAGAAAATTTTCAAGCACTGTATGCATTGTGTGAACAAACTGAACAATATGGTAATATAAGAAATAATAGACAAAAAGATTTAGTTCGCTTTTCTTGTTAACTTAAGACATGGGTTGTCTGGTGACTTTACTTTTTAATTAAATTTTATAATCAATCATGTACCCGAATTTGTAAATAAGCTCTGTAACGCTACATCAGGTAATCCAAGAGCTATTATTTAGGTAGACTGTACATACAACTCTATCGAGAAAAGCAGTCATTTTAGAATATTACGTCAGTCATATTGCTCGTTTAAGAAGGAGCATTTAGTTAAGCCAGAAATTGTAGTAGCTTCTGCAATTTTACGGCAGGGTTTGCAAAATGATATTGATAGAATGAGAAACCTGGCTTGAAGACGGAGATGTAGTAATAGTAGATAGATGTTACAAAGACCCCGTTGCTACATTTGAAGATCTAGGTCTCATTTCTTATATGCCACCTTTACTTCCACACAACCAACGTCAATTATCTACTAGTGATGCTAACAAAGCAAGACTGATAACTAAAACGCGTTGGGTTATAGATCCAGAAATGGACATTTTAAGTCTATTTTTAAGTTTTTAAAAGGGTGCATATCTACGCATCATGATGCCAACTTGCGTGATTTTTATCAAATTGCTGGTGTATCAATAAATAAGTTTCATCCACTAATAAATATATCAGGAACAATTGAGATGACAACTCAAATGTTAATTAAGCTAGATGATGAAAATGTTATCCAAACACGCGTTGAAGCTGAAAATCTAGCTTTAAGAAATGGTCGCAGAGACTACATAATATGCATATTCCTGAATTTCCTCGGTTAGATATCAATTATCTAAAAGATTTAGTTAGCCCTTATCATCTTTACGTCCATCATATATATATATATATATATATATATATATATATATATATATATATATATATATATATATATATATATATAACTACAAAGAGACGAACCTAATGGTTTAGAAATTGATGAATTAAGAGAGGACCCAATTTTCTAAGTTTTAGAATCTACTCTAGATTTAGAAACGTAACTATATGTTGTGGTTGGCATACGAGGGGGCACCTAAAGAAGACCATCCTCAAGTTTTCTACTACTACTGCACGCGTTCGTCCGATGCGAGAACTTTTAAGTACTTGTGCACATATTGCAATGATTTTGTGGTTTTTTGGATAAGCTAGGCACCAGAATAATATAATATTTCCATCAGCACGTCTACTAAATTCTGTTGAGGATGCGGAAAACCGTTTATTACCAGAAAATATTGTTTTCGGTCCCATAATAGAAGATATTTAAAGAGCAACCACCATTGAATATTTTAATTTTACTTAATTCTTGACATTATGGCGTTTTTTTCAATTGAATCAGTCATTTGCTCATTAACCTTTTATTTGGACTTCTTCTTCTTTAATTTAATTTGTTTAAAGTAACTACAGTTTTTTTCGATAGCTTTAATAATTGAAATAAATATCAGCGGAATAGGCCTACAGGGGAGACCACTAAAATAAACCGCCAAAGGCTCTACCTCACGGGTGGTGTGGAAACGAGCTTAACACCTAAATTATAGGTTCAATAAAAAAAAAACTCAAAAATGTCACAGTTCGACTTGTCTGTTATCCGATCAAGTGAACACTCCTTTCTGCATCTACCATATAGGTAAATACGAGTGCATAATCTGATTTTTGAATTTATCTACAAACCTTAAACCTTTTCTGTAATGGCTCTGTATTATACTGAGTGGTCCTTTTAAAGTGTTACAAAGCGATATTGAGAAACGGCTGATTGAAAATAAATGAAATTTCTAGAGATACAATTGGTCGTTGGGGGACACTTTTTGACAGAGTAAGTAATGTTTTAACCCTTTCCACTGTTTATGGGTGGGGGGTAACTTTTAAATGTTAAATGGAAAGGTGCAGTTTTCTTTCCAGATTCGTAATCTCCAGAAAAAACTACGTTATAATCAATTAATAATTTAATGCCAATGTCAATGTCACTACGCTAAATTCAACAAAATTAAAAATAAAATCAACTAAAGAAAAAACTGATATTAGGTACATTATTTTATTATAATACATAGATTTTCGAAATGACGACCATTCTGTTCAGAAGCATTGTCGTTGTTTTTTCTACATCCTCCGAGAATTAACATATCAACTGGGTAAAAAAATACGGTATTTTGGTTAGATTATGTAGTTAATAATTATTTTCTTAGAAAGTTCATGATTTTTTTGAAGCTATGTGGCACTGCAGCGATGATTCACCAGCCGCCACTGTTGCAGTTATCATGACAACGAACGACTTGACATGTTATGACATTGCCAGTAATTTCCTTAAATTATCTTCGAGTTTAAAGTCTTTAGTTTAAGCAACTTGTTAACATTAGTGTTCATTGTGTTCGTTTATTGTTAGTTAGTGTTAGTCCTGTTCGTTTGTTAATTATCTCTGTTGTTCCTGTTCATATTTAATAATCTTAGTTGAGATTTTAACTACGTATCCTTAAAATGAATGAATTCAACTGCCAAGTTGACATATTGTTAATTTTCGGAGAATGTAGAAAAAACTAACGCAATGCTTTTGAACTTTGGACGGTAAGATTTCCCCATTTAGCACTAAAATCTCACATGGCGTTCAAAAGATTAGAGACTAGGAGTCGCCAGACCGGCCAACTCTCATCTAGAAAACGCAACAGGAGAAAAACCAAAACGGACGACGACATGGCGGTAGGAGTTTTGGGAACAGTAGCTCTCAACCCTCATATTGGTTCCCGAGATCTATCCAAAGACGCCGGGATGTGTAAAACATCCGTTCTCAGGATTTTGCACAATTTTGAAATTTCATCCTTACCATATTACCTTATATCAAGAATTGTATGAACAGGACTTCGAGAGACGGGTGCAATTTTGTCGGTGGTTTCGACAATGGATTAATGAAAACAACTCACTGGAAAACATAACATTTTCTGACGAAGCAACATTCACTAACCATGGTCAAGTCAATCGTCACAATATGCATTATTGGGCTCAAGAAAATCCACACTGGATGCGAACAGTCGCTAACCAACACCCTTGGTCGATAAATACCTGGTGTGGGATATTTGGCGATGTTGTTATTGGACCTCATTTTTTCGATGGTAATCTTAATGGACAGCGATACTGCAATTTCCTTCGAAATGACTTGCAAAGATTGATGTCAAATATTCCACAGCAATAACGTGAAGCAATTTGGCTCCAGCAAGACGGCGCACCACCACATTTCTGTCGAGAAGCACGTGCTATAATGAATGACACCATAACAGATGGATTGGACGTGGGGGACCAGTAAATTGGCCTGCAAGATTGCCAGACTTAACCCCTCTTGATTTTTTCTTGTGGGGTTTCGTCAAAGAAAAAGTCATGGTGACTGCTCCAACTACAGCCGAAGACATGAGAGAAAGGATTACGCGTGCAGTTCGTGAAATCCCCCCTGTTATGTTATTCAGAGTGCGGAATTCTTTTCGAAAGAGGGTTGATAAATGTTTAGAACAAAATGGCCGTCATTTTGAACACCTATTATAATAAAATAATGTACCTAATATCAGTTTTTTCTTCTGTTGATTTTCTTTTTAATTTTGTTGAATTTAGCGTAGTGACATTGACATTGGCATTAAATTATTCATTGATTATAACGTAGTTTTTTCTGGAGATCACGAATCTGTAAAGAATACTACACCTTTCCATTTAACATATAAAAGTAACCCCCCACCCCTAAAAAGTGGAAAGGGTTCAAACATTACTTACTCTGTCAAAAAGTTTCCCCCAACGACCCATTGTATCCCTAGATATTTCATTTATTTTCATTCAGCCATTTTCTCAATATCGCTTTGTAACACTTTAAAAGGACCACCCTGTATATAAAACCCAATTAATAACCCATATTAAAGCATAAGATTTTTTTTATTATAAGATAGTTAGGTAATATGTACCTAGTTTCTATAATTTAGCATCTGTTTTGTATTTGTGGATTTAGTCATCTTACAAGTGGGATCACTCTGTAAGTAAACAAAGAGACTCTTTTAATCTACCTTTAAACAATAAGATAGTACCATAATCAAACTCAGTATGTGAAAATAAATAATTTATAACATTTCCCTTATTTTGTAGTTATTTCTTGTTACTATAAAAATTGGTATTTTATAGACTAAACGTTTAATATCTCGAAAAGTATCAATAGGATCTAATTTTACCATTAGGAATTTTGAACGAGTACATCGAGATGTACACTATATCAACTATTCAGTAATTTTGACAGAATTTTTTTTAATGTTATTTTACTCTATGTAAAAATACATGCTTCATCCAAAAAATGTCTGTTGCAGCTTGAAATATAACTATCAATATTTTTATTTTGATCATTAAGTATGTATTTTGGCTACATACAGGGTGCCCATTAGTGTGTGGTAGTGCAATAACTTACTTAGGATCAAAAATACAAACAAATGTTTTAAATAAAAGTTGTTATGTTTGCGCAGATACACATCTCTATAATATTTTGAGATATACCGGGTGTTCAGCCTAAGCGAGACAACATGAAGTTTACTTTTTTTAAATAGGACACCCTGTATATTTATTTACTATCGAATTCAACGTAAAATTCTGCATCTATCCCTATCTTTTCATTTCCCATAAATTGCGACGTTGCCAAGCTGGAGCGAAAAATATGAAGATTTGACGAAAATTGGTGCACTATAAATGCTGTCAAATAAACGTTATCAGTGATAAGCAACTAAACATATTTGGTAGGTACGAAGGTAAAGGATGGCTGAAATGTCTGAACACAGTAGAAGTTTCGTTTGGGGTTCGGGATGTTTTTTGGATAAGCATTAATTCAGGAGATTTCAATTAGCAAAAACTTCATTTTTTTAAATGGAACACCGAGTATATTATTTTACAAACTTGTAAAACTATGTTATCCCTTCGAATTATGTCTGTATAATGTACTCTCTCTCTCTCTAAAATTGATTGTTTTTAAGAAAATTGCGTTTTTAGTTTATTTTAACAAGCAAGCTCTGAATGTGACGTTTAGAATACTTCTACTTTCTATAATTTTTTGTCACAAAATCAAACCAGTAATTTTCTACCTTTAAAAACTGTCATAAAATAAATAGGGTATCTAGAAAACTTAATTAAGCAAAAATAACATTGCCAACAAATGAAATGAAAATATCCATAGTTTTAACAAGTAATTTGACGTTTGCGCAAGTCAGAGTGATTAGTTATTATCTAGACGTGTTGTAAATGTGTAGCTATTAAGACGAGAAAGCAATTAAAATCATGCATTTTCCGATAGAAGAATTGACAGATATGATTTTTGTACTGGGTGCCAGTGATAAAAACTGTTTACTCGCACAAAGGATTTATCAACAGAAATTTCCAGATAGAAGGCAGCCAAGAAAAGAGACATTGGAAAATGTGCTTCAACGATTTACCAGAACCGGCAGTGTAACTCACGAAAAAGCGAAAAGTTGAAGACTGCAATAACAGAGGACACCGAGATGACTGTAATGTTAAAAGTTACGGTATATCCTCATATCTTGTCACGGGAAATAACAAAACAAACCGACATAAGTCGTACTGTCCTCCAAAAAATTCTGTCTAAGAACAAAATGCATCCTTACCATATACAGCGAATGGAGGAACTATTGGATGATGATTATGAAAAGCGGTTAACCTTCTCAACAACAAATTGAGCAAAACAGAGATTTTTTCAATTTTGTATTACTTGCCGATGAAGCAACTTTTCATAAAAATGGGTTTGTTAATAGACACAATTTCCATTATTATGCAACAGATCAACTGCATTGTATACGGACTATCAGTCAAACAACGTGGTCATTAAATGTATGGGGTGGAATAATTAGGAATCATGTCATAGGTCTATATTTCTTTGAAGAGTGAATTTCCCGGACGATGGATAGGTAGAGAAGGACCCCATAAATGACCACCTCGTACATCAGAACTTACAAAAATGGATTTTTTTTTGGTGGGGTATGTCAAAGAACAAGTATACAAAACACCCGCGACTACTAAGGAAGAAATGAAGAAATAGAATTACAGAGGTTTTCGGAACTGCTGATGTCGATATGTTACATCGTGCTAGTAAAGCTTTTGAAGATCGCATACATTATTGTATGGAAGTAAATGGTGGTCATTTTGAACATTTAAAAAAATAGGTATCTAACGTTTTTAGTTCTTTCTTATTTGTTGTTAGTTATTTTTGTTTAATTTGTTTATTTTGAGTTTTGTAGATACCCGATCTATTTTATTACATTTTTTAAAGGTAGAAAATTACTGGTTTGATTTTGTCACAAAAAATTATCGAAAGTAGAAATATTCTAAACGTCACATTCAGAGCTTGCTTATTAAAATAAACTAAAAACGCAATTTTCTTAAAAACAATCAATTTTAGAGAGAGAGAGTACATTATACAGACATAATTCGAAGGGATAACATAGTTTTACAAGATGGTAAAATAATATACTGAGTGTTCCATTTAAAAAAATGAAGTTTTTGCTAATTGAAATCTCCTGAATTAAAGCTTATCCAAAAAACACCACCAACCCCAAACGAAACTTCTACTATGTTCAGACATTTCAGTCATCCTTTACCTTCGTGAGTACCAAATAAGTGTAGCTGCTTATCACTGATAACGTTTATTTTGCAGCATTTATAGTACACCAATTTTCGTCAAATCTTCATATTTTTCGGTCCAGCCTGGCAACGTCGCAATTTATGGGAAAAGAAAAGATAGGGCTAGATGCAGAATTTTACGTTGAATTCGATGGTAAACAAATATACAGGGTGTCCTTTTAAAAAAAGTAAGCTTAGGCTGAACACCCTGTATATCTCCATTTTTTTTAGAAATGTGTATCTGCGCAAACAACAACTTTTATTTAAAACATTTGTTTGTATTTTTGATCGTCAGTAAGTTATTGCACTTCCACACACTAATGGGCCACCCTGTATATCAGTGATCAATTTTCAAAAATATTTAAAAGGGACTTGTTGGTACGCATTTTAAAAATTTCGGGATCTCTGAACTTGAATGTCCTATATATCGAAAACTAGCCATAAAATAGAATTGGGCCCCATGAAGACTTCTTCTGATCAGAGCATTGAGTACTTATTACATCTCATAAATTCAGACAATTTGACGGTGCTCACGTTTGCGTAAGAAAAGTGCGTGGTCCTTTATATTTAAAAATATGCAATAAAGAAATTCTTCGGTGCTACCTACATCAATTCAAAAATTATAGTTGCATATTAAAAGTGTAATTTAATCCTTTAAAACTAACCATTTCAGCAGTAAGACAAATAACTAATAACGGCAATAATATTGAACAATGAATAAATTAAATAGCTTTATCACTTTCTCTTCGTAGATACTCATAAGCAAAATGAATGAAAAATGACAATAAAGCGCACAATTTACATTCAAAAGGATTATTTCTGCAGGAAACCACAAACACCGTTACAAACTAACTGCATACACATTAATATAAAGTGATAAGATTTGTATAAGCATTGTACATTACACTTAGGAAGGAAGTTAACTAACATTCTCACTGTGTGGCTTATATACTTCCGTTCGTAATATAATATACGTAGTTAGAAGTGAATCTTCAAAAGAAGCTGACATTTAATTACGAATACAAATAGGCACAAAAATAACAGAAAATGGAAAACGGAGATTATACTACGTCCTACGACATGACATTTTACATCAAAAAGTATCTCATAAAAAGAAAAAAGAAAATTTTCAATATAAACAAAATGTATAATTAAATTTATATCCTTAAACCTTACTACGTGGAATTCCATAAGCACTAATGTTTGAATTACGATATAATTCCAGAATTTCTTTTATATAATTATTTATTTCTCCATGCGTTACAATGCAACATGTATCATTATTAAGAGAAAATATATAAGTAAAATAATAAGTAGTCATGGTAACAAAATATTAAGGTAATTCGTGGATTAATTCAATGGATAACTTTATATCATCAAATTTACTTACAAAGTAGCAACAGATGTCGTAGTAGTCAAAAATTGTAATTTTATTAATTACAAAATTTAATCAATAAGTATTTCTCCTACTTTCGCCATGATACATCTCTGTAAAGGTCATTTGCATTACAGAATAGGGATTACACATTTTGATAAGAACTAATGTCTTAAATACAATATAATAATAATAATTATAATTTATTTCTCAACGTGTTTCAGTACATGTATCATTATCAAAAAAAAAAAAAAATTAAGTAAAATATAAACAAGTAGTTATGGTAACAAAACTTTAAGGTAAAACAGCACACTTGATGTAAATTATTATTCTGTATTTAAAATATCTGTTCAGGGAGAGTGTATAAGATATGTACGTTAATTAAAGGTACATTCTGTTTATGTTTGTAAATTTCGAATGCTTCCAAAACATTAAATTGTCTTTTATTAAAAAAAATTTAAAAATTTAATATTTTTATGTGAAGTCATAAGCCTATTATTTAGTATTAAATGATGGGACAATTTGATTTGTCTATATGTTTTTATTGATAACATCCAATGTGTTCTTTGTACCTAATATCAAAGTTTCTAAGTGTTTGCCCAATAGAAATAGAACTACAGACTATGTAGTTCAATTTATAAATACCAGACTTCAAAGTGTCGTTAGTTAACTTAACTTAACCTTCACGCCATTCCCTCACGGGGTAGGCAAAACAATCCCTGCGTCTTATTTATTTTTCATTCACAATCTTTCTCCATGCTTTCCTATCTACACATACCTCCCTAGCTTCCGCAAGATTCATACATTGTCTCTGACATGCCCTTTTATGTGACCAAACCAACGAAATGTACTACTTTTATATCTAACTATCATCGTCTTTTCCTCGCCACACTCCGTCATTATGCATTTATTCTTTATCTTGTCCCTTCTCGTTTCACTGACGGGACAAACACGCTATTATAGATTGCTCGTTTCGCAGCTAGGCTCGTGCTTTCGTTTCTCATTATCGTCCACATACTTCCAATCACTTGCCGTTCAGGATTGACCCTTCGTCCAATCTCGCCCTCCATTGTACCATCTGGAGTAAACATTCTACCCGGATATACCTGCTCGTCCACTTGCTCCACAATTTCATCTGGCAGAGTAAATACTTTGCTTTCCTTTCCACCTTCCCGATTGAACACGGCAATCTTAGTTTTGTTCACATTTACCTTTAGGTCCATGCTCTCACAGGCTGTATCAAACTTCCTCAGAGCGGTTTGTAGCTCATCCGCACTGTCACTTAATAAGACTGTGTCATCTGCATACACCAGAAGTCGTACATTTACGTCACCAACCATTACACCATTTGTATCGGTACATGCTTGTCTAACACATTTATTCATGTGTACATTGAACAACCATGATGACAGCCTTGTCGCACATCTTGCTCAATAATACAGTATTCACTCACACCTCCCTTATTCAATTTATTACACCTTTATTTACGCCATATTCATTTAATATTTCCTACAGCTTCTTCCTATTCACTCTGTCGTATGTTTTCTCCAGGTCTACAAACGCACGGTACAGCTTCCTTTTTACACTTAAACGCTTTTCGATCACCTGATCGACACATCCTTTCCCTGTGGCGTGAAGCCACCCCCTGCATATCCCATATCTTAGTTTGTGTAGTTTCTCGTACTCTATATATCAGTAGTCTTCCAAATACTTTACCAGGCAGGTTGAGCAAACTTATTCCTCTGTAGTTCTTACACTCACTCTTGTTCCCCTTGCCCTTATACAGTGGTACAATGATCGCGCTCTTTCAATCCCTCGGCACTTTTCCATACATAAGGCAGGCATTGAATAATTCACACAATTTTCACACAAGCTTTGCACCCCCATACTTTAGCATTTCACCAGTGATTTCATCTACGCTTGCTCCCTTGCCGTTTTTCAACCTTCCTACCGTTTTCTCTACCCCATTTATCCCAATATACTTCTCAGTTTCATTCATCATTCCTTCTACATTCTCCTTATTTAACCCTTCAGTCTTACTTTCCTCACTGCTGTACAATTTTCCTAAATATTCTTGCCAGCATTTCCTCACTTCACAATCGTCCCATAGTATTTCGTTGCTCATACTCATCACTCCTGCAACGTTCTGTTTTGGGGCACGTTTTGTATTTTTGACCCATTTTCAGAAGAGAGTTTTGTTTTCCTCAAACCCATTCTGCATTTTCTCTCCTTCCACAGCCATCACTTCCTCTTTACTTATTCTCACTGACTCCTTCGCTTCTCTGTTTCTTAATTTGTACACCTCATACAATCGCTTTTTCTCAGACTCATTTTTTTGCAGCAATCATTGCCATGTACGCATTTTTTTCTTACATACTGCCTTTTTTACCGACTCATTCCACCAAGCACATTTTTTCGCTCTTCCACATATCAGCACGGAACAATTGACAACATAGTTTTTCAAACTTATCCATGTACTTTCAACGTCAGTGTCTTATTTGTTTGTTACACACTGTTTCATTCACATTCAACTCTTTACTTACAGCACCTACGTATTTCATTCTCGCACGATTATCCACTAGTTTATCTACCCTAATTCTGGAAGTACGCACTACGTTTACTTTTCTTCTCTAGACCCACTTTTGCACTAAACACACTCTCAATATAACCAAAAAGTGGTCCGATCCACACTCCGATCCGCGCATTACTTTTGTATCTTTCACCAGGTAGCTAAGCCATTCATCATACGCTATCAAGTCTATCATACCTTTAGATTCACCTCTTTGCCATGTATACATATGCACATTTTTATGTTTAAACCACCTATTGGACACAAACAGGCTTTTCTACACACAGATGTTCACCAGGCGTTGATCATTCTCATTGACTCTTTGGTCTCCGAACTTTCCTAGATCGCGTTCTGTATGTTCTCTGTATATCCACCCATCCGTTCATATCCCCCAGTATCTTCATCCTTTCGTTTGACTTACATACGTTCAACACGTTCATTCCAGAAGTGCTCACGCTCCTTGCCTTTTTCTCCCTTCACCGGTGCATATAATGCAATAAGAAAAATTCTTCGAAACTACACTTTCATTTTAACCCATATTACCCGGGGAGATACAAATTCATACTGTTTAATACACTTTAATACGCTCTTTCAGTTATAAGCCCCCAACTCCTTTTGCGCCATGCACTTCAGTCTCAAGTCATGACCATAGTGCTAGGCTGCCATCCTCCATCTCTACAGCATCCTTTCCTTTGCGCTTTGTCTTCGATACACACAGAATATCAAGGTGTCTTTCGTACCTCACATTCGCAATTTTAAATTCTTTACCATGCATACCTCTAACATTCCATGTACCGACTCGCCATTCATTCCTTGCACAGTCGTCAGCAACGGGGCCTGTCTGTTTCGATCTTGAACGCCCCTTGTAGCCAGGTCGATCCGAGGAAATTGTATTGTTCTCTTGAGTAATACTATAGCGAGCAGACCGATTACTGGCCAAGTCGTGCCCCGGACGATGTAGCATTCCCTACTAACGGGATCGTCCTACTACCGGACAGTTATTTGTCTACTATCTCGACATGTAAGGAAGTAACAAGTATAAATATAGACAGCGCCAAGAAAGATATAACTAATATAGCGTATACTTACTGTATGAATATCTAAATGTACCTATATACATATACATCTTTCACTTCCATACCTTTCAATCACATCACATTTCAACCAGATTGCTCCCTATACGATTCCCGGCTCCGCGCCACTCACCGGACTTCCTGTTATTTATTTGCGACCAAATGCTTCAATTATTTTGAATTTAGCTTTCCGAGTTATAGTTATTTCTTTGTTATTTAATTTAATATTTATTTAACAAATCTGTTTTATTATTGTCGCGAACCGTGACAACTTAAAACGTTTCCATTCCCTAAGTTTCTTTTTTATTCAATTGAAGGGTAACAATAAATAACGATAATGGCCCGGTTAGATCTCCCGACATTAATTGTTTAACTTTTAAGATTAGTTAATTACGATTATGATCAAACAATAGTAACAAAGATAAAAATTAGCTTAAATTTTGAATTTGCAGTCAAGAAAAAATATACTATAAGGCAATATGCAACACAATGTTATAATTAAACTTAAAATCACATATAGTACCAAAAATAAAAGTTGGATCAACCTTCAAATTTGAAAACAAAGAAAAAAATGTCCTGCATAGTCACATCCTTTGTATTTGTATATTTGTGTCAGCACGACTTTGCGAGTTTCAACGATCATCCGGCATGGGAATTTTAGAGAAACCATTTTTTTGGTAAAAGCTCAATGCTATAACAATTCTAAATATTATTTACTCGCCTTTTTTTCTTTAAAGAGGCATTTTACACGTTACAAACCTGTACTGTTTAGATTATTATTATTTCTGTATTAGTAATACTTAAACCGTTAAAAATCTATTCAGTAACTTCCTACTTGTATTTAGAATTAGATAACGCGACTTGCTGTTATTTATTCTCGAAAAGAAAATTATTTAATTACTTTCATTTATAATTCTGATTACAAACTAGAGCCAGTTATTTGTTTATTTATCTATTTATTCGATCTAGCTAATTATAGTTAGCATTTATACTAATAAAATAGTTGCTATGACAATTATTAAAAGCTAACGTTCAAGATACGTATAACAAAATGCTAGTATTTCAAAATACATTTTTCAGAAAGAGCTGAATCTATATTGCATAGATTAAGAATTCCGCGAAGTTAGAAGTACATAATCGCCTCAAAGCGCGGGGTCTTGCGTCAGAATTGTGCCGAAATGCGCTGTGATCAGTTTGTCAGTAATATATATCGTTCCAATAGTATTGCACTTTTTAAATATACTCTCCCGTAATTAGTTTGTCACCAATTTACACAGTTACAAAATTATTGCATTTTTAGATGTATTGCTAATTTACAATGTTTTGTCAGCACAAAACGTGGAATCATGGGCGTTGTTTTGTGCCAAAATTGTGCCGTAATCAGTTTGCCAGAAATACACAACGTTCCAGAATTATAGCATATTTTCGATGTACTGCTAACTTTTTGACTGCACAAAACACGCCCCTGATATCGGTTAGCATTGAAAATCTAAAAACTGCATCTTTTACGGATTTTTACATAGAATACAGAGACATGAAAAATCTGGATCAATGGAACTGTAGTAGGACCTGTAACATACAAAATACACCCACGTATCACACAAAAAATAAAAAACACCGAACGCATTTCAATAGTCAATCTATCATCAACAGAGGTCGACCGCTTAGCTACTGAAACGCGTTCGGTGGTTTTCATTTTTTGTATGTACAGAAACCTGTTTAATTAAATTTTGTGATTTTCGTAACGTAAAGTTATATATTTTTTTAATGGGGGACCCTATATATTTCACTTTTGTTTGGTCGGTATTGCCATCAGCTTTTCAAAAATTATACGTATATATTTTTATTTTAAATTAAAGGCAATATTTCAATTATAGGAAAGTTATAATAATATTTTAATTGTAAAGAACCAGCGTCCTTTACGTATGCTTTTTAGAATAAATTATTCGCGGACCATCCTATATCTAAAATTTCAAAAGTTTACGCGATATTACACCACAAATAATTCCGTAATCACCGCTGATGTGTATTTCTAAAAACCAGTAAGTTTTTGCACGTCAGAACAAATGCAACCAATCCCGTAACGGCATCCCCCGCATGGTAGCCGCCCACCGATGCACCTTTATAAACCCGCGACGCGCTGCTCTCAAGAGATCTCTCCGGAGATCATCTCGAAGTAGTTCGCTTTCCGTTCATCATCTATCACCACCTGCCCGATCGCGACCGAGACCGCCACGCCGTTCCAGATATCCAGTAGCCGTCCGTAACGATTGCTTCGTGTAAGCACCGACCTGCTAATCGAAGAATAATAATTATGCCATGCGCATTAAGCCGAGAACGGTATTGGGGCAACCGTACCAGCTTCTGTAAATACAGGACCGTAATATAAATATTACATACTAGGTAGGGAGTAGATTAAGATAATATTTCTGTTCACAGAAACGACTACGCACCCAGTAAACAGCCGCCCCCAGGAGAACGAGTGTGAGGAGCCGTCGTCAGGAACAAAACGAAAATACATTTTAGTTGTTATTAATATCCTTTCTTTATTTTGTTAACTTATGAAAAAATATACATTTTAAACCGCTTAAGTATAATTATTTAAGGTGACAGTGTTAAGCCTACCAAATAGTACGAACCACACCCCTTTTATAATGAATCATAAACACGACTGAGCAAAGCCGAGGCAAAATAAAACCGCGTTGGGTTACCAACCAGAAGGCGCAAATTACAAATAACGAATATATATATATATATATATATATATATATATAAACGCGTGACGCATTACATAATGGCCCACGGCTATTAATACTTCACCACCACAATGAGCGACAAATTGTCATGAACCGGCAAATCTATGCTGACAAGTGAAAAAAAAATTGTAACGTGACATCTTAATCTTTGTTGAAAGAACAGTGCTTAATTCTGTATGATAACGTTAATAATTGTATGATACATTGAATAAGATAAAAAAAAAATATTGTTTACACAGGCTAGTTTCTTTATAGATGGTTGTAATGTAATTATAATTTACACTCAACGTGACTTGTTTAAATTATAATACACTACAAAATAAATAACACTAATTTTACTTCTAGAATGCGCAAAACTCATTTCCAACTTCAGTTATTGACACAATTGCATTCAATTTCTAATAAAAGTTACCCTGTCAAATTCTGGCAAGGTGTCTTTAATTTAAATTGTGAATCGAGCTATCTCAATATCACCCTATGTAAACCACTTTAAATATAATTTCAATCGTCAACTCTATTAAATGTTACGATTAATACTATTATTGCAGATTTAATGCGGCGATAAAATGTTAACTGGTAAATAAATTGAATATACAAAGTTCAGTCAACATTTCCACTTGTTGAATTTAATTAAATTAATCTCTGACCTTTAGTCATGAATATTAATTTATATTCGAATTATTTATGAAATGAGTTAAGAATAGACAACTAGTGTACTAAACATTTCCTTTACTTAAATTATAATATACAATATATAATATTATAATGTTAAATTATACCTTTAAATCATTTAAAAATAAAATAATTGAGGTATTGCAAAATTCACAATAATTTCTTGTAAATTAACGGTCAAAAATATAGAATATATTATGTATTAAGTTATATTATGTATAAAGTTATAACTTAATACAGTGGTGTTATCTACTTTGTTTTTAATAATTATAGTTTTGTTATAATTTTAAGTAAAATTATAACAAATCTACTGCATGATGTCATATACATAAACATTTAAATCTCTTACATAAATCTCATCGACCCTACAAGCAAGCTGCTTAAACTATGTAAATATACATTCCGACACAATTTATTTACTCTCAATAGTTTGAATGTATTTAAAAAAGTCTACTATCAGTACGCGACCATTGACTTATTTTAATATTATACAGGGTGACTCACGACTATTCCCTCGGTCTCTTGTGCTAAACGATACGAGATATTAGCTTAATTTTTGGTGACACATAAATTGATACGGACTATTTTTTTAAATTACTTTCAATTATACAGGGTGGTTCAGAAAATTGTAATATATAAAAGTTAGGTTTTTTTAAATACAACGCCCTGTATTTTATGTAATTTTTACACTATACGTTAAAAATTAAGTTAACTTTCAACGTTCCCTATACCTATCGCTTACCAATTGTGATTTTAAGAAAAATTATTCAATTTAAATAAGAACAAAAACACGGACACCTCTTATTTTAAGTACAAATTTATATCGATTTATTCTGACTTTTAACGCTTCCATTTGCAGTGTGTAGGATTTCGATATTTAGTACAGGGTGTTTAGGAAAAGGATTCTTATTTTATATATTTCAAACATCAAAAACCCACTTAACTTAAATGGACCACCCTGTATAATTTTTATGTTCATGTTCTGTCAAAAACTATGAGTAATGCATGTCTAAAAATGAGCCACCCTGTATATAGAAAGATAAGGTCTCTTACTTAATTGAAATTAAGATCTTCCGGGTCACGACATGCACAATCACTCGTAATATATATAATAATGTTCCAATCTCTTTGAACTTTGTTTGACAAATTAATTTATTTTCCCTTCAGTAATGAAGGCACACAACTGTTTTTTTTAGAGGAATCATTAAACAACTGTCTTCACTTACAAGTATAACGAAGCTTTATGTATATTTGAAATATTTATTTCGTACTACTGTCCCAATTCAACGTGCATTTACTTAAAACGTTTGATATTCTTCTTATTACTTATTTCAGTTCTACCGTTACATCCAATTTAAATCTTTTGGTCTTCCTGTTATAACCAACCAATTGTGCACCATGTTAATTCACCTTTGACTTAAATAAATTTATAAACTATTATATTCGTGAGTTCCTTTAAAGGACAATTGAGTTTAACACGCATTTTTGTTAACATTTGCTTGTCTAACTTAAATGCACAACGCTTAGGAATTTTTAAATCTAGTCTACAATCACTAATAGATTTAAACAACCTTATGTTTAATGACTGCCGACATAAAATCTTCAATTTTAAAATTTGAAATTTTACATCATTTCAAAATACATAATCAAAATGGTTGTAAAATTTAAAGTTTCGACCGATGTAAAATGAAGACTGTATAATGACACTTCAAAATGGCACGCGGCCGTCTCGCATCAATGTTGAATGAAACCCGTGTCCTTTGTTATCCCCCAATTCTTTTATACCTGTCGCGTCTCTAGCGTAACAATACATTCAATCGTCCAATACAAATAAATATTTTTTTTACTAATAGTATTCCTGAACAGGCTAAGATTTGCCTAACGTGGTAAAGCGATCAGGAACACTGGGAGGGTGTAGGGGTATTGTTATGCTGCCGAGAAATGTTTATGAATGGTTTACCTTAAATTTGCTTAAGTCAAAGTTTGGAGGAAAACAAGAACTGTAGCGCATTCCACAATTTGGTCGCCGAGTGGGTAAAATGTAGATTGCGCCCGTTTAGTGTGACAAGATGGAATTTTGAGTGCGTAATTATAGTGTGAAGGAGCAAACCGAGTGTTCCTAACGAAAATGGTCTGCGAAGGTGTTAAGGAGTGTATTTCGGAGGCACACTTGCCATGGTAATAGCGATAGAACAAGGAAGTCAGAGACGTGTTATTTATAAGCCGTATCGTTCTTTTTTAGACGCAATTTACCATATCAAGGGGGTATTGGGGAGCACTGTCCTGACGTGGGAACTGTATTCCAAATGAGGTCGAATTTGAGCCTTATACAGTGAAAGGAATTGTTGCGATGTAAAGTACTGTTCAGATGTGTATAGATAGCCCAGTTTACAAGCAGCCAAATCTGGTCAAAAGCCTTTGAAATAATAAAACTACTACAACTTTTTCACCGGACCTTTCTAATGTGTTATTCCAAAGCTGGGTGACATGAAAGAAGATCATCCCTTGAACGACTCTGTCTGAACCCATACTGGTGGTCGTTTAGGAGTTTATTGGACTCGAGGAAGCAGTTGGTGGTTGATGGACTTTTCCATGATTTTCGATAGAATGGAAGTGATAGCTATTGGTCGATAGTTTGAGGGATCGCCCTTTTTAGGATAATTTGCTAAATCTAATACAAATTTAATAATTTTTATAAAACTTAGATATCTTAATATAAACTAGGTTTTTTACCCGAACAAATCCATTATATCAATTTTTTAATTTATACTAAACTTTTTAACCCGCCATAAGCAGTAATCTCCGTTGAACCTATTTTTGCAAAAAATAAAGTACGCAAAAATTATTTGTAAAAGTACTATGTAATCTTGATTGAGTAAACCTTGATGTTTCAATCGCTGTTTAAATTTTTAACAATTCTTATCAAATTTTGTATTGTTATTGACAAGTGCTGCCTCTTTGTTATTTCCAAAAGAACATGATCAATGTTGTAAGCGCTAGCGGTTAATTTGTTTTGAACTTGAATATATGATTCATGTTATATTTACACAAAATGTTTTAATAAGTTTGCAATTTATTTTCAAACCTTTTCCAGAGGCGCAGCTCCACTGCCAAATTTATGAATTTTATAAGATTCGTGTTCAAATACGAATAATGTTTACTAATTCAATGTATATTACACTTAATTGAATAACAAACAAAACTTTTTTTCCAAATAGTCTTAATACTTAACAAAAATAAAATAATGCTCAATCCAGGTCCAGTAAATACATAATTTTAGGTTGCAAAATTCATGCTAGTTCTGGATATAGACTTGTTTTATGTTTTTCGGTTCGCTGAATCCGAATTTCCAACTTCCCACCAAAAGTTCCCCCCGCTTCCCCCAAATTTAAAAAAAAAAGAAAAATATATCGTTTTTTTTGGAAAAAATCGTTATTTTGTGTATATTAGAAAATTCAGAAAGTAGACAAAATTTTCGAAAAAAAAGTTCACGTGATATTTTGACATAGAGCGTCTCAGAACATGAGTCTCGGTGCCGTACGCGCACTGGGACATCAGACGTATAACTGTGTCGTTTTGGCGTAAATGTAAAGGTTAAATTAAATGCCTAATGTCAACCATGCGTCAAGGCAACGTTTCGATTTTCACCAGTTCTAGAACGGTTCTGTCACACCTGTCACAGTCATGTTAGTCCAGAATTCTGCCCCAGAGTCATGTGTCGTGTCATATTTACAGTAACTTGTTTATCGCGCTCGCAGTGTGTTTTATAAGATTTGCAGTGTGTTTTTAATTGAATTGTTTTAAAAAAACGTGTTTTTAGGAACTGTTATTACTCATAATAACCATGGTTGATGTGACCTTAAATTGCTTCATTTTCGAACTTCCGTTATCGGATGACGGAACAGTGAACGTAACGGAAAAAGACGTTTGAACGAAACTGCGCTCAGTTTCACTATGCCCACATTCTCTTTGATTTAGCTCAGCGCCGCATGCCCTACATAACAAAAACATCAACTTGCCGTGCATTCTTAGGGGAAAAACAGGGTGATAGAGATTAGAGGGCGGCAGTAGTCGACATTTAACTAAACCCTCCACCGTGTCCAATGAAATGCTCTTACAATCTAAACCTACATGAATTTTCGGATGACCTACAGGATATTTACAGCATTTATTTACATAAGGGTATAAGCACATGTCATAATACATGATTTTCTCGTTAATGCCGTCACACTCATGATAGAGTTTGCTGGCATTAGTGCGGCCGCCGTAAAACGCGTCTCGTGGGTTTAAATGTTCGTCATCTTGACAACCTAGATTTTGTATAAATGCTCTCAACTCATCGTTTGCAAGCAATGTTCTTTTAAAATCGCATTCACGCATTTCCACTCGATTATATCCGCGCTCGCGTAGAAATTGAGATCGTGCCACCGTATTTACACCTAGCTTAGGGTCAATATTGACCTGGTTGAGGAAACATTCCTCGCAACCGTGCCCATAGCATAGCTGAAACTCTTAAACTGTATTTGACTCGATACAATAACCGCCGACCTTAACACCTTCAGGTGCTCTAATCTCACGAACTTTCCCTGCATGTTGTATGGTCATTTGTTGTGAATGCTCCAGCCAGCGTAGCCACTGTATTGCGACTTTTGACTGTTTGTCGGCACGTCTATAGTCGCCTTTTGGAGTGAGCCCTATTGTGAGGAAAAGCCTACGAAACACTTTATTGCAGGCGCTAGCAATTGTAGTAGCCTTCTGAAACGGATCGACTTTATTTTGGGTCGTGAAAGTGGACCAGAAACTAATACAACCTTTAACAAGGATCTTAACATCCATTAGGTAGTACTTCACAAACTCCTCACTCATTTAAAAAAACGTAATTACTCTGGGCCGTGTGCCAATCTAAAAGTTTTTGACGCTCTTTCGTCGACATCTGATCCGCACAATAATATTCAAGAAAGGACCCTCATAATTCTGATTTGCGGATGTGTTGAAGAGAAATGGGAAATATCCCTTGGACTCGGGGAATTCGAAAGTTTTCGGAAATGCCAAGAGTGGTGATGGGATGAAATTAAGTGAATCAATAAACCTGACATCGTCGCATTGAATGGAGATTAGTTTTAGACCATTCGTGATGACTTTGGATTTCCATCGATTATTACGAGCTAGCATGCATCTAAGCACAAAACATCCATTGTACCCCTTCATGTTATGCGCAATGCAAGCAACTTTAAATTTTCGCGCTTTCTCGGCAACATACGCTAGCAAGCGTACGATGGATGTTTTGTGCTTAGATGCATGCTAGCTGATAATAATCGATGGAAATCCAAAGATTCGTTTGTGCGTTTTCGTATTTGCGTGTTTTCGTATTTACATGTTTTCGTTTTGCGTGTTTGCGAGCTTGCGTGTTTTCGTATTTGCGTGTTTTGTGTGTTATCGTTCTGCGTGTTTGCGTGCTTTCGTTTAGTGTGTTTTCGTTTTGTGTGTTTTGGTTTTGTGTGTTTTCGTATTTGCGTGTTTGCGAGTTTGCGTTTTGTAAGTTTGTGCATGTGTTTGTGTGAGATGCAAGTTAAACCAAACCAGTATTTTTGGAATTGGGAGGTGAATTTTTGTAAGATGTGAGACATGACATCGCAAAGATCTGGCGAACGTAACTCAAACATGTTTCTGTAACCACACTATAATACATGCCCTAGGACTATGTTTATAAATCTAAACTCCAAGGCCTGAGCAAGTTCTTAAGATAAGACCTCTTATTAAAATTAAAATTTTGTGCCATAACAATTACAATGACATGTATGAACTTTTAAAATATACTGCTAGATGGCGCTAAAAATCAATTTTAAATCAAAGGGGCCGGGGTGCAGACCCTAACACAAGTCCTGTCTTACAAGGCTAGGGCCACCTTATTACAATACAATTTTGTTATAATGGGGGCGAGGGCCTACACCTGTAAGGTTAGGTTAGAACTCACATACAATTGCATCAAGGGGACCACGATAAGGGCCAAGACCTACACCTGTCTTATAAGGTTAGGGCCCCATACCATTTCCAACCAGGGGCCGCGACAGGGGCGAAGGCCCTAGGACAAGTTGCGAAGCCCTACACATGTCTTACAAGTTAGCATTAGGGCCCCTTATTAAAACAATTTTAAATTCCCACCAATCAGAATGCAGAGACTTAGCTCCTCCAGTCAGGATACATGGTCAAGAAAAACAAATAGTTGTCACCCCTAGCCTTCAGTCTTACCCCCAACCCCAAGTCCAACCCCAAAAACCAACTCCAAGACCAAACCCAAGCTCAAGGCCTAAATACGTCTCTCAAGTATGCGCGATAAAAAAGGTCGATAAAAAAATGCCAGACAAAAGCTTAATTAGGGGTTGAAAAATGCCTCCGAAAAGAAGCCAACATCCTGTCCCAACCCTAAATCCAAGACCTAAATGTGCCCCTCACGTGAGCAAGTACAAAAAGGGCATGGATGTCAAAAAGGCTCTTAATACAATCAAATTAGGGTGTAAATCAAGGAGTTGAAAAAGGTCTCCGAAAAGAAACCATAGGGGTGGAAAATACGGTCTCCCACGTGGGCGGTCTTGTGACGTCAAAATCCAAGATGGCGGCCAAGGTGCCTGTGTTCTACTTTTGAATATACTGTGGTTTTAATAATGCAATTTGCCGGGTTGTGCTTCTGATAATTCTACGGACACTTGATTTATGCACAGCAATATGGTCACCAACAAGCTGCTGAAAACTCTCAGTTGCGAAGAATCGAAGTGTTATTAAAAGCTGTAGCTGGGCACTAAATAGCACGACTTCGTTTGGTGGTTGGCTCCAAAGCGTTGCCAACAAGATGAAGCAGTTCCATAAATGTGACCTTATCTAGTCGATATCTGGACTTAAATTCAGTGTCATCATACAGAGAGAAAGCATCTTTACAATTCAAGAAGCGGCGTGGACGACGAACCCCTACTTCTTCATCAGAAGAGCTGTCTTCAGAAAGTGACTTTAAACTTGACATTGACATCTGCAATTTTTATATTAATAAGAAACAACTCATCCTTCTAATGCAATACAAATTACCTTTAGTTAATTTTCTGTTTTAATTTAAGTTTAGTATTTATTACCTTAGTTAATCACAGACTTAAGTCAACAATTTGCTTTATAAAACAAATTTTTCACTGAACAACGTATTTAACAACATGATCATGAATTTTGACGTGCTGATCATGATCACGTTGTTAAACAGCGTTTATAAAACAGTTGAGAATGCAATGCCGTAATTAACTATATTGTTAAAGTTAATAAGCATTTATAAAACTGGCTCTGTCTCTTAAAATCAGTTGAGTTATGACAATTTTTCAAGCAAACATTTACCTCTCTCCCTATCCTCATTTAACGCGTTATATCGCGGAAGGCCGTCGAATATGTATTTTTCTTTACGCCAGGAATACACAAATAAAATTTTCCGCGGAATTCCGTGCTAATGCGCGGAGATTCTCTTCCGTTCCCTACCATTCCATTCGGCGATAATGTGCGACCTGCTTTTCAGAAACGGAGGTAGGTACCACCAATAACATCGAAAATGTGACACACTGTACATCTGCTGGATTGGTTTAATTGTAATAAATGTAAAGAAAACACAGGTAATATATTTTAACCTGTCAATTAAACTAAAAAACAAAGCCACTACTAAAATGATAGTTGCATAATGTGCAGTGTACAGATATTACGACTTGTAACTGTGAGCAAATTTAGGAAGTGAATAATCGTAAGTACTTGGGAGTTATATTAGATAACAAACTTACCTGGAAACCTCATATTAATTATGCAAAGTATTCCATAGTAAGAAAAGTTGTATACAGGGTGGCGCACCATATACCATCGTTGAAAGCCGAAATGTAATAATTTGTGAAAATATTTCAATACAGTCATATATAGGGTCTTTATGTGCACATTTTAAAATTACTTTGATATATACAGGGTGTGTCAAGAATAAGATACATATCAAACATGACTTTTTTAATTGAACATACTGTATTTTTTCTCATTTTTGAATTCTAGAGACTAAAAAAAGTTTAGTTACTGTTATGGTCCCTATACCTAAAACTTACCGTTCTCGAAATATTTTTTGAAAAATACAGACTCAAAATCAAATGTCCCGTACGCCCAGTAGATTACAAATTTTCATTCGCAGCTGACATGACTGTTTTACTTTCAACTTGATAAACTTTTATGTCAAATAACTTTTTTATTTTAAATAGAACACCCTGTATTTGATAGCACAGTCCTATGGGGATATAAGTTGGCTTTCAATCTGTATTAGGGTTCCCTATACTTATGGATCATAGTTCCTCTGTAAAAGATCATTTTGTCTTTCACATAACATTACGTCCATTCCTGCATTAAAATTAAGCAGAAAAAAGGTGGCTGGGAAAACAAAATGTTAACATTTATTGCCCGATACAAAATAAATTACAAATGTCAGTTTGACTTGCGTTAGTTGATTAGCCGCACGTTGTAAACAAATTTGAAATTTAAAAATGAAAATTTATTCGCAACAAGAGCGTGTTGAAATGATATCAGTACTTGGAGAGTATCAAGAGAACTGTCTACTGCCATCGAGGGTTTACTCCCAAAAATATCCAGCTCGAAGTCATCCGGACTAACGTTCATTCGAAAAATTATCCCAAAATTAACAGGGGAAAACCCATTCTTGGTGATGAAGATAATGAATTTGCAGTTGTTGGAAATAAATAGAAAATCCTCAGTAAGTCAACGTACTTTAGCCAATGAGACGGGAATGAGTAGACGAAGCATCGGCCGAATGATAAAAAAATACAAATTTCACCCGTATCATATCCAACTATATCAAGAGCTTTATGAAAGAGACTTCATCACCCGGTTTAACTTCTATCTGTGGGTTTTGGACAAAATGCGTGAAGAAAATAACTTTTTTGACTTCGTACTTACCTCCGATGAATCCACTTTTCATAATAATGGCTTAGTGAACAGGCATAACTTTCATTATTATAGTGGCAATAACCCATATCTTTTCGTAAGCTTGATCGCCAAAATATATGATCTGTCAATGTATGGGGAGGAATATTCGGGTCTTGTATAATAGGCCCTTATTTTTTCCACGGAAATCTGAATGGTGAAATGTTTCGAAGATTTATCCGACAAATACTTCCAGAATTATTGGAAAATGTTCCTCTCGATATCAGACACAGGATGTGGTAGCAGTTGGATGGTGCTCCTGCACATTTTCACGTGAATGTGCGACGGGAACTAAACAGACGTTTTCCTAATAAATGGATAGGAAGAGGGGGCGCAGAAAATTGGCCGTCAAGGTCCCCGGATTTAACATGTGTAGACTTCTTTCTATGGGGATATGTTAAGGATATTGTTTATGAGACTTCGCCAACGACACCTGAAGACATGAGAGAAAGAATAATAGCAGCTTTCCACAAAGTACTCCACACATGTTAAGAAAAGTCAGACATTCTTTTGAAAAAAGGGTTCGTTTATAATGGGTGTCCCAAAATTTACGCAAGATTTGAATTTGCTGCCATTTGTGCAGTAAAGTGTTGGCAACCCTGAAAAATAAACAGTTTAACACCTGACAGTCTAGGGTTAGTAAAAATGGAGCGTTACACGATAGAACAACGTGTTTTCATTGTTGAAGAATATCTCAAAAATAATGAAAGTTTGGCGGCCACAGTTCGAAAATTTCGTACAAAATACGGTCGGAATGTTCATTTAACTTCGTCAACTGTGAAGAGAGTAATTGAAAAATTCAGGAAGACTGGATCTACTGGTGATGCTAAACATTCTGGTCGTCCAAAAACAAGCCGTTCAGATGTCAATATCGAAGCAGTGCGTGACAGTGTTGGTGAAAACCCAAGAACATCAATTCGACGACGTGGACAAGAACTGTAAATTTCAAGAAGCTCTCTACAGCGTATACTCACTGAAGATCTGCGGCTCCATGCCTACAAAGTTTAATTAACACAAGAACTTAAGCCTAATGCCCAGCGAAGAGAGTTTGTTGAATGGATTATCGAACATCAACAAGTGGACCCTGATTTTTCGAAAAAATCATCCTAAGCGACGAAGCACATTTTCACCTTGATGGCTTTGTTAATCGACAAAATTGCCGCATTTGGGGTTCAGAGAATCCACATGTGATTGTCGAAAAAAAAATGCATCCACAACGTGTCACTGTTTGGTGTGGATTTTGGGCTGGAGGCATTATTGGACCATACTTCTTCGAAAATGAGGCTGGTCAAGCAGTGACTGATACTGGTACTCGATATCGCGACATTATGAGAGAGTTCTTTCTCCCTCAATTGGGGTTCAGAGAACCCACATGTGATTGTCGAAAAAAAATGCATCCACAACGTGTCACTGTTTGGTGTGGATTTTGGGCTGGAGGCATTATTGGACCATCCTTCTTCGAAAATGAGGCTGGTCAAGCAGTGACTGTTACTGGTACTCGATATCGCGACATGATGAGAGAGTTCTTTCTCCCTCAATTGGATGATGATATTGATGTGGAGAACATGTGGTTTCAACAAGACGGTCCCACATGCCATACAGCCCGTGAAACAATCCAATTACTGAATGAGACATTTCCTGGTCGTGTTGTCTCTCGTTTCGGTGATCAGAATTGGCCCCTTAGATCATGCGATTTAACACCATTGGATTTCTTTTTATGGGGTTATTTGAAATCAAAGGTCTACGCCAACAAGCCCACAACAATCCGTGCGTTGAAGGAGGAAATTCAACGCTGCATTACTGAAATTGGGCCACATTTATGCACAATTGTCATGGAAAATTTCGACAAAAGAGTCCGTATATGCCAGCAAAACCGTGGAGGGCATTTGCCCGATGTGTTATTTCATACATAACCCTATTGTGTGTACTTTATGATTCATTAAAAAAATAATAATTTAAAGAAAATAAATGTGTTTTATATTTAATTCAAATCTTGCGTAAATTTTGGGACACCTATTATATTGAAAACGACGGTCGTCATTTTGACTACTTACTAAAACTTCAATAACTTAGGATTAATTTTTTGCTTCCAGTTTTTGTATTAGTCGCTGACATTTGTAATTTATTTTGTAACGGGCAATAAATGTTAACATTTTGTTTTCCCAGCCACCTTTTTTTTGCTTAATTTTAATACAGGAATAGACGTAATGTTATATGAAAGAGAAAATGATCTTTTACAGAGGAACTATGATAGATAGGTATAAGGAACCCTAATACAGATTGAAAGCCAACTTATATTCCCATCGAACTGTGCTATCAAATACAGGGTGTTCTATTTAAAATAAGAAAGTTATTTGACATAAAAGTTTATCAAGTTGAAAGTAAATTTTATAACGCCCTGTATAATATTTTTGCAATATTTTCATAAGTCATTTAAACCTTATTCTTATGGTCATGTCAGCTGCGAATGAAAATTTGTAATCTACTGGGCATACGGGATATTTGATTTTGAGTCTGTATTTTTAAAAAAATTGAAATATTTCGAGAACGGTAAGTTTTAGGTATAGGGGGGACCATAACAGTAACTAAACTTTTTTTAGTTTCTAGATTTCAAAAATGAGAAAAAATACAGGATGTTCAATTTAAAAAGTCATATGTTTGATATGTATCTTATTGTTGACACACCCTATATATACCAAAGTAATTTTAAAATGTGCACATAAAGACCCTATATATGACTGTATTGAAATGTTTTCACAAACTATTACAGTTCCGCTTTAAACGATCGACGCGTATATGGTGCGCCACCCTGTATATTGAAAGATGTTCTGCATTTAAATGCATTAAAATTGCTCTACTAAGCATTTATAGATACTAGTGTAAATTACGGAGTGGCCTGTTGAGGCCCCCAATTTTAACATTACAAAAAATGGTAATTGATATGTAACACAAACCAAAGAGAACGCCATCATTATCACTATTTATAAAAATAGATATATTACCAATTAAATATCTATATTTAGTTCTGTAACAATTTTATAACATTGTGACTCATGTGACTTAAAGGAACTATACTAAAACAACAAAAAATAATCTATCAATGCCAAAACTAAAAAGTTTATAAAAGATCATACTTATATCTATGGCCTAAAATGTATAATCTAATCCCTGATTATTATTATAAATAACTAAACCATTTTACAAGTTACAAACATGGTGATGAGTAACACATATCTCTTAGATAAATTACATACCTTGCTACTATATATTTATATTCGAAATGTTTCAAAAGTGACTTCAAAGGTTAACACGTCACATTTTAATTTTAATCTATGCATTACTTTTATAAAACCAATTTATAAAACTCCAGGAGGTATATTTTTTATTTCTTATAATATTTCGAAAAACACGCTTGTAACTTTAGTTTAAACTTTACTTAAAATACCAATGAAGAACAGCATAACATGATCATGGTCGTTCCTTTCCTAGTAATGTAGATATTGTATTATAAAGTGTTCTGTAATTATTTTTGTTTAAAGTATACAGGGTGTCCCAAATAGAGTAGGATAGTATGGGTATCTTTCTTATTAGTAAAAATAGAGATTTGGTTAAATGGACAATATTGTGCCATTTTTTATGTCGAGTTCGATTCCGTTGAGAAACATTTCAATTTCCGAACAGTTTCGAAATTATTTAAAAAAAAAATAAAAATCGCCGATTTCTAAAAACTCAAATATCTCCGTAATTATAAAAGATATGAAAAAAAGTTTCAGACCAAAGTTACTTACTTCGATGAGGCACTTAAAAATGATGTCACACTAATTTTCAAGATGGCGGTTTCCAAGATATTAATAACAACTTTCTTATGTTAAATGGGCGCCATATTGGATTTTTACACAATTAAATGGGATTTTTTTTTCTCTCTTCAACGATGTATAACAACCTATGTACGAATAAAAAATTATGGGAAATATTAATTGCATTCATTTTAAATCAAGTAGCCATGACTAACAATAAAACAAAATTTATTATAATACGACTAACTGTCAAGTGGTATTAGTTTATTGATTGTGTAAATAATTAGTATTTCTGTGTTGTATTATTAAGTGACAAATTTATAACAATTGTTTTTTCTTTAGTTATTTCTAATGGTGACCTTTCCAACAAATGAACAATATGATATGTTTGTACATACATAAAGTGCTACAAAAACTCTCTTCTTGCTGCTCTAACAAATTTTCCAGAGCGTAGGTAACTGGACATCAAAATATTTACAAGATTAGATTCAAATATGCAGCATTATGGATGTCTTAAAAAGCCCAATAGCAACATAAACGTGGTTACTGAAGATGAGGAATTAACTTTAGCTTGTGTGCAAGTAAATCCGAATATTTCAACTCGAGAAATTGAAGCTCAAGTTAATATGTCTAAGACTAAATCATCGAGAATTAAAAAAAAAACACAATTTCAACGCATATAAATTACACATTGCGCAGACTTTGCGACCAAATGATAATATCCGTAGAATAGCATATTGTAGATGGTTTTTAAATAAAATTGCAGAAAACGGTGATTTTATAAATCATGTTTTATGGACTGACGAATCCTACTTCTCCAATTGTAGATTATTTAATCGCCATAATGAGCACCATTGGGCACACGAAAATCCACACATAGTGGTTCCACGTCGCAACCAGGTTCGTTTCGGCTTTAATGTTTTTTGTGGCATATTGGGAAATCGTTTAGTTTGTGCTATAACCTTAACAGCGCAGCGTTACATGGAAATTCTGCAAACATATCTTGAAGATTTATTAGACAATCTACCTTTGGCACAAAATGTTCAAATATGGTATCAGCAGGATGGCGCTCCCGCACATAATGCTCGCAATGCTATCCGATATTTAAATGACCGTTTTGAAGAGTAATTGCCACCAATACACCTAATCAGTGGCCAGCCAGATTCGCAGATTTAACGCTCTGGACTTTTATGTATGGGGCACTATAAAAATTAAAGTGTATGGTAGTAATTTACATTACAATAATGCAGAAGAACTACGTGAAGGAGTGGTGGCGACCTTTAACAGTGTTCATCGAAATACAGAGCGAACAGTTACTAAGAGTGTTGTAAAACGGTATCGATTGTGTGTACATGAAAACGCCTAGCACTTTGAACATTTATTATAATGTATTACGGTTTTAGGATTTACTAATATCACGGTGTATCGTTGTGTTTAATTTGTTTAATACATAATTTTTCCTTGCAAATTGTTAATCAAGGCTATTTGATTTAAAATGAAAACAATTAATATTTCCCATAATTTTTTATTCGTATTAGAGAAAAAAAATCTCATTTAATTGTGTAAAAATCCAATATGGCGCCCCTTTAAAATAAGAAAGTTGTTATTAATATCTTGGAAACCGCCATCTTGAATTTTATTTTGACATCATTTTTAAGTGTGCCTCATCGAAGTAAGTAACTGTTCGGAAATTGAAATGTTTCTCAACGGAATGGAACTCGGCCCAAAAAATGGCACAATATTGCCCATTTAACCATTTTACTCTATTTGGGACACCCTGTATATACACATTAAAGAAAACCTATAAACTAAACGAATCTGAGTGCTAATGGCAAAGTCATAACCTTATAACTATGAATTATTAAAACCACCAACGTACACACAGTAAAAGATTGTCTCAAGTGGGACTCGAACCCACGACCACTACTTATCTAGAGTAGGGCTCTTAACCATCAGAGCTATCGAGGGAGTTAATTCCTCTCGATTCAATCCTATACTGTATATACCCTACTAGTTTTGATGTAATATAATTAATTCATAGATATATTTATGTAACAAGGCTCCTATTGTGGCAAGGTGTCTGTAATCTTGAATTTTCCAAGTATAATACAGACCCACAAGACTGGAATATAGAAAAGTTGCTTTTTAGGCAGTATAATTAATGACAAAGTCATAACCTTATAATTGTGAATTATTAAAACCACCAACGTACACATAGTAAAATGGCAGTTTTAATAATTTACAATTATAAGGTTATGACTTTGTATTTAATTAGCACTCAGATGCGTTTAGTTTATAGGCTTTCTTTAATTTGCATTAATTACACTACTTAAAAAGCAACTTTTCTATATTCCAGTCTTGTGGGTCTGTACAGAGCCGTCCTTAGCAAAAGCGGGTCCTGGTGCAAAAAGTTTTGCGGGTCATTTTTGAAAGTAAACGACCCCCCTCCCCGCTTCGCCCAACCAACATTTATCGGCTATCATCCCTTCTTCCTACCACTACCTGCACAAATGTCAGTACAAAACAGATTTTTATACAGTTTGTCTCAGCAATAGTTTAAAAATTAAAAAAAAACAATAATCAATTATTGTATTTTTGTTAGAACTTAAATAATACCAACCTTAAATAAACATTACGATCGTTTTAAAGAAACAACCAATTTTTCATGTGTTCAAGTAAAGAAACAAAATCGTAAATATAAAGAAGGTCACAAAATACAAAGACATACCTAAACCTAACCTAATGAGTATATTTTTAATGGTATTCTAGACTATTGTATCACATAATGTAACTAAAAATTATTATTAAATTATTTATAAGTTTTTGTTATGAACGAATGAGTTCAAAGGTAAATAAGTAATTAAAAATTATTATTAATTTTATTAAATAAATAAATAAAAAGTTTACCTCGAGTAGGATATGAACCTACGACCTGTACTTTGCTAGAGTACCGCGCTACCAACTGCATTATCGGGATTCAAGCCCCAATTGATGTAAATTTTGTCTTTAGCATTAACAGCGGGAGAAAGTAAATATAAAAATTACATGAAAACGTTTTAGTTTCAATAAAAATTTAAATTTGCAACCACAATTATGGGCGTTTAACGCAATAAATTATTAGAATTGTTCAAAATGTTCTCCGTTTTTTTGAATGAATTAATTTAGCGTTTTAATACGGAAACTGTAAGTAACTACTTACACTTCTTAGTAGTTAGTACTACTTTTAAACTTAATTTCGTCATTCGTGTCTTTTCTTTTTATGGTCAGTACACGTTTTTAGAAAGTTCTTTACAACTTTTCAATTCAGATAACGTTGGCTAGAAAAGAAATGTTTTTTAATAAAGGCCGTAGCCAAAAAAATACAGGACGGTCCAGATTTGTAATCGTGTAAATTAATGTTTTAAAAGTAAAATTTCATTAAAACAGTACTTATTTAAGTAAAAGCCAAATTAATTCATTCAGAAAAACGAAGAACATTTTGAACAATTATCATAATAATTTATTGCGTTAAACATCCATAATTGTGGTTGAAACTAAAACATTTTCATGTAATTTGGATATTTATTTTCTTTTTTTTCCTTCCGAGTAAGCAGACAATGATTAAATGTAGGGTCTAGTAAATAATTTCTTTGCGACGAAACTGTACGTCTAACCAACATTTTAGAGGAGTACAAAAAGTTTGTAAACAAAATGACCTATTAGTACAATAAAAAAAAATGAAAGTCATATTTACAGGGGGTCAGAAAATACATCTTTTTTTTGGACATCATGTAGATTTTTTTCATTTTCTACGTATCGAAAAAAGTACCCATTTACGTCAAATTATGTCAATATATGTTACAATTCTGTTTCCCAAATTTAGTTAAAATCGGTTGAAGTGTTTAGAAATTATTTCGAAAAAACGGAAATTTTTTTAAAAACTTTAACGCTCTCTAGCGGCAAAACCAAGCAACTTCGGATATAGGTATGTTTACCCGGAATTTCTGGTTAAACGTTGTACACGCCATTTCCGGACACCCTGTATATTTATTGCCAATAATTACCTTACGCCTTTATAACTTACCGAAACAGTTTTAAGAGTTTGTTTCGAAAAAGTGCGTAATTACTCAAAGTGATTACTTAATTAAATGGGATTACATGGTCCAATTCAATTACATTTAAAAACTTTGGTTAAAATCGTGTTGAATTTGTGAAATAACTAATTTACAAGACATTTAGTAATATCCCGGAAACCTACTTTTAGTAAACGTAATTAATTAAAACACTTTAAATTTATGCATGCATCACTCAAAATAACAAATATGAAATTGCATAATTGTTAATTAAAAAAAAATGATATCATGAAGCAATTTACACAGAATCATTAACATTAATTCCAATTTTAAAATTACTTTGCATTTGAAATTAGAGCAACTGTAAGTTTAATTTCAAACTACATGTAAAATTAATTTAATAATCTAAATATGAAAGTATTCATTGAAATGGCTTAAAAGTTAATTAGTAATTCACCGAAATAACAAGTAAATACAACTTACCCGATAATTATTACTAAAACAAGCCAAATTACAACCATTATTATAATTAATTTTAAATTTAGAACCGATACTGTCTGTGGATTTCGCGAAGAGTTGCATGTTGCAAAAAACTAATCAAACAACGTTGGCCACAATTTTATTTATTCTTAATTGTTAAAGTATGAATGTATAAATTTTACAGAATTTTAATTGTTAAAATGCTTCGAACTCGAAATAAATTCCATGAAAACATTTAAAAAACTAACAACAGCCATTAATCAAAAGTAATTATAATTAATTGAAACATTTATCAACCTGACCGTTTGGTGCAGTTTCCTTTAACTCAAACACAAGATTTGCAAGTTAATTAAAGGATAGTTAATTAAAATTATCTTTTCATTATAAATGTTACACATTTACTTAATACCAAGAAGAAAACGAAATTGTTTGAAATCAGAAAATTACGTCAAACATTCTAGTTATAGAGGTAAAGTTTGTTTCTTAAGCATAATTAATCATAATTTATTATAATTCTATCATCATAACAAATTCGGAATGTATAAGAGTATTTTAAGTCACAATGGCCTAAAGTCGAGCTATATCGTAAAGATCAGGGAAGTAATAGTAAAAGCAATTTCCCAATTTTTTTAACTAATTACTATACATATTTCAATTTCTACAAAATTTCTAAAATTACTACACCAGTCATATATTTAAATGTTTGTTTATTTATTTATTTTCTTTATTAAAATTTATGGCGTAAAATAACACATAATTGACAGCAAATTTTAATTTCAGCGGCATCAATTATTGCATAAGAAACAATTAATGCATAGCACATTATTGGAGTCTAATTAGAATTTCTGCAGATGAAAAAATTACACAAAAGTTGGCGGTTCTGTGTTGACATAATTTTATTAACTTGAAACCTACAAGAGCACAAAATGTAGCATAACTAACGATTAATTACAGCACTTTACTCATAACGATACTGCTCGTCGATTTTAGCCACGTTGATGTAATATTTGCAATTTGTTCCTTATAGTAGAGCAACATAATTCCAAGTTCGTGAAATGGCGCATAATTGGCGCCTAATTACTGGATAATAAAAACTTAATTTATATAGAGATTCGCGCAGTGGTGCCTGTGTATTTTTTGCAAAATACCAACCACATGAAAAATTACTACAAAACATAAAATTTATGTAAAAATTTTCGGTTTCGTAAGCTTAGCCGTGTTGATGTAATTTTTGCAAATAATTTCTGATAAGACATCTGCGCTAAACAGCACATAATTATCGCCTTATTACCGCATAACAAAAATTTGTTAGCCTTCCGTAAAATTACATCTACGTGCACAAAATTTTATTTCATTGTCACGAAATGGTGAATAATTGATGGCTAATTACAGCATACGAAAAAAGGAATTATCCAGAGATTCGTAGTCAATTTTGCAGTGTGCACATAATTATGAAGAAATTCACGACTTCGTGAATGTAATGTGATTTTAATGATTTGTTTCTTATAGAGGCGCAAAATTTAATTTCAACGACCCATAATTAATGATTAAAAAAAATTAATTCAGGGGATTCACGACACGATTAACCGTATTGATGGAACTTTTTCACAACTTGTTTCGTACAGGGGTGCAACATTTAATTCCAATGACGTGAAACAATAATTGGAATTGCATAACAAAAAATTGATGCCCCGTTAATTTAGGGTCTAGGACAACTCGCCGCCGCCATCTAGCCACGGCCAACTCGCCGCCCAGGACAACTGGCCGCCGCCATCTCGCCGCGGTCAACTCGCCATCGCGGCTATCTCTTTGCCAGTAAAAATAGTTTTTTTACTATTACATTTATTTTACTATTACTAGGAAACATAACTTTATATTATACGACACTAATATTATTCTTAGTAATATTATTGCAATATTATTAGATTCGAAAGGATTTATTGATTTTTTTAAACTACGACATTTTAAGGTTGCAATCGTAGAATTGCTCATAATTCAAATTAATCAACTTTTTATTTTAATTAATTCAAAATTGTTATATTGACATTAAAATAAGTTTTTATGTTACACAACTTGTGTTTTATTTGTACAATACCGTTGATTGTTTTAAAACAAAAAAATACTGGTTGGCGGCGAGATGGCCCGCGGCGAGCCAAGTACTGCACAATCAAAGATTTCTTTTCCCACCACCAACACATCCAGTCAAATGAGAACGACTGGTCCGACGACCAAAAATGACCAGAACGAACCTTGGAAAACTCCCATAAGAAATACATGGGGTTTTTGTATAAAATGTGCTCGAACCCGCCTAGCTTATCTAATTATGACTGTGCATATTTATATTAAAAAAAAGTAATACTTTCAGATTAACAATTTTTTTTACCCCGGTATCGGGGTAAGTTGTAACAGTATTTGGGGTAGGTTTAAACGGCATGGGTGGTGGAACTTAAAGGTACTGTAAAGCCTTGCAAATGCGGCGCGGCATAATATGTACCGACAAAATATAAAGTTTTAGATTTTGTACCCTCGCCTTTCCTTCGAAAACTACCCTCGGCCCCTATTGGCTCAAGTGTATACTCTTTCCTATCAGCAGAATCAATAGCTACTTGCAGATGCGAGGCGGCATATGTACCGACAAAATATATAGTTTCAGATTGTGCATCCCTGTTGTTCCTTCTAAAACTACCCTCAACCCCTATTAGGCTCAAGAGTAAACTACCCATTTTATTGAAATCTAAATATTTACATTTCGACGGTATGTATACAAGGATTTCTCCTTAACACTGGGAAATTTTTCGAAAACATGTAAAGTTTTCCTATCAGTTAAAGAATTTATTTGCCATTCGTATTTTCTTACTTGCTCTGGATTTTCTTTTATTTGTTCTTCTGTATGTCAATATTTTCAAATAAAGCGTCAATTTCTCAAGAAGGGTCCGTCTTATGGTTATGAAACCTATTATCAATTAGTATCTACTTTTCACGGGGAATCGAAATGTGAAAAAATGTACAAGGTTGAAAAAATTGAGAAAAAACTACATTTCGCGTAAGTTAATCATTTTGTATAGTTTTACATGTTTTCGAAAAATTTCCCCGTTTGTTTGTTAGTAGACTATTATTAATAGTCGGTGGTATAAACAGATTTGCAAAATCGTGGTGCCAACGCTCGCATCGTGGTTCCAAAATTAACTCTATTTTGGTACTAAAGTGTCGATATCTGTAGAACGGTTAGTGATACAGATACAAATGTCTATATTTTTATTCTAAATGTAACAGTGAATCCAAAAATGCAAAAATATACAGGGTGTTCCATTAAAAAACACAGGTTTGGGTTGGCATATTTTTGTCAATCACCCTGTATACACATAAATATTTTTATAATGTAGGTCCAATGATCATGTATTACCACACCAAAACTGGATTTAATACCTGTAATAGTTCGGAGAAATCCTCCGTCCAAGCAGTAGACATCCACCCTGTGTTATGATATATATATATATATATATATATATATATATATATATATATATATATATATATATATATATATATATTTTTAAAAGATGCGGCAATATCAAAGGGTGATTGCCCAGCTCATTTTATACAATAAAGTTCCTATAAACATAGGTCCGCAACCGCTTCGTTACTGATCTACGTTTAATCTAAGTTTAATTTAAAAACAGTCAAAATTAGATTTTTCCAAAACGGCTTGAGATATCATAATGAAATTTTACGCGTGTCAATAGCTGTGGAAGACGCATACTTTGCAATACAACACGATGTTTCAGTCGTACCATTGGCGCGTATTGCCACGTCACAGGCTATTTTTCAAGAAAAAGTAGGATGCCGCTGATTTCTCTAAAAATAAAAAAAATCAGCTGTTTATTCTTTGCCATCGAGTTTAGATCACCCTGTATATCTATACATATACAGGGTGAATCTTATCTAATCCGCCAAAATTAAATGAGCACTAGAACTCATCATTATAAGCAAAAAGTTCAATGTACATGGGTCCGAATTCTTCGAGATACAGGTGTCGAAGTTGAAAAAAAATCGCGATTTCTTCAATATTTTTACTGTTTCGAAATAATTTCATGAAATTTCGTATACGGAGTTTTGTGGGACAGTTGTTTGAACAGTTGTTATCAAAAGAACATGTTTACTTTTAATATTAATTTCTTTTCTTTTTTTAATATTGGATATTTTAGTGCTCTACAAGTTTTAAATAAATAAACATTGTGAGTTTTAAATGTGTTTTCTCAGAAACGGTTGCTCCTAGCGACATCACTAAAATATTCCTTTTGTAGAAAAGATAGGAGAATCCATTTTCTAGTCCAAAATGGTATACAGTGTAACCATCCAGAGTTTTTCCAAAAGTTGCGATATACCCTCGGTAAGTCCCGGGTAGAAAACCGGTCTAATTAGAGTCACCCACCAATCCAAACGTTCAATAAAACTGATGTTGAAAACGATCTTCAACAATTTCATTTGGATTTTTTTCACACCATACATGGTTATTATGGAAATTCCGTATTGCATTTCTTGAAAAACTCGCTTCATCGGTGAACAGAATCAACATCAAAAGTTGAGGGATTTGAACCATTTTGTGCAAAAGCCATTGACAGAATGCAATGCGAGGAGGAAAATCATCAGGAAGAAGTGCTTGAACGCGTGGTATATGGAATGGATACAACAAATTTTCCTTAAGAATGTGCTAAATAGTCCCATTACTTACATCCAAAGCGTCAGAAATTTTTCGAGTAGAAGTACCTCGATCTTCTTCAATCATGTCCAGCATATCCTCTTCCAGCTCTACCGTTCTTGCTGTCCTTGGCCTTCCTGCTCCTCCATTTGGTCTTAATGTGCCAGTTTTATAAAGACGCCGATGAATACATTCGAAAGTGTTTCTATCAGGAGCAATACGGCCCGGAAATCTTTCAGTACACAACCGCCTAGCTTCTAATGCATTCCATAAATGTAGTGCATGTCGGTCATCTCGGCATTCGTATAGCGATTCATGACAAGGAACTTCAACAAATTCGACACATACAGAATTATTAATCACGAGACTCATTCAATATGTCAGTGAATAATACAGGAATGTTTAAAAATATTTTTGTACGCATGATAAATGGACATGCACTAAAATGTTTTTTTTTACTCAAAAACGGTACGTCGTACGATAAAAAGTCAAGAGAGCTTTTTTCTTCACAATTAAACAAAGAATCCTACTTTTTTCTTGAAAAATAGACTGTGACGTGTCAATACGCGCGCCAATGGTACGACTGAAACATTTCATTATGATATCCCAAGCCGTTTTGGAAAAATCTAATTTTGACTGTTTTTTACATTAAACTTCAACACGCTGTAGATCGGTAACGAAGCGTTTGCGGACCTATGTTTATAGGAACTTTATTGTATAAAATGACCTGGGCAATAATTCCCTTTAATATTGTCGCATCTTTTTTAAACACACGGTATATACAGGGAGACCCAAACTCGATGGCCAAAACGAAAACAGCTGATTCCTCTGGCTAAAACGAACAAAAAATTGTTAATACAGGGTGTGTCTATTGTTGATGGTTTCCAAGATGTTAACTTTTTTTTAATTTTTTCTATTTCGGGGACTTATTTTTTAAATCACGCTGTATCTTCCAAACTAGAAGAGTTACAAGAAAACACATTAGGAGAAATTTGTAGAACATGAAATTGCCTTAAAGAATATTGAATTCATTCGAGACAAACTCATCATTCAACATTTTTAATGACATAATGAATTCAGAAATGATTTTTTTTCAAATCCCAAGACAAATTTCCAAGAGGAATATTTTTCCAATAGAGATGGATTTGATACATGGCCGATAAAGGGAAAACTTCCTTTTTTCATAAGCTTCACAACGATATGAACAAAAGTTATGGTTGACGTACTAATTACTGAATTGTTACAGGAATACACCTCAGGAAAAACTTTTAGAGCATAAAATTACCTTCAAAAATATGGTACAGTAGATGAGAATTGACGATTTGTCCCTCACTTTTCAATCAATCTGTACATTTACGGCAAGAAATACGTCTCCTTTACTGATATCTTTTCATCACCGTAGGAACGACTTGACATTAGTAAGTTAGTTGTCAAAATTTGTTTGCTATTACAGTTTTGCTGATTTCAATACGAGTTCTTTCTGTTGTAGTGATATTGTAATTTAGTTTTTAAGTCGTTCTTGCTGATAGGAAAGAGTAGTTTACTCTTGAGCTTAATAGGGGTCGAAGGTAGTTTTCGAAGGAACGGCGGGGATACAAAATCTAAATTTTTACATTTCCTCGGTACATATTATGCCGCGTCGCATGTGCAAATAGCGATTGATTCTGCTGATAGGAAAGAGTAGTTTACTTTTGAGCCTAATAGGGGACGACGGCAGATTTCGAAGAAACGACGGGGGTACAAAATCTAACACTTTACATTTTGTCCGTACATATTATGCCGCGTCGGATGTGCAAGTAGCGATTGATTCTGCTGATAGAAAACAGTAATTTACTCTTGAGCCTAATAGGGGTCGAGGGTGATTTTCGAAGAAACGGTGGGGGTACAAAATCTAAAACTTTATATTTTGTCGGTACATATTTCGTCGCGTCGCATGTGCAAGTAGCGATTGATTCTGCGGATAGGAAAGAGTACTTTACTCTTGAGCCTAATATGTCTGAAATCAATTGGGGGTTGCTTTTCACGGAATAAATGAAAATATTTAATCTATTTTTATGGTACAAATTAGTACAAACTCAGTTCTTTCTATTGCTGATCTTAATTTTCTTTTTATCGTTTTTTTTATTGTGGTCCTGCTAGCTTGTCTTAATGTGGCAGCGTCACGGGTTTTTAAAAAAACGGCACGGGGTACAAAATTTTTATTAATGGTACAAATTAGTACAAAATAAGTACTAAATAATCTGATAGGTTTCGTTTGATTCCGCCCATTTGGTCTTGCTAGCTTAAAAGAAGTACGTAAACGTTAGTTCCAACGACACGAAACAAAGCATAATTCGCGCCAAAATACTGCAACCAAAAATTTAACCAGAAGCTCGCGGCGTGTCAATTAATTTTCCAATAACTTCTCTTCGAAAGGAGCGCAAATAATTTCAACGGTTCGAAACGGCGCATTATTACTGCATAACAATAAATTCAATTTTTGCATCAGTGAATGTTAATTAATGAATATAGCCGTGTCGATTAATTTTCTAATAACATGTCTCCTGAAGGTGCGCAAAAGCGAAGTGGCGCTTAATAACTGCATAATTATAAATTTAGTTACGCAGATATAATTTTTGAAATACTTTGGCCTCCTTCCGGGTGCACACATCTTAATTCCAACGACTCGAAACGAATTCAAACACTACTGCATAACCAAAAATGTATGTAAAAGTTCGCGGTGTCGATTAGTTTTACAATAACGTGTCTCCTGAAGGAGCGCAAAATATAATTTCACTGGTGCGAAACGGCGTATAACTGCTACACTAAATTTTAACTGTCTACAAGTTGGCGTCGATCTAATTTTTGCAATAATTTGTTACCTAAGGAAAAGAAGTTTGCACAACCGCTGCATACGAAAAAAATAGCAATATGGCAATTTTTGAATAACTTACCTTCTGGGGGGTCATATAATTTTATTCCAACGACGCAAAACAAAGTATAATTAGCACCTAATTACTACATTAAAAACAGTACAGACGGTGGCTATGCGAACATAGCCGTATAACTTATTTTCTATTACTGCACCAATTTTAATTCTTACGGTCGAAGCAGCTCATAATTATACACTTGTTAAAACCACATTATTCACACACCTTTCTCTTGTTTACATTGCCCTGGAAACTGCTCCAAAAAGGAAGTTACGTTTCAATATTTAGCAATGTTCAGATAAAATTCATGTTTTTATAAAAATTAATATTACATTACATCAGATTTACCATGTACTTATTTATATGTCAAACACTGCCGTCTTTCGTCTTTCATATTTGCTTGCTTGCGATTAACCTTGGCATCAAAACATACCCTCAAGATATTTGCTTTAATCAATTTCACTACATTCTGTATTTTGCATAAAATAGAACAAACTTACTAACTCAATTTATCGCATCTCTTATCTCAATTTACATAGAATACACTTAAATATTTGCATGCGCTTGTTAAATATCAAAGTTTTTTTCGAACTTGGAACAATTTAATTGCTGTATATTCCAATAAAAAATGGAATACATTACAGGAAGATTTTATCGAAGAACTAATTTCAATAAGTTTATCAAACGGAATATTTGATCAAGGAGACTTCATACATATTTGATCTTGGAATGTTTCTAATCAATAATACACATAGATTTTTCATTCCTTTTTGGATACCGAAAAGACTTTTTAAGTTTGTTGTTATGAACACAGACGTATATTGTTATTGTGACACTTGTGTATTCTCACCAAAGACAGTTAGCGGTTAACAGTCTGTCAAGTCGTCTAATAAGTTAACAGAGCAATATTGATGTGTTAACCTTGGTAACAGACTGACAAATATTATTATATTATTTATGTCAAAAATTGTGAAATAGAACCTATAAAAACTCTCAAATTCGGAATATGACCCGATTTTTATCAAATTTTTCACACGGCCCGAGTTCGACGAGATAGGAAAAGTGACGGGTACCGTTTCGACGGGAACGCTCGCATTCGGCCGCCGCGACCCTCCCTTTCGAGATTGCCTCGGTCACGTTTGTGCGGGATCGAAATAAAAATTCGCAGACGGCCCGACGTGAGGGTCGAGAGTTCGCGACCTACGGCGAAGGAGTGAAGTGGGGGATTATGGCATTGTGACATATAGTCGAAACTGTCGTCGCACCACCACGATGGAGGTGGCGGCGGGAGTTGTCGAGGTGTGGTCAGAAGATTTCTCGAGATTTTCTCCAAAACGGGATCTCAGAAATTATTTAAACTTTAAGCATCGATGGGGACCGTCGATAACGCCATGGCCGGCCATCGCTTCGTTTTGGGTGAAGGGAGTTTTTAGTCAATTTCAACTGGCTAGGCCGAATGACGGCGAAAGTTCGGCAAGAATCACGCGATGGGAGGGGGAAACGGTCAACGTGTTCGACGTGTACGTGTGCTTTGGGAACGTAATCGTACAAGACGTACCGTTTCACAATTTGAGTTTTTACATAATGCAAATACGTTCACTATCGAATTAGAATCGAATTACGTTTGAAGCTCGAAAATTTGATTGAGCGAGTTACGAACTTTTTCAATGCTTTTTAAATGGGAAAAATTCACGTGTCAATAAAAATGGAAGGAACAAGGGGACGGGGCTTCCCCGGCCTTTTTCGATTCCTTTCGTCGAAACGAACCGAGGAACACAATTTCGTCAAAATCGGATCGTTAGTTCCGACGCAATGGCCTTTCAAAATTGAAAATAAAAATCAAAGGGAAAAAGCCTTCAGATATTTTTCAAACAAACCACATTTTTTTCCAAATATTTGTGCGAGATGTCCAAATCAATGCATTTTCGTGCGAAATTGAACAAAATCGGCTCTGATTCTCTTTAACGGGTACCGGCTTCGAGTTATCACGACGTTTTGATTTTTCAAAATTTACATAAATGGCCATAACTTTTGTACTTTTAAAGGTAGCGCTGCCATTTCACAAATGAACGAAATGTCTTAACGGGGCGCATCAACTGCCGCTTATTCCACTTTCGTATTATTTATAATTTTTGAGTTATAGGGCAAAATATGAAATTGAAAAATTGCAACTTTGGCAATTTTTTTAACCACTTCCCGTTGGAATTTTAGCGTAATTTTTTTTTTATTTTTCTTTATGGCGACGAGTTCTACCACAGGGTATTTTTTCTTTTCGAAATAACGCTTAGAACATTTATTTTTAATTTTCAACGTTCCACCCCGATTTTTAAGAAATTTTGAACCGTCGGAAATATTTTCGAATTTCGAAAAAACAAAAGAGACGAAAAATTTTGTGGTTATCAAGACGAGCACGATGGATTTTTTTCTTTTTTAATCTGAGAGATATTAACCGAAATAGCAAAACCGACGTCTGGCGTCAGCGGCGTCGCGACGCTTAATATATACGGTTTAAACGAACGACCCCTTCGTTTATTTTTACGATTTGCTATCGAATAAACACTCCTCTCATCGAACATAGTACGTATCCTGTGTAATTTATATGGGGTATAGTATATATATGGGTAGCGCTAATTAAATAGAAACTATAAAATAAACTCTCAAATTCGGAATTTTTCACATGCCCGAGTTCGACGAGATAAGAAACGTGCCGGGTACCGTTTCGACCGGAAAACTCGCAATCGGCCGCCGCGTCCCCCTTCGAGATTGCTTCGGTCGTGTTTGCGAGGGATCGAAATAAAAATTCGTAGACGGCCCGATGTGAAGGTCGAGAGTTCGCGACCGATGGCGAAGGAGTGGGCAGGGATTAGGGCGTCGTGACGTATAGTCGAAACTACCTTCGCACCACCCCGAGAGGATGAACACACATGTGATGGTGGAGGGGCGCTTTTTTTTCACGCGCATGGATTCTGAGGAAAGTCGACTTCGCATACCGCTTAATAACTCCGTTATTTACCGGCCGATTTGTAGAGCGAGACCAAACGCTACAACGGGATTTTTAACTTTGCTGTATCCCCTCTACTTTTTGAAATATTCAGTCATCTTCCTTATTACGCGCATCCGGACTCTGAAATTTGAAATGTAAGTTCTTTGGGACATCTAGGTGAAGAATCCGTCAAAAAACGCAAGTCGACATTTTTGGCCCAAAACTCGAACCTGGAATGGTCAAATTTAGGTTAGACGGGCTCTACTATGAGCCTGAAACACAATACAACTTTCACACTGATTCCAAATCAAAACCGGGTTTTACAATGTTGAATATTTATTGATTCAATAGCTTCCTAATTTATTTTTATTCTTATAAATTTATAAATAAAACTACTATGTATTTGTTTATAGACTATAGAAACATCTCAAAGCATTTAAACATACAGTCCAGTATTATTAATCTTAAACAATGTATTTATCCATAACAGCTATGTGGGTATGATTACGAATCTTTTTTTAAATTAATTTTAATTACTATTTCTTTTAGATCATTTGGAGACCTGTAAAAATATAAAATAGGATATACGAATCAAATGAATTATTAGAATTTAAAGACGGAATTTGTTTTAATATAGTAATATGCATTTATCTATCCTTTAATAAAATCGTGACAGCTTAAGCAATGAATACTTTTCGAACTGTATAGATGGAAGTTTTTAAATTTTACTGTGTGCAATAATTGATTCTATCCATAACAACATATTTTTATATATGCAATGAGTGATATCTATTAACTTAAGTGACGATGAGTATAAAACGAGAAGATTAACTATAAAATCAAAGTTAAAGTTCATTCGTTTAACTTATCCCGATGACGTCATGTATGCATTAAATCACGAAATGACCGTCGTCTGTAATTTAAAACAAAAATATGAGCACTGATACCAACCTTTCCACAGAACAACTTTACAGAAAGAGATAGCATTTATGTTTTCATTTGTAGCACATCAACATGCCTCGTAGGTCAATTACCGTAGACGAATTGATCCATAACTTAGTCGAATACTTTAATAAAGAAACAGAACAACGGGCTCTTATCACCATTAACAGCAGTTCATGCAAGGGTTAGCGATGCTTTGAAAATTGACACGAAAACTATTTCTAATGCTTTACGACGACATCAAAATCAAGAAGAAAACAAGGAAAATGAACCTCAACGAAAAAGTCTAAAAACAAAAGACATGAATCAACGACAAAAAAGTGAAATCCGTACTACAATTTACAACATGTATATTAACCATGAACATGTTACATTAGATACGCTCTTAACAAAAATTAAAGAGTTGAGTGTAATAGGACTAGCCTCTATCACGTTTTGTTGGACATTGGATTTCATTTCAAGCAAACTAACAATAGAAAAGTTCTTTGCAAAAAAACTTCAACAGCATCGATGAGGTTAAAATTTTTGAGAAGTTACATCACTTATATGAAACAAGATATCTACAAGCAGTTCGTTTATCTCGACGAAACTTGGATATTTGCAAAAGGAAGCAACAAAAGAATATGGCAAGATTCCAGTTCAAAATGCTTTAAGAATCTTGGTGGGGAAGGCAAACGTTATATAGTTCTACATGCTGGAACAGAAGATGGCTTTGTGGAAGGAGCAGAACTTATATTCTCTACCACAAATAAAAGCAGCGATTATCACGATTGTATGAATTCGGAAAACTTTGTTAAATGGTTAACAAATCAACTTTTGCCAAACTTAACAAAGCCATCTATAATCATTATGGATAACGCTCCGTACCATTCACAAATTGCCAATCTCCAACCAACTACAAATTGGAAAAAAGAAGAAATTACAGAGTGGCTTAGGGAAAAAAAATTACTCATGAAAAAGAAGCATTTAAAACGGAATTACTACATATAGTAAAGCTACATAAGGAAGAGAAACAATATTTGGTCGATAATATTATTAGAGAACATGGACACGAAATTTTACGCTTGCCTCCTTATCACTGTCAATTTAACCCAATAGAAATGGTATGGGGAATAAGCAAAACTTATTATGATAAACACATTGGAAGAGATGGTTATTGGGATGATAATGTCAAACAGATGTGGAAAGAAGCGTTAGAAACAGTTTCACCTTCAGTTTGGTTAAAAACGATTAAACATGCAGAAGCTGAAATTCTAAAGTATTGGGAACAAGAAAAAGTTTATGATGTCCAAGTAAATCCAATTATTATAAATCCAAGCGATAACACAGATACAGAAGATGAAGTGTAGTGAACATTTAATTTCTTGTTTTTAATTGAATTCTTAACGCAAACAGTTTTCTCCAAAAACTTAATAATAATCTATAATAATTATAATAATAACATATAATGTAGGTTATTGTACATTAACATTATAATTTATAACAATAAATTATTTTCAACACAGTCACGTTTAAAAGTGAATGGACAAATTTACGTTTTATTACATTATTGGTTATATTGTGTTTGAAACGATACTTTGAATAAGTTTAAAAAAGTACTATAATTCAATTACATTAAATACACCAATAATTTTGAATTGCAGTATAATAATCTTCTACACAAACAAGTGTATAAATAAACACCGATGACTGAAATTATCATTATGTATTTTGCAATTCGAATGTTTTCTCAAAGCATAATGATTAGTAGCGTTCCTAAAAAATTCAATCTTTATGAATAAATCAAATAAATAACCATTAACTCACAAATGTATTGCTGTCAAAGATATATAATCGCCACTTTTATGTAGAAAAGTATTGGAATAATTACTTCCTTTCTTTGGAAGAGTTCATTGGTCTTAACCTACAAATACCTATTTACAAAATTTTTGCAACATTTTAGAATATATAATAACTTACCAAAATTCATCTGCTACGTTTTAAGTTTTATTGAAAATAATATGCTTTTATGTGCGTACATCTACGATACGTAAATAAAACTTTTGTCTTTTATTTGCAAACATTATGACATTTATATTTATGTGAAGTAGTTAAGTTAAAGTTGGTAATGTTGGTATCAAAACTGTTCGTATAAAGAAAACTTAATTTGTTGTTAACGTTATCCTTGTTAGTTACTTGAGTTAATAAGAGCCATACAAAACGACACTCTTGGAATAATACGTTAGCTAATAGTGTACATTGTATTCAATATGTAGAAAAGGATAGCCATACACAAGTGCGCGTTTGATTCATCGATCAATCGGGATAAGTTAAACGAATGTCCTATAGGATGAAATGATACTATTAAGCTTGAGTGTTATATACACAACTTAATTTTTTTTTTTCCATTAAATGAATATATTCTTTTTACGAATACATTATAAACCTGACGTTTCTTATATTGTAAATACTAGCATAGTCCTTTAATGATAATTGATATGACATTACAAAGCTAAACTAAATCAACCAAAGTAAGTATGTTGCTATCAAGTAGACTAAATTTCTTATATGCATATTAATATTTTATTATGTACTATGTATATATTAATACCTTTGAAACCTACAACCTATTCGAAATATTTCTAATTCATACTTATGATTGAAAATAATCTTATTAGTACCGTATTCAAGTTTCTATATAAACATATTTATGATTCAATCAATTTATTTATATTTATATAAATGTACCTGAATGCTATACTAAGTCACACAAAATTATGCTTTTAAAATACTGACTGAACTATTTTTTACCTGATGATACTGCATACTACATGAGTGAAACTGATTTTAAATGTTTAAAATGACCATTGTTTCGACAACACTGCATCTTCCTCAGACCCCATGATCTTTGAATATATCATAAAGAAGTAAAACTTTGTTCAACTAAATTTTTTTGTACTTTGTGCTTTGTTAAGTATATAGTTCTTTAATCAATTATATATTTTATATATTGTAAATTAAACATAATCCTTATTCCTATAAGAAATTTTAATTTATTTTGATTCATAAATGCTTTACAATATGTTATTAGTGCCTATATAGTGTTTTATCATGACCATTCATACATCTTATTGTCCTTTTTTGATTAATATATTTTAATCCTCATTTTGTTACTTCTTATTTTCATAAACATTTCCTTGATTTGAATGTATTCTCAATTTGTTGAAATATATTAAATATTTAAGTTGACTATTTTCAACAGTTTAAGTTGGCAATTTTTATATATAATAATTTCATATTTACAAATTGTTTAAATTGATACTTCTATACATATTACTTTGATAATATTGTATGTTGAAAAGAAAATTAATTTTACAATAGCCGATTATTTGCAAAATTACATTTATTCATCCTTAAAGGTCTGAATGACTTTTTGAGGATCAACCACTTAATTTAATAATGTTACATGTCAAACTGTACTTTCATAAATATTGTTTTGGTAACATTGCATGCCAAAGACACATTTCATTTTACAATTGTTGAATACTTCCAAAAATATAATTTGGCATCATTTATACTTTCATAACGTTTCTATTTGTATAAATATTATATTGGTAGAATTATATGTCAAAAAGACACTAAATGTAAATACAATTTGACAACACTTAATGACAATTGATAAATTCCAACATTGAGATTAATGATGTTATCTACTAAAATGTTTTAGTTGGTACATTCATAAATATTATTTTGGTAACATTGTATATCAATAAATGAATTGTGAAAATCAAACATTTAGGTTAATAATGTTACCTACTTAAACGTATAAGTAATATTATTTTGGTAACATTGCACGTAAAACGTTGAATGCTTTCAAAAATATAGTTTGGCAACATTTAAGTTTTGGATTGACAATTGGTAAAGTCAGATACTGAGAGGTTAATAATTTTACTTATTAAGATGTTTAAGTTGGTACTTACATTAATACTATTTTGGTAACATTGCACGTCAAAAAGTTGAACGCTTTCAAAAATATAGTTTGCAACATTTAAATTTTTGATTGACTATTGGTAACGTTAGATATTGTGGGTAATAATTTTAAGATGTTTAAGTTGGCACTTACATTAATATCATTTTGGTAACATTACACGCCAAAAAGTTGAATGCTTCCAAAAATATACTTTGGCAACATTTAAAGTTTTAAATGACAATTAGTAGTCTGAAATTGAGGTAAAAAATGTTACTTATTAAAATGTTTGAGTTGGTACTGTCGTAAATGTTAGTTTGGTAGCATTAAACGTCTAAATGACAATGAGATGTTTTCCCGACAATGTTGCCAATAGGTGTCACTGGCTGCTGTAAGGGGCTGAGAAGGGAAAATACAATATTATAAGTTGGTGATACTGGCACAGGTTGGGTACCATGATATCCTCGAATGAAGCACCCTAATCCTGACTGTGCGCATACGTTGTATTTAATTAGTGGTTTGTTTGTTTTCAAATTTTTTAATACTTTTATTAAAAACATTCATATTTGTAATTAAAAATTATTATTAATTTTATTAAATACATAAATAAAAAGTTTACCTCGAGTAGGATTCGAACCTACGACCTGTACTTTGCTAGAGTACCGCGCTACCAACTGCGCCACCAAGGTTCAAGCCCCAATCGATGCAAATTTTGTCTTTATGTATGTAGAACTGATGTAATTTCTAAATATAATGAGATTACAGTCAAATTACTTATATTAATGGAATGTGAGCCTGCAATATCGCAAGGATTCACACATACCAAAGCAACTTGACTAATATTAAATTATTATAAGTTCTACATACATAAAGACAAAATTTGCATCGATTGGGGCTTGAACCTTGGTGGCGCAGTTGGTAGCGCGGTACTCTAGCAAAGTACAGGTCGTAGGTTCGAATCCTACTCGAGGTAAACTTTTTTATTTATGTATTTAATAAAATTAATAATAATTTTTAATTACATATTTACCTTGAACTTATTCGTTCATAACAAAAACTTATAATAATTCATATTTGTAGTGTGTTGCCAAAATGTTTAATGTCAAATCCACGTCAAATCATAGAAAATAAATAATGGTAAATTCAAGCTGTTCTGTACGTGGCTGTACAAACCGAGGTGGCCATCGTTTTCCAAAAAACGTCGAGTTGCGGAATAAATGGTTAGTGGCTTTAAATACCATAAATTGGCAACCAAGTGATAGTTCGGTTGTTTGCGCTTCCCATTTTGAGAAGGAAAACTATCACGATAAACTCGAATTATCGGGTATAGGTATATTCTTCATATTCTCTTAACTAATTATCGTATTTATTTCCGTTTTCATTAAAGGTAAAGAAAAATCACGCTTCGTATTAAAGAAAAACAGTGTTCCGTGTGTTAACTTACCCCACCAAAAATCAAACAGAGAGTGTTTCAAAGGGTTAAGAAGTGATACTTTGAAGTGCTATCCCTCCAAGAAAAAAAAACAAATGATATTCTTGTAAATTCGCAAGAACTTGAGCAGATAGAGTACCTTCCAAGCAATCAACAAGTAGACACAGCCAGTTCTAAACTAATTTTTGGGACAAAAACAGCTGCTATTCAGACTGATAATATTCAAACAAGTTCTGTATCACGATCAACTCAGACTGAAAAGATGCATGGACTATCTTTTGAACAATTTACAACTGATGAGATAGGACTGCACTTTTATACTGGTCTAGAATTTTATGACAAATTTGTATTTGTATTTCAGACCTTAGGGGAAACTGCATTCAGCTTACATTATATAAATGGAAATCAACCAACACATATTACTGTGATAAATCAGTTTTTTTTAACTTTGATTGGACTTAGACGTAGCAGTACATACTTTGAATTAAGCACATTGTTCAACATAAATGAAAAGGCAGCCTCAAACATTTTTATTACGTGGGTAAGATTTATGAGTTTGCAATGGAGAGAGGTTTCTTTATGGACACCAAGAGAACTTGTCCAATTTTACACCCCGCGGGATTTTGGGTGCAAATATCCACTAACAAGACTTATAATTGATGGAACGGAGTGTCCGATTCGAAAGCCCTCTTTGCCAAGAGCTCAGCAGTGCACTTTTTCAACATATAAAAACAGAAACACTATTAAAGTCTTGGTTGGTGCCAGTCCTGGTAGGCTTATAACTTACATGTCACCAAGCTATGGGGGCAGCACAAGTGATCGACAGATTATAGAAAGAAGTGATCTTGTACGTTTGTGTAGTCTGGGTGATTCTATAATGTCAGATAAAGGTTTTAATGTTCAAGATCTTTTTTCTCCATATGGAATTAAAGTAAATACACCAGCATTTTTTAAAAAGTCGAATAGAATCCAGGGATCTACAATTTACACGGACAGGAAAATAGCTAGTAAACGAGTCCACATCGAAAGACGAATAGGCCTGATGAAAACTTACAAAATCTTGCAATCGCCATTGCTTGAGACCGAAACAATTTTGTCTGAAGATATCGTGTTTATCTGTGCCATGTTGACCAACTTCAGAAGCAACATTGTAAGTAGGGATGCTTAATGGTTACGTTATGTTTTACACTTTTAAACACATAGCTAACATATTATTTAAAAGGTTATTATACATGTTAAACTATTAACACCTTATATTATCTAACAAAATGTTTATTATAATCTTTATACATGAATTTCTCTGTAATAGCTTGTTTGCAATAATCATAATAAAATGTTGTCAACTTTGGTCTCATTTTCTTTATGAAACCTTCATTCTTGTCAACATTAATAATCAGAATATCTTTTAAAGTAAATATTACTAAATAACACAGATCACGACCACTACAATACAGTTGTCCTTGTGTTTGGTAGTAGTAGTCATGATGTTCATAGAGTTTATGTTCCAGTCTCTTCACATAAATAAATATATGGTACTGTTTCAGGCGAGATTTCCCTGCCTTTAGCTGTGTAAGGACACTTTATCTCTAATAAAGCATTCTCGCCTAAAACAATACCATCAGGTGATGACCCCAAAAACTGATCCCTTTTGTTTACAAACAGACCACATTCCTTCACTTGTTTTATAGTTCTTCTCTGAAATGCAGCTAAGGCTTTCTTTTCATAAAAAACTCCATGATCCAACGCTTTAGAATATATTTGCTTTCTACACAGCAGTGATTCTGCCAGCTTCTTCTTGTCTGTCCTCTCTGTACACTTACAAATTCTTCCAAAGTCAGAGCTTTGCAATCGTAGGCATCTTTCTTTAATCCACAAATTATTGTCTCTTTGGCCTCGTGTATTTTTTTCTAATGCGGCCAGCTCCTGGTCAGACAACAATTTTTCCTTATGGTTCATTTGTACACAGTAACAATGATCAAGAAATACAGCAGGTATGTTGGCTGGCTCTATTGTTTGCAGAATTGGCATTGGAGATGAAGATAAATTGGATGCAGCAAAATTTACACAAGCATTTCTGAAAAATCCAGCGTAGTTTGCATTATTTCGGGCAGAAGCAGATCTTGGATCAAACATTGAAATTTCATGGTCGCATTTTTTGATTGTCAAGTCTGTTGCCTTCTTCGGTGATCCAAAGTATCTCTTCGGATGATGGAACGATTGCAACATATTCGTAGAAGAATCTTGAACAACTATGGTTTTATTTATCGAGTAGTCCTCTAATGCAAATAAACAAACAAACACATGTTTGCAGTGGGCAGTTGGACCCATTCCCGCAGCACACTCACATTGTGCCTGGATGATGCAGTTTTCATTGACTTCCAAATCCACTTCGTAAACTACATGTTTTCTCATTTCTCCAGCAAATCAAAAACTTTTGATGAACGTTGCTTCATTTCCAATCGCACTGCGTATAGCCAACAGGTACTTTTCTTTGTACATGTCCTCAGACTTACTTAAAGCAAACTTTTCAACAACATCAACGAACTTTTTTATACATCGTCTGGATATCTTGGGTATATCACAAGTGGAGTTGATATCCTTATAATTTTGTTTTTCAGGAAGTTCCATTCGATATTCCGGTTTAAGGTTTTCATTTAGGCTTATATTAGCGTCATAAACTTCGAGCCTGAAAAATTGATGATTATTATTGTTGATGTTGGTGGTTAATTATCCAACATACAATGTTGGCCGTTTTTGCACCACACGTACGTGCCCAACTATATTTTTAATAGCCGACCATACTCACTAACGAATAGGGTATTTTAAAATAATTTTGAGTAGGTACTAACCGGTGTATAAGATCTGCTTTTCGACCACTTAGTTTGGCACCACGTTTTCTCAGCTCAGTCTTTAAATCATGCAGGGTTAATTGACTATATTTGCCCTCGATCGACGTAGAGGATTGACCCCAATCCATTTCTTATTAAAAACTCTTTTTGTCTGGAGATCATGGCAGCTGACAGAATTAATTGACAAAAGAAGCACTTGAAATAGTTGAAATCAATTCGAATCTATCAACCAAATCAGGGAAATCTGCCGTGTTGCCAACATATACAATACAAAAACCCTAAGTCCCTTACGAACCATAGTGACATCTAGGACTATTCCTTATACTACGATGAAAACATCTCATTCCGTTTAACAATTACTTAAAAATTACAAAAGTGAACATTTCCCGCAGGTGAATTTTTTTTTTAAATTTTCATATTTTTTCAACATTGCATATTAACTACAATTAAATCAATATTCAATGAAAATACAACAATATATTCATTTTAATTATATTTTATACATCTATACCATTTTAAACAGAATATACATTTTCGATAAAATAAAATAACCACGATCAAATTACGTGCAGATTTATTCTAAAACGTGCATTTTTACACAACTAAAAATTTTACCTTTAAATAAATATTGTAAACGGTAATCGGGGTGTCTTGTGACCATAGCGAGGAGCGAAGCTCCGTAGCTAGTTGATTATAATAAATTATTAACATTTAAAACATACTATCTTTGCCACCAAAGAATTGACCTACGTCGTCGATACATGCGCCTATCTAGATAAAACGTTTATTTAAGTCGTCCCCTTAGAACAGAACTATTCTATGTCCAAAAATGTCGATTTTAGGTTTTCCGTTCTACATGTAATACTTAGTAAAACTTAGGATAGTTCTGATTTGTAGTTTGAGGTGACAGTATTGTTTTTATATGGACGAAGACTATTTTAGTGGCAAAAATGTTTTGTTCAAGGGCAAAGGATTGTTAATATGAATAACACGAACATAGAAGGTAATAAGATTTGTTTTTAATTTTGTTATATAAGCACGATTCAATGGGACATTTTTTTTAATAGTAAATTTTGTTTCTTTATCTTTCAGTTACAAACACCCTTTAAAGGAATACCCATCAAGATGATGGAAAATTCAATAAACCGGTGATTATTAAAGATGCCTATTACTTAATGGATTGTGCAGACTTGAAAACCCCCACATTTTTACTACCACAAGAGACATCTACACCGCTGGACGCCGCTGTTTCGTATTCGATTTCACTGGTTGCCGTATTATAGCCTTGAAAGTAGAAAGAATTCGCCATATTTTCATGTTTCTGATGTCACAAACAAAATGTCACCTACTTGTTTTAGTTCAAAAACAACAAAAAAGAGATATTGTCGCGTCTCCCAATGCTTCCCTGAGTGATAATTTAAATGGTAACGTACCTACCTACGTTTCCAGATAAGATTCTAGACATCGAAAAAGATAATATTAATGTTAATTGGAACCGAATTGCAGGTAAGCCAATCGCGAAAAATACGATTCCTACTTAATAGTATGGGTAAATTGTTTCATGAGTTGTTGGACCCAGATTAAGGAAATGTCCTGTTTGGTATATCTAATGACTCAAGTTCGACCAAATCTAGAATAGGAAACAAATTAAGAATATCAAAGACTTTAGTGGAAGACATCAGAATCAGATGCATTTGGAGGAGATGACGAAGATGCGGACCTCGACTGTGATATGATGTTGCCTTAACTCCAAGTAGAAACTTACGTGAGACTCTGCAATATCAAGATGCCAGGTCTGTAAGGTTTTTTTTAAATGCGTCAAGTATTAGTGCACAAACAGTCAGAACAGTTTTTAACAGTCACAAAAGACCAAAGAGGCGAAGCCTCCATATTGGATGAGCCAGTTAAAAAAATCTGTCCCTGTCCATATCAACATGTTCAAAACGGTTGATAGTCACTATTGTAGACAGAAAACAGAACGTAAATACTTCCCACCTATACTTAACGTTTCCAAAATGTTTATGATGTATGAAGAATATTGCATAGAAAATAACATAGCAAGAAAAGCTACGGAAAGCATGTATCGACACATTTTTACAAATGAATTTAAGATATAATTTTTTTACCCCAAAAACATCTGTGTGACGTTTGATATAGCTACGAAAACAGTTTTCCCGAAAAAAGGTTTGAGAAAGAATATAAGAGGCACATAGAAAGTAAAAATTTACGCAGGAATCTTAAAAATACTGATAAAGAAAAAAGCTAAGGAACAGGCTACATTTTGCGTCGCTATATTCGACTTGCAACACGTTTTGCCAGTACCAAAAATAGAAGTCGGTGTAGCATACTATAAATTAAAATGGTCTACATTTAATTTTACAGTTTTTAACTAGGCACCAAAGGAAGCATTTTGCTACATGTGGCATGAGTGTATGGGAAAACGAGGTTCTTCTAAAGTCGGTAGCTGTCAATTTTATTGAGCAGCACATTAAATATGGAATTAAGGAATTTTCATTCTTTTCTGATAACTGTCCTGGACAAAACAGGAGCAAATTTTTGTTTTCACTGTATAATTACCTAACTTAAAAATATTCAATAAAAATTCAGCACACTTTCCCAGAACGGGGCCACACACAAAGCGAAGGTGACTCAGTCCACAGGGTCATTGCGAAAGTTGCACGACACATTCCTGTATATACTCCGAAACAATGGTACACTCTTGTTAGGTCATGCAAAAATAGAACCCATATGGTGAAAATATATTTGACTTTAAATTATTACAACAAACCTCAATAAACTGGAAGAAAAACGAAGCAAACGACAAAGTTGTTTCGGGCCAACTAAAAATTGTAAAAACTGATCCGAGACAGCCAAATATTATTTTTTATAAAAGTAGCTACAAATATAAAGATGGTGCTTTTGATGAGTCGAAACGTCCTACTATGAATTATGAGTTGAAATAAATGTACTTTTGCAGAATAAATTGCTTTAGTAGTTTTTTTTTCAAAAATGTTTCATAAAAAAAAGAAATATTTGAAAATGTCAAGAATGAGGGTCGAAACGTCGAATTATCATTAACTGTAACACATCGTTGAATTTAGAATAAAAAAGGAATTATTTTATACCATTAGCTAATTTCCGCCCTATATGAAAAAATAAAGTTGATGGTGGTCTCTAATCGACGAAACGTCGGATTCATTTTTTTCTGTCACCAATCAATAGAGGATAAAAAGTAACAATGGCAAAGTGTAATTAATTTTTTTATATCTGTTCACATAAAAGAGATATAGCTAAAAATAAAAATGATCGATTTTCAGTTTTTTCGAATATTTTGAAAAATATTTGAGATAGCCTTGATTTCAGAATGGCATTTTAGTGGGCTCAAAATTCTCTAAAACTTTTTCCATTTAACCGTCTTTCGATCTCTTATAGTTTCCAAAATAGCAATACTGCACAGTCCAATTTTGGACACACTGTATACTAATTAATTGCATTAAAATTTATTTAATAATCTCGTAGACCACAGCATTGCTAGCTATTACAATTACAGTTGCACATGTTCGAAGATCTTCAAAGCTCGTAATTACATAAACTACAAATGATATAATAATTACTAATCACACGTAAATGTTTGACATACCTTTGTAAAAATCAGCATTTTACATTAATCTCATTTTCAATTTTTATCCACCTGTGGGTCAAGGTGTTATTATTGAAACCACATTTCATATTATGATCTGCAATTGTAATTAAGATTAAATACCTTTGTATGTATAATAACGTCTAACACTTATCATGGCCTTTAATTTTTACGTTATGATAAACCTTTCTAATCGGCTTTAACAAAATTACAATTCAATAACTTCAAAATATTTAAGTTTTTCTAGTAAGTGTTGTTTTGACATTGAGATTTGGAAACATTATTACATTACCGTCATTTAAGAGAAGATTTATTAGGTTTGATTTTAATCATTTATTATTATGGATATAAGTTGACTCATATTTTTCATATTAAACCATTCGTTACTATATTATGACGTAGGTCAATTCTTTGGTGGTAAAGATAGTATATTGTATTATTACAGATTGTAAATAGTGAAGTGCGAAAAGGACAGAATGGACTTTCACTATTTATTAAATTTATCTTCCGACAATAATGAAAATCCAATCAAACAATCAGACGTTCAAAAATAGTTAAAGAACGAAATAATTTATTAGAAGAATTGGAAGATCTAGATTTAAAAAAAAAAACAATTTCGTGTGCATTTAAGCACAATTACAAGGTTGTCTAATATGCTACAAGGGATGTTAGAACCGGTTGACAGATTAAGTATCCCAATATTAAATTAAATCAAATATTAATTTGTCTACCATTTTATGCTGCAGGAACGTTTCAAATTAATGTTGGTCACCACTTCAATGTGTCCCAATTAACTGTACTCCGCAATGTTTGAAATGTCACTAGACAAATGGCTACGTTCTGAATTTATAAAAGCATCCGAAGCCAATGAAGAAAAACGAAGAACAACATTGGGATTCTACAAAATTGCAAATTTCCCAGGTGTAGTAGATTGCACGCACTTAAAAATTCAGCCCCCGGAGACAATCAAGGAGAAGTATACCCTAATAGAAAAGGATATTTTAGCTTAATGTTCAAGCGGTTTGTGACGCCAAATTAAAAATGAATGATATTGTTGCTCGTTGGCCTGGATCAGTTCACGATACTACTATATTTATGATTCTCATATAAGAGCACGGTTTGAGAATGGGGAATTTTTAAATTATTACCTTTATGAGGATGATGGTTATCCCTGTAGAACTTATTTGCTGACACCATTATGTGAACCACATACAGTAGCAGAGCAACGTTACACTTCTTCCCAAATTAAAACAAGAAATCCAGTGGAACGATTATTTGGGGTATGGAAGAGATGTTTTCCCTGTTTATCGACCGAGCCGGTAGGGTAGTGGTGAAATGATTTGCTTAGCATTCGGGAGGTAATGGGTTCGATTCCCGTTACCGTCTACCCTGTATGAGATTTTTTCAGGGGGTTTTCCTCATACACATGTAGCGGCATGGTCACTGCATATATGCACACCATGTGCGGCTACTTAGGCGAATGCTGAGGCAGTATTTTCCCCCTCAGAACCCTAAGTCCGTTCCTTCCGATCCTATCCTGACCACACCCATCCTTAATCCCACGATGCATTTATACGTAATGAATGTATGTATGCTGGGAATCCATGATTGTGGCTGAAGGAGGTTGGAAAACTCGAGCAGCCCGCCCTTCCCCTTGGCTTTTCCTTTCCTGTTTATCAATAGGAATGCGAATGAGAATAGAAACAATATGTGAAGTAATAGTAGCCATTGCTGTTTTACATAACTTGTGGATTGAAGAACGAGACGAATTTGAAGATTTAGATGTAAATGTCTCAGATGATATTGAACTTTCTTCCAATAATAGCAGTAATCAAGAAAACAAGACGTCCGTTAGAAGTTCTTTAATTAATACAGTTTTTCAATAACAAAATGTTTATTTTATGCTAAGCAGAATAAATAATAAAAAGTAAAAAGCAACATTGTAAAAATAAAAACAATAATCTACATCAAACAGGCGTTTAATACTTCACGTCAGACAGAGATTGATAGGCATCTTGATGCTAACTTAAAAAATTAAAAGAAATGAAATGTTTTTTTAGGGTAACCGCGCAGCATAACGAAAACAGGCAACATTTTTAAAACAAAAAAATAATCTATTCGAATGACGTTTAAAACTTCATGTCAGATATACACGTTAACTTAAAAAAAATTCAAACCCACCCGCTTCTATAAGATATCAATAATACAGTTTAACCATTTTCATTCATATTTAATTATTTTTTAGACTTAACTTGCGTTATACTAAGACTTTATAAAGAAAAGTTTTTTTTATTTATTATCTCTATTTTTCGTACAATCTATCCATATGTGGATAATAAATGCATTTTATGTAGTTATTGTTTAACAGAAGGACATTTGAGTGGCGCGAAGGGAGATAATCTAATGAGTACCCTCTGATGGCTTGAGATGGCGGTAGTAGCGTCAGGGAGTGTTGTTTGCTTTTTTAGGTGAATCGATGTGGTAAGTCAGATGGCTTGAATCTTTTCAAACGTCGGTTTCCTTCGTTAAACACAGATGTCGTAAGCTCAGTCGTGTGATCAATTCGCGCACTGAATGAATATTTAAATTTTGATGGATCACTGCATTAGGAACGTACCACGGCGCGTTCGTTATAGTTCGGAGCACTTGATTTTGAAAGGGCTGTAGAATTTCTATGTTGGAGTTACTGGCGCCCCCCATAGTGGAATCCCGTAGGTCCATATGGGTCGGAGTATGGTTTTGTAAAGAAGTAGTTTACTTTCCAATTTGAAGTTTGATTGTCGACTTATTAACCAGAACATCTGTGAGAGCTTTAATCCCAATTATTTGCGCTTGGTGAGGATATGCTTGCGCCAATTCAGTTGTCTATCCAGATGAATCCCTAAGCATTTAGTATCATTTGCTTGTGGTATGGGTATTCCATTTATTGTTACGGGATGGCAGGTAGCTCGGTTTAACGTGAATGGTACGTAAGTCGACTTCGTTTCGTTTACTTGCAGTCTCCATCGTTTGTACCAGAGTTGTAATTTATGTAGTTGGGTTTGTAAATTTCGGGTGGCGCTTGCTGGATTAGTGTGTGAGGCCAGGATAGCAGTATCGTCAGCATATGTGGCGATTTCTATCGTTCTGGATGTGGGGATGTCAGACGTGTATAACAGGTATAATGCTGGCCCGAGAATGTTCCCCTGAGGTACACCGGAGTGGATGGGGTATAATTTGGTGTGTATGTCCTGGTATTTGACATAGAAGTATCTATCAGTAAGATAAGAGCTGAGGATAGGATAAAGAGTGTGGGGTAAATATCGTTTGATTTTGTAATGAAGCCTTTGGTACCAGACTTTGTCGAATGCCTGTGTCAGATCTAAGAATATGGCTGAGCAATAACGCTTGTTTTCCAAGTCTCAGTTTATTTTGCTGACTAATCGATGAACTTGTTCGATGGTTTCATGGTTACGCCTGAACCCAAACTGGTGGGTCGGTATTACGTTGAGGTCGTCTATAAGAGCACAGGTAAGAGGCTCATTGGTCTATGAGGTAATTTCCGTAGGGGCTTTGCCAGGTTTTTGGATTAAAAAGATTTGTGCCACCTTCCACTGGCTGGGCAAGTACTCTAATCCTAGTAGTGCGTTGAATATGCGTACTAGAAGATTGGCACAATTTTCGGAAAGCTCTTGCAGGATTTTTCCTGTTATTAAATCGTAACCGGGGGCTTTTTTAGGGTTAAATGACTTTTTGAGCACGGTTTTAACTTCAAATAAGGAGAACAGTTTCAAGGGTAGCGATAGTTGATAAGGAGCTTCAATAATAGTGCTCATTTCGAGTTCTTCTTCCGGCGTGGCAAAGTCCGGGAACAGTTTCAAGGGTAGCGATAGTTGATAAGGAGCTTCAATAATAGTGCTCATTTCGAGTTCTTCTTCCGGCGTGGCAATGTCCGGGAACGGTGGAAAGGTGTTTTCGGAGTTCAATGATATTTGCGTACACAGATGTAGTGATGAGAGTATGGTCGGACGTGAGATGAGCATTATATTGTATTAAACATTCGAGTGTTAACCCTTTTGTTACGCAGAAATCTAGTAGGTTCGGATGCTTGTTGGGGTCAGACGGCCAATATGAGGGTTCGCCCGACGATAAAAACCCGAGATTATAGCGCTGCATAGTAGATAGGAGCTGTCTGCCTTGACGTGTTGTGGTTCGAGATCCCCACCAGACGTGTTTGGAATTATAATCACCTCCGGCGATGAATGTGTTGCCTAGTGCATTGAAAAAGTTTTCGTAGTCCTGTTACTTGGGGGAAAGTAAATTGCTGTCAATGTTAAATTTCTTAAGTTATCTTGTACCTGTATAGTAGTGGCTTGTATGTTTTCTTGGGCGAATGGTGTGCATTCGTAGTATCGTAGGTTGCAACGAACAAATACTGCAGTTCCTCCGTGCGCGGTGCCGTCAGGATGATTTGTATAATACATGATGTAGTTAGGTAGCTTTACGTGACTTCTGTCTGTGAACCTTGTTTCTGAGATTAACATAATGTCGATATTGTTGATGAGTAGGAAGAATTTAAGTTCGTTTACGTGCTGATTCAGGCCATTGGCGTTCCAAATGCCGATTTTTAGTAGTTGTGCCATTAGTGGGATTTAGTGATAAGGGCTGTGAGGAGGTTTAGTAGTGTACTCATTTGCTCCGTCAGCTTCTTCATCATTTCTTTGAGGTCGGAGATATCGTTTGTTGACTGTGGTTGAGATTGTATAGTTTGATGTTGTATGGCCTGTGTGTTGTGCAGTTGTTGAGGGGTGGGGTTGTTTGCTTACGCGAAAGTCAACCTCGCCTGGAGGGTTCTTGAGGTGACGACTCTCTTTCTAAGTGCTGGGTAGACTCTTTCCTGTAACTGCTTATGTATAATACATCCGGGGTAATTTGCCGGGTAGTTCTCTTTACAGTTTACACAGACAACTTTATGGTCTTTGATTTTCCTACTACAGTTACTGGTGGTATGGTTTTCTGTGCATTTAACACATCTCGGGGAGTTGTTACAGTAGTTTTTCGTATGCCTGAATCTTGTGCGAATTTTGTGCATTGTGGTATTTCTCTTCTAAATGTGTGGCGGTCCGAATTGTACTCAGGAATTGAGAAGTAATTTTCTTTTGGCTTCAGGTCAATAAAGAACATGGTAATGGCATCTTAGTTTTCCTTTGTTTTGCGTTATATATATATATATATATATATATATATATATATATATTGGTGACTTCGTGACCTTTTTCGGTTATTGCTCTTTTTATGTCAGCTAGGTCGGTAGTATGGTGTACATTCTTAAGGACCACACGGAAGGCTTTGTCTTGCTTCAGTTTTTTTGTCGATAAGAGCTTTGATTACAGTGTTATATGTCCGTCATGTAGTTGTACTTTGTTTTCATTGTTGTATAACGTTTTTGTGGTATATTTATCTTTTACGAGGTTTTCTAAAAGTTCGATCAGTGGATTTATGTTTTTGACACCCGAAATAAAAATGGGTGGCGGTTTAGGTTCTTTTTTTTCCTCCTCATTCTGCTGGGTGCGAGAGCTTGGAGGACTTTCTACCTGTTACTAGTTTCCACTGGATTTCCTAGCCAGTAGTCATGTTTCTCTCAGTTGTCGATAATTTCAGCATCAGGGCTTCTGTTTCTCTTTCGCGGTTGTACGGTTGTCCATTCAGGTTCTCTTGGTTGCGTTAATGGTGGGTACAGCTGTTGATAGTTATGATGTGGAGTTATTGGTTGTATAAGATATTGAGGTTGTGTACCGTATTGTACATGTTTGTTGGAGATTTGTTGGGGAATTATAGGCTGTGATAATGATGTGAATTCTGGGGTGTATAAATGACGAGGGCGGATTTTAAAACGACCTTTGTGGGCTGTAAGGGAGTAAGGAACGTGATGGGTACAGGTTTGTGCGTAATTCATGGTTACGCCTAGCTTAATAATGGTTCATTAAATATTATGAGGAGACAAAATGTAAATGCAAATTTTGGATTAAAATACGTATGTGTAAAAGTAAGATATATTAATGCTATATACTTACGGTCACTATTATCTTACGGGTCAGCGCGCCATCACGACCTCACCGCACGACACTTAATGACTCAATTTTACGTTAATTATTTATAACGTTTTTAAATTCAGGACCGCACGTGTGAACTATACGAGCACACATTTAATATAAAGAAAAAAAGTAATGTAAAATTAAATTTTGTTTAAAAACTATGTCTACACATTTTCTTATAAAATTAATCGTTATTCAGATATTGAAAAAAATTGAACTAACACTTACATTCTACCTTAGGAACTTTTTGCCGCTAAATTACGCGTCGTATGAAAAAATTGCATTGAACATAATTAATCGATGTGTTTAAGGTCTATACAGGGCGTACCAGACTAATTCACCCACGTTATATCTCATAAACGAATAGATATTCGAATGGGACAAAAACGAAACCATACCATTCCTAATACACTTTAATCTGACGTAGAAAAAAATCACCCCCTAAATATTTACCCCTTATTGGCATCCCCTAACTGTAAAATTTTTAATAGCACCCTGTATATATTTTCATAATTTTGAATTCAGTTCGCCATAATCTATCCAACAAGTTTCTCAAAATCAAAATCGGTTCATAAATAAGCAAGAAAAAGGCTTAATGGCTTTTTATTGTTAATCGAGGTTGCTATGGTTTGACTATGTTGTCAGATGAATATTATTGATCTGTCAGTCTTCAACAAACAATTATTATTTTCCGTTTGCAATAGAAATACCAAACCAACACTATTTGCACTTGTAATTGTGTATAACATTTTAACATGCCTTACTTATTTACTCCAGAAGAGTACGTTGATATGATATTTATGGAGAATGTTTGAAAAATAGAAGAAATGCCGAACAACTATATCATGAAAGGTTTCCAAATCGTAACATTCCAGGCAGGGCCATTTCCTAAATAATAGGCGTCGTGCAATTGAATGAACAGTTAGGTGTGAAGAAAATATTATAAACGTGTTAGCTTATGTGAATTTTAATCCTAAAGTGTCTGTAAGAACCCTGGCCAATGAAGTTGGTATATCAAGAAGTTCAGTTTGCACAGGATTTTAAGACTTTAATTACCACCCTTTTAAAATACACTTGGTTCTAGGATTATGACCTGGTGATGACCAAAGACGTCTTGATTTCAATGCAAGAATGATGTTAAAAATTAATGATGATCCATATTGTTTGTGAAAAATACTATGGAGCGATGAGACTAGATTTCACAATAATGGTGTCAACCGTCACAATGCAAATTAATGGTCTCCCATTAACCCACATTGGGTAATGGAAACAACATTTCAACATGTTTGGTGTGTAAATGTGTGGTGCGGTTTATTTAATGGCCGTGTTATAGGACCTTACTTTTTTTGACGACACTTTTAACAGGTTTTCGATATTTGGATTTTTTAGAAAACCTACTACCGGATTTGCTAGAAGACGTTCCTCTTAATCAATGTCAAGAAATGTAATGGCAACACGATGGCGCTCCTTCGCATAATGCTTCGTTAGCAACCATCTACAAAACCGTTTTCATAACCGCTGGATAGCAAACGCATCTCCAGAAAATGTGTGGCCTGCACGTTCATGTGATTTGTCACCTCTCGGTAGTTTCTTTTGGGGGGTTATTAAAGGTATTGTTTGCCATTCAAAACCTAATGATATACGAGGGGAGATTTTTAAATTATCTACCTAGCTATGAAAACGGGTTGCTAGGCGACCGAAAACAATATTGCGTATGCGTTAGACATTCAAAATGACGTTGTCAAAATATCAGGTCAATCTGTAAAGCAGTACAAATTTGACACGGCAATTAGTGCAGTAACATGAGCGAAATGAAACTGGAGTATCTAAGTGTCATTAAGTATTTGACAAAGGAAGGGAATGGCCAAAAATCATTTCCGAGAGGATGACTACAGTATATGGAAATGATGAGTCATCATACTACCAAGTTAAATTTTGGTCAACACAGTTTCGTTGGGCGAGGGATTCAATTGAAGACGATCCAAGAACTGACCGGCCAGTGGAAGCGAGAACAGGGGAAATTGTTCGCAAGCGTTGAGCAATTGGTGCTGCAAGACCGCCGAACAAAGGTTTCCGTGGTTGCCAAAGAACTCAACATATCGGAAACAACTGCATTAAAAATTTTGCTTAGGGATGACAAAAGTGTCTGCACGCCGGATTCCAAAGTTGCTCACACCAGAGCAAAAACAATGCAGGAACAAATTTGCCGAGACAATTTGGCGGCTTTGGCGCAAGACCGTGACTTTTTGAATAAAATTGTTACTGGTGACAAAACGTGGGTCTATCACAGGGACCCCCCTAGCAAACGGGAATCGATGCAGTGGGTTCACAAAGGCTCCCCACCGCCGAAGAAAGCAAACACAATGTTGGGGAAAAAAGTTGATGGCAACTGTTTTCTGGGATTCTGAGGGTGTTTTGTTAGTGGAATACATGGAAAGAGGGCGTACAATAAATTATGGAAACACAATTAAGAACTTAAAACGGCTCTCTTGCGAAAACGGCCGAACTCGCAACGTGATAAGACATTGCTGCTTCATGACAACTGCCGCGTTCACAAGGCGCGCATCGTGCAGGGCATTTTGAATGAGTGCGGATTTGTAGAGCTTGCCCACCCTCCGCATAGCCCGGATTTAGCACCATGCGACTTTTTTTTATTCATTTAAAAAACATTTACGGGGTAAACGATTTGAGTCGGATGAAGCTCTTCAACAAGAAGTACAGGATTAAACAAATGAATTTTTTCTGAAGTAAATATTTAAGGGATGATGGTTCCTACGTTATATTGAAGTATCTTAGGAATGGTATGGATTAGTTTTTGTCCCATTAAAATATCTCTATTCGTTTATGAGATATAGCCTGGGTGAATTAGTCTGAGACACCCTGTATCTAGGTATTTTTATATCTTTGAAATATGCAGCTGTTTTAGAAATATTTGATAAAAACCAAAAAATTACCCTAATAAACCCCCCTCTACGCCGCTGGATATCACTCAAAATCTAATCAGCTCCAAGCCAAATGAAAACAAGCTTAAATACAAAACACAAAAGTACGTAGGTTTGTTGGTCTGGAGTTATTGTTGATACTAACGTGCATCCCCCCCAGCATACACACAGACACATATTCAGACATCATGACCGATCTTGACAAAACTTGGCCATAAGTTGCACAATGAGCAAATAAGTCGATTTAGCGATGGTAAAAAAAAATCGATCGCATAACCTTCTATGCTTACATATGTATAATGTAGGTTGGAAGGTAAAAAGAAAAAACTTGATAATAAAATTTCACAACACCACAGACTTGACCATAAGTGCATCGTATTCAATTTGTTTGATTGCACGATCAAGTTTTTTCCCTTTTAAATTTTCTAACACTGTTTCGTCTAAAATGTTAAGAATTTCTGATTTCTGATTTAATACATCAAATCTTTTATTAGTAGTTTTAACTTTTTTTTCCATTCTAAATTATTTGGTCCATTTTTACCTTCCAAATCGACTTATTAGCTCATTTTACAACTTTTGGCCAAGTTTCGCCAAAATCGGCCATGATGTCTGGATGTGTGCCTGTGAGTGTGGATGTATGTTAGTATCCTCGATAACTCCAGAAAGAAAATACCTACTTAAAATATTGTATTTCTTTAATACCTCTCTTTTTCCCCCCATATTATTTTCCATAAGAATGTTTTATAGATTCTGAGAAAACAAAAGACAAATCTCAAACAAACTCACCGTGAGATCGAAGTCTGACCTTTTGGGATCATTTTCACACTTCATTCATAATTTTCCATCCAGTGGTTCCAGAGTAATCTTCAAGTCTTTGAGAGTCTCTGATGAAAATTATTATTTTTTTGAATATCACATCCCTAATGTTTTATAGTTTCTGAGAAAACGAAAAACAAATCTCAAACAAACTCACCGGGAGATTACAGTCTGACCTTTTGGGGTCTATTCACACTCCACTCATAATTTTCCATCCAGTGGTTCCAGAGTAATCTTCAATTCTTTGAGAGTCTCTCACGAAAATTATCATTTTGTATCCTTTTTCAATAATTTCGAACTGTCATTCGGAACTTTGTGACGTTTTGGTTGTCATTATTGATATTTAGTTGTCATTATTGGGTTTTAGTTGTCATTATTGAGTTATAAGCCACTAATTCGTACCATTTTTTTGCAGTTGTAGGCAAAAATCATGCTACTAAAAAAATATTTCGTGAGGAAGCAGCGTTCAGAGACTCTGAACCAGGCCAAGAGACTTAAACGAGAATCTGCTGGCCTGATTCTACCTAACGACACGAGTGAAAATCTCAATTTACTAGCAAGTGTGAATTTGGATAGTGTGTATGTGAATCTGGATACCGTGAATGCAAATTTAGAGAGTGTGAATGCAAATTTGGATAGTGTGAAAGTTCCTCAAGTTGAAAGCCTCGGTGACGAAACTCCTGTTGGTCGTAGGCTTGTGGCCATTGGCTCGCTTGATGGATCTAGGAGCCAAACATGCCAAGAAATGTCAAAGGGCCAGTTTCAAGATTATCCACGAGTCAAGACGAAATCCCAGTCTAAGTTTCAAGCGCCAAGTGTGTGATAGAGTGCTGACTGTTTCAACAGATGATGAAAAGTGCAGTTTACCAGTGAAGGAAGCCAGTGTCTGGGCTGAAAATGCCACCGGAGTGGGGTATACGGCCATGCATGATACTATGACCATTCTCGATGTCCCGTTCATGACCATGTCTACCTTCCCAAGTAAACAAGAACAGTTTGACGACTCTTTGGCAGATTCAGAGTCGCAAGTACTGCATAAAAACGGAGAAGAAGAACGAAGATTGGCCATTGCGCTTGGACGAATCGATCTAGATGGTGTAGTGTGGACGGAAGTTGAGGGTGATGGACAATGGGCCAAGCGTTCTTATCGAAACCAAGGGATTTCTCTGTCTGGATCTGGGGTGATAATTAACTGCCTCTCCAAAAAAGTGGTTTTTGTAGGAGTTAGAAATAAGTTTTGTGTAATTTGTGCCAGACGTGGAGATGTGGTTCCGAAAGATGATGACCGTTGTTTCAAAAACTTCAAACAATCTGCTAGTGCAATGGAGCCCGACATTCTGAAGGAAGGATTATCCAAAAGTATGGAAATGCACAAACTACGATACAAGCGGTTCGTTGGTGACGGTGATTCTAGTGTGTACTTCAATATTTGTAATTTGTACAACAACGATGGCCAAGACTACAAAATTGTTCAGAAAGTGGAGTGCAAGAATCATGTACTAAGAAGAATGAACACCAAATTACGTGATACTCCCACTCAAACCGGGTTTCCAGTTTGTGCTCGAAAAGTTCTCGACCAATACTTGAATCTCATTGGAAAATCGTGCGCCTATGCCATCCAGAGCAACTTGGAACTCCAGTGCGACGAGAAAGACAAAGTGATCTCCTTGAAACAAGACCTGGACAATATTCTGAATCACGTCACTGGAAATCACACCAACTGTAAAAGGCTCTTTTGTAAGGATGGAGTTCTAGTGAGACCATCCTTTGGCCAGAGGTGTACTTTGTGGGATAATGACACTGTTCCTTTACCAACTAAACCAATGAGATTGTCATCAAACTGTGCTTTGTCCAAGCGAGTGCAAGTAATTTTAGACGATGCATCAAAACACTCAACGTCATTGGCGTTCAACAAGACGACAAATGCAAGTGAATCTTTCAACTCTCTTATGAACAAGTATCTACAAGGAAAGAGACGAAATGTTGAACAAAGAGGAGCCATGGTTCGAAAATCCAGAGAGGCCCTTCTAAACCACGAGCTTGGCAACCATTGGTACGTGCCAACCTTCAAACTGGCATTAAAAAAAAGTCCAACAAACGTGTGGAAGAAATCTCACCAATTTGCAGCCAAAGAGAAGGTAAAACCATCCAAGCTGAAGAAGAAGAAAGTGAGCAAAACACTGTTTCAAATTGCATTGACGAAGCCTGAGTTTTTTAGCCCAAGGAGGCCACTAAGTGATGATAATGACGGTGACAATGCAAATCGAGTTGCTGTGAATAACGAGTTATTATGTGAAAAGTGTGACGCATACTTCTTAATGAAGTCAGTAGCTGACGAAGAAGAACAATGAAATGTGCACTTGGAAACTCGAGGTCAATTCGATAATTTGGTGTATATAGAGCGCAGAAACATGATGATCACTGCAAGTATGGCTCACGAGATTGCCGCAATGAGAGATTCAACGTCCAATGTGGGACAGATAGACAACAGCATAGTGCCAAATAACTTTTCAAATCTTGGGACGGCTTGGGGCAAATCAAGTGAACCAAAGGTTATCCATCTGTATGAGACATTGAATGGCGTCAAAGTGGAACAGTCTGGATTGTTTGTAAGTTTGGAATGTGGATTATTGGGTGCTAGTCCAAATACTTTGGTTGGTGACGATGGAATAGTTGAAATAGTGAAATGTTCATATATAAAAAGACATGGAGATCCTGAGATTATAGTTCATAGAAAGAAAGATACGTTCTTGGAAGAAGTTACCGTCGACGGCGGACGAAAGTGTATTCGTCTGACAAGAAGCCACAAATATTACACTCAAGTAGTGATGCGACTTTATGTGACTGAACGTGACTGGTGTGATTTCGTGGTTTGGGCACAAGGGCCATTGAATCAACGCCAAATGCCAATAAATCCAAGTAGAAGGTTCTGGCGAGAGAGGGTCTTCAAAAAAGGACACCGAAGACAAATGGAAGGTGACGAAGGCACTTCGATTTGTGTACGAAGACCTTTTGCTAGAGATTGTGGACTCAAGATACGACAGAAACATGGGATATCGTCAGCCTGAATATCGTTTGTATGCCATAAGAGCTACAGAAGCTAAGAAGGTAAAGAGCATGCAGGTTGACGGTGCAATTCCTGGCACATCAAATTCGACAATTGATGACACGATTGAGAAAGTGATACGTGGAGTGAATGAAAGTGAAGTGAGTGATGAAAGTCACAGTGAAGTGTAAGTGAAGTTCGCGTGGTGGGTGGGCCGGACTAGTTAGCACTACGCTAGTTGTTACTTTTACTCAAAGTTACACACATTTACATCACCATCAAGATGTATATTACTTGAGATGATTGCCTTGTTTCCTTCAACAACACTCCGCATCCAAAAATAGTTTAACAAGTAGAATACAGAGTTATTATAAGCGCCCCTTAACCTTGTTTTAATTTAGATTCTGGAAGAAATCCAGCGGCGGAGTGTGGGGGGTTTATTAGGGCCAGTTTTTGGTTTTTATCAAATATTTATAAAACAGCTGCATATTTCAAAGATATAAAAAAACATAGATATAGACCTTAAACATATCATTTAATTATGATCTACGCAATTTTTTGATACAATGCGTAATTTAGTGGCAAAAAAATTCCTAAGGTACAATGTAGTATTAGTTTAAATTTTTTCAATATCTGGATAACGATTAATTTTATAAGAAAAACTGTAGACATAGTTTTTAAAGAAAATTTAATTTTCCATAACTTTTCTCTATAAAGCTTCTTAATATTAAGTATCCTTCAAGTACTTTCCGAAGACGTATTTGTATGTCGTGTCATATTGCTTACGCTAATTGTTGGATCTTGATCAACTAAATCTAAAATGATATTCTGTTTCTGAATGGTTCTTGTTCTTCTGGGCCTACCAGAATTAATTTTTTTTTGGTCTCACATTGCTAGTTTCTCGGCAACGTCGTTCCACGACTCTAAACGTTTTTTTATTTGGTAGGTTTCATCTGGGAAACATTTCTGCAAGACGGGTAACCGCTGCACTAGCGTTTCCTAAACACTCGCCTAAGGTTAATAACATGTCGGTATATTCAACATCTAAATACATGTTGATTAATAATTAACGTATATATTAAATGTTATTGACCTCACCGTCTTAACTATCAATAAATGTCAGTTTTCAATTATTAACTGATGACATTTTGAACACTTACTCTCACTGATTGAATATTTCATGTTTTTAGTCAAATTTATTTTAATTTTCTTATTGTCATTCTTTGTTTAATTAATAACTTTAGCCTTAGAATAATATTATTATTTTTGGTTTTTAATAAGAATACTTACTTTATACCAGCATCAGTTATTTAATGTTTATTTATTTATTTATTTATTTATTTATTCAACAGACTTAAAGTCCAACTACAGAATAACTTAACGATATTTAGAAACAAAATTTGCTTGAGAAAAAAAAATAAAAACAAAAAAGAATTTAACAAAGTTTGATTACGTACTAAAAAGAAAAAATTAAAATCATCGTTTATGCATAAAAAATTAACAAATTGACAACCCTTAAATACTACAGTACAAAAGACAAACTAATAAAAACGAAAAAAAAATCAGTGCCATTCCGATACAATAACAAAAGTGAACAATAAAATTAAACAGTTTGTAATAAATCTAACAAACAGGATACATTAACGTCCAGAGAATTACAATAAGTATTAAAATTGTTAGACTGGCGATTTTAGGAGTAGATTAGTTATAGGAGTAAGGTTGACAAAAGTTACAGTAAATGTTGAAGAACGAGAAAGAGTATGAAAATCAAAAAGAGATAGGATAAGATTATTTAAAAGTTTATGCAAAAACTTGAGACTGTTACAAATGCGTCTAGCTTCAAGGGACGGCAAGTTGAACCGAGAAACCAGTGGCTCCTTTGGATATCCCCTGTTTGGGTATATTCCATCTATCCTAAAATATTTTAAAAACTTTCTTTGAATTCGTTCAATAGAATTAATATAATCGTTGTAAATTGGGTACCAGATAATATCATAGTACTCCAACTTAGGTCTCACTAGGGTGAAATATAATGAAAACATTGTGTTAATATTTTTGAACGATTTACTATTACGAATAAGCAAACCTAGTGCTTCAGAAGATGACGTACACATGGAGTGCATCTTATCCGACAAACTCAAATTCTGATCAAACACAACACCTAAATCTTTCTTAGTTGTAAAACGATGTAAAGGAAAAGAGTTAATGGAATAGTTGTGAGAAACTATATTTCGCTTTCGAGAAAAAGATAGACTTTTGCATTTGTTGATATTTAGTTCTAATTTATTTAATAGCCACCAACTATCAATGCAGTTTAATTGCTGTTGTAGATTCAAACAATCATCTAAAGAGGAGGTTTGAGAAAAGATTTTCATGTTATTCGCAAATAACAAGCACTTACATGAAATTACAGTAGTAATATCATTGATAAATATAACAAATAGAAGTGGACCTAGGTTAGACCCCTGAGGTACTCCAGACGTCGCAATGAAGTGGTCCGATGTATAACTGTTATAGTAAACATACTGGGAGCGATTCCATAGATCAGACGAAAATAATCGTTTAGTTTATTAATCAGTAGGTTATGCTCAATAGTATTAAACGCTTTGCAAAACTCAGTGTAGATAACGTCAACCTGACCGTGATTATCTAACACACGTGACGTATATTCAGAAAAATATGACAGATGGTTAATGTTGACCTGCATTGCATGAAACCATGTTGACAGTTCGAAATAATTTTTAACTAATTCTTAAATGAAGTTGAACAGAAATATGAAAGAATGTGTATGGGTCTATAGTTCAATACATCAGATGGATCACCTGATTTTAGAACTGGACAGATTCTGGCAGTTGTCCAGAAATCTGGGTAGCAATGGGTCGTCAGTGCCAGATTAAAAATTATATACAATGGTTCAGCAAAGGAATTGGCACAATCTTTAACTATAAACACTGGAACTGAATCATTACCAAGATGTTTGTTTGTATTTTGACCATGTCAATAGTGACGGATTGTAATTTGTTAAATTTGTTAGTGTCCTCTGTCATATCTGAGCACGGACGATATACTTGACAAAAATGTGTCTTAAATGCATTAACTACTTCATTAGGAGTTGCAATAGAGGGCCCCTCGTGCTGCATTGAACCGGATATCTTTGTGCCACCATTTATAGATCTAATAAATGACCAAAGTTGTTTAGGTTCTTCAGTTATTAGGCTTTCTGTACCAATTATGTATTTCTTATAAACTTCGCGAATTTCTATTTTAATTAACTTCCGTAATCGTTTGAATTCGTCTAAATCACTCGAACGTTTATACTTCCTAAATTTTTTTTTAATGCATAGTTTTTAAGCGAATATGATTAATTATCAGATTCGTTATTACTTCTTCATTTTCAAATCAAAATATTCCTAAAACGGTATACAGTACCGAATTCTACCAACAGTACCTTTTTGGTGTAAAATTGAATGATGTTTAAGTTCACTTAAGATCGGACTAAACTCTAACCTCAAAAAAGTTATGCTTAACACTACTCGTTACGAACCGTGTAACTACCGCCCTCTATGAGAGCCAGATATAAACACAAATACATGGGATGTGTCAGCTTTCAAAACATATTCATACAAAATTTCATTAAGATGTTGCCAGTAGTGTCGACATAATCGTAAAAAATGGGTATAAAATTTTTTTTTAAAACACTGTATCTTGAATACGGATGTCGTTTCGAAAACTTTTACTAAGCAAACCCAAGTTATTTTTCAGTATTCTACCTATCCTAGCAACAGGGCCACCTTGTTTTTGAAACACCCTGTAGAAGCGGGCGGCTTTGGAATTGTATTTATGTCTATTAATCGCTATCTAATATGAAGTTTTAAACGTTATTCTGACATAGATGATTGTTTTTGTTTTCACAATGTTGCCTATTTCCGTTATGAACGTATGAAAGAGACTACATAGTTGCCCTAAAATATCTGGAACACACACAACCTTCCAACCTACAAAATGGAAACTAAAAGAAGTTACATAATTTTAATAGGAAATTTTTTAGGATAACTAGGCAACATCTTTTATAAGAAGCTCATTACAGAAATAGGTAACATTGTTAACGCAAAAACAATAATCTATGTCGTTTAAAACTTCATGACAGACAGAGGTTAATAGATATCTAGATGCTAACTTAAATTATAAGAATGAAATAATTTTAATTTCAATTTTTTTTTTGGATAACTATGCAACCTCTTTTTTATACGTTGATAACAAAAACAGGTAACATTGTAAAAACCAAATCAGTAATCTATCTCAGAATGACGTTTAAAACTTCCCGCTTCTATAAAAATATCGATAATACAGCTTCAGCATTTTCAATCATATTTATTTAATTTTTACATTTTTATATTTATTATTCAATTTTACATAACTTTTCTTTATAAAGTTTCTTAATATGACGCAAAGTAAATGTAAAAATTAATTAAATATGAATGAAAATGGTTAAACTGTATTATTGATATCTTATAGAAGCGGACGGCTTTGGAATTTTAGTTAACATGTATCTATGTCTATTAATCTCTATCGAAGTTTTAAACGTCATTCTGACATAGATTATTGTTTTTGTTTTTACAATGTTGCCCGTTTTCATTATCAACGTACGAAAGAGGTTGTATAGTTACCCTAAAGAAATTATAATTAAAATGTTATGTTTGAGATAGATAATTGTTTTTGTTTTTACAATGTCGCTTATTTTCGTAATGAACTTATAAAAGAGGTTGCATAATTATCCTAAAGTTATTAAAATTATTTAATTTCTTTTAATTTCCATTTTGTAGGTTAGGAGGTCGTGTGGTGTTCCACACCAGATATTTAGAATTTTGTTTTAAAGTTTGTGTTGAAGTTTTTCCCTGATCTTTAGTATGATAGTTCCAAATTAGTAAATAAGGAGATGATGTATTAATATCAGTTTGTTCACATACTTTTCTCCGTTTTGCTGAAGGCTCTTCAATGAACACATTATCACTTATTTCACAATCGTCTCTAACTTCTCATTAAAATTAACTATTATTACTATCGGCTACGTTATCTGTGCAAAAATAATTTTCATCGATTAATTGTAACACTTTTTCATCCACAGTCGTAGACGTCTGCTTAAAGCTACCACCTCCTGTTTTCACAAGTTCGACCTTTAATTTTTATATTAATAAAATAAATATTAAAACTCCATTTCTTCATAATAATCTCTTATCCTGTGCTTTGGGTTTCTTTTTCAATTGCTCGTAGGCACTTTTTAATTGAATTCCGGTTCTTTCACTACTTGTTTGGGTGGAATTGAAATCAGACGCCAACTGCTCCCGGCAATTTTGCTTCTCTTTATTAAAAACAGAATTGTTTTTTTTTTAATTTTCTAATATGTGAAAATATTGTTTCACTAATTTTAGAAAAATCGCTTTCTCTAAATTGGTGAAATTAGAAGCTCGTTTCTTTTCTTTCTCCATTTTAAAAAAACGAATGAATATAATAAAAATACATTAATTTTAGTTTGTTCACAATTAAAATGCCTATTTTTTATTATTATGTATTAAAAACAATTCCGATTGAAACTTATTCATAACACGAAATGTCATACATTTTTAAGGTTAATTTCACAAACCACCAATCCCCTTTAGACGATTTACTTAAGTTGACATAGCTTTATTACGATTAAGGTAATTATTCCAAATGATAGATGGCACTGAGAAGCGCTTAGTATCTGCTTTACCGACCACAAATCACTGAACCCTTTGGTGGTTTGTGTTACCGATACAGCGGTTGCTAATGGTTGCCGTTACTGTCAAGTGCTTTTTGATTGAGTGTAATATTTTGTCGAGTACTTTGCTTAGTGTTTCTTGTTATTCTGGTTAACAAAATAATATTAATGTATTTTGTATTCTAATAATTAACTACACAACTTAAATGCATTTTTTGCACGATTCAGCTTTTTCGTTTATTTACCATATCTGTTTCCAATACAGTAGGATATGTTTACTGGTTGCGAGGCCCAACTCGTCGATAAGTATTTTACTTACCGACGTCTTTTACTTACCAACGTAAAATTATATATGCTACCTACATTTCACAACAATAACATAAAATTTGCACATTTCTATTTAAAACGTCACTTTTGACTTTTCGTTTATTTAGTAGAAATTAAATAATTGCAATTGTCGTAAATTTAATACAATCGTGCAAAAATAAGTATGAGCATCACGAACATCAAGGGTTGTACCGGTCTCAGGCCAAATTGGAGGCCTCGCTATTGCTCAGCCTCCAAACATAGACGTCGACCGGTAAACGTCCCTTACTGTTCTTCATACTTAATATACTATTTTGTGGTTTTTCTTTTACTTATAGTATTCCCGAACAGGCTAACATTCGCTTAACTTGCTAAAGCACTTAGGAACGCTGGGAGGGTTTAGGGATATCGGTAGGCTGCCGAGAAATGTTTATGAATGGCTACCTTAAATTGACTTAAGTCAAACTTTAGAGGAAAACAGGAACTGGGTAGTGCATTCCACAATTTGGTCGCCGTGTGGAAAAATGTAGATTGAGCCTGTTTAGTGTGACACGATGGAATTTTAAGTGCGTAATTATGGTGTTCCTAGTGAAGATGACCTGCGAAGGTATTAAGGAGTGTATTTCGGTTGCCATGGTAATACCGATAGAAGAACCGAAACTATTTTTCTATGCTCAAGAGGCTATAGGTCGGAAGTCAGAAACGAGTAATTTACAATCTTGATAGCTCTTTTTTGGATGCGGTTTACCATACCAAGGGAGTATTGAGGAGCACTGGCCCAGAGGTGGGGGTTGTATTCCAGGTGAGGTCGAGTTTGGGCCTTATCCAGTAAAAGGAGTTGCCCAATTTAAGGGCAGCTGTTTTGCTGGCTGACAAAAGGTGGTTAACCCATGAAAGGAAATAATCAGTATTTCTTGCCGGACCCAAGGCAACACTGCGTTTTGCCGGCGTTGAATGTGAGTAGATTATTCCTTTCCCATTCAAGGATACGTTCTATGTCACTGTTGATTGAGGCTGCCATTTTGAACTTAACGTTCTGACTAGACTTATTGTTGTGGGAAAACTGAGAAGAACTACAATGTAGAGTGCTGTCACCTGCAAAGCAATGGATCAGGTTAGTTGTTGAGGAAATGAGGTCATTTATGTACAGGGTGTCCCATTTTCGATGATATTTCGGGGTACCTCACTTACGAGTAAAGATACAGAGTTGCCGTTTTCACAATACCGTGCTACTTTTTTATGAGAAGAACGCTGGTATAAACAAAACTTTCATAGCCCGCTACAATTCTGAGATACAGGGCGAAATTGAAAATGTTGCATTTTGGGACTCCCCTTGTATTTCCGTTATCCTTTAATGTATGGCAAAGGTAAAAATTGGTTCTTATACAGTTTTTTACGTAGAATACAGTGGCGTAGTCGTATTTTTGCTGTAAGCTGTCAATTTTTAGTTATAAATAAAACTTATGGTTTTTTAACGGAACACCCTGTATATTTTTCTTGAGATTGATTGGAAATTTTGTAAGCTTTACAAAAATATATAATACATGGTGTGTATTTTAAATAATAAACCTAAAATCTATGATTTCACAAAATCTAAGTAATAACATAGTGTGTATTATATAGCATTAGAATTACTAGGTCGTGAGTTAATTATATTAGGATATTACAAACATAGAAATTTTAAAAAAGCTAAATCAATTTTAAGCCAGAATAAAACTGGGGGACGCTACAAATGTTTTTATTAAAAGTTGGCTATGAGTTAGACAACTACTGGGAATAATGAACGATTAATTACCTACTGTTACAACAAATGTTCAAAATGGCCACCATTATGTTGTACGCATGCGTTAATTCTACGTCGAAAATTAAATTGTACTCTTCGTAGTGTAGCGGGATTCCGAAGGGTGTTGGCAACATTTAAAATTCTGCGATATAAATCATCCTCGCTTTCAGTAGGAGTAAAAATTTGTTTTCATGGCACCCAAAAAAAATCACAAGGTGTTAGATCCGGTGATCTTGCTGGCCATTTTACAAGAGCATCATTACTTCTTCCTATCCATCGAATTGTAGAAATCGTATTTAAATATTAACGCACTTCTTACTAAAAATGTGGCGGAGCACCATCATGCATAAACCACATATTCTGTCGTTGTAATAAGGTCAAATTCTCTGGTAAAGCGGGTAATGTTTCTTGCAAAAAAATATTTTCATGTAAGTTATTTGGTGTAATAACTGGACCTATAAGGAATTCGTCAATAATTCCTCCCCACATATTAAATTTAAATTCATGTTGGTAATGTTGCATGGGGATTTTCATCATAGTAAACATGTTCATTATGTAAGTTAGTTACACCGGATCTTGTAAAAGAAATTTGGTTTATTGATAATTGTATGGGGTAGATTTGGGCGACGGCACAGTTTTACCAGAATCATTTAGACATGAATTTGATGCAAAGTAATCGACAAAGTAGGATCAGCTACTACACCTCCATCGCGAGACGTCATGAGAGGAAAGGAAGATGTACTAAAGTTTTTACTGTTGGGTTTAGCTAATGACCAAAATTTACGACCATCCAAAGGACATGAGACTAATTCTTTGCATTTACGTTCTTCAAACATTTTTTGACCTTGGTGATGATGCTTTTGTAACTATTCCTTGCGGCTATATAGCTGGCGTGATTTTCGGTAGATTTATTTGATTCCCATTTGATATAGAGTTTATGCTTTTGCGATAATGCATCAGTGCAGGCCCTATTAAACCAGGTTTGGGAACGAACATGACCTACACGATTATGTTTTTTGGGAATATATAACTCCACACCCATCAGGATAACTTTAGTTATTGAAATAGCAGTGTTTGAAGGGGAGGACCATTTAAATCAATACTCACGCCAGGGGAAAGTTTCAACAAATCTCGCAGTTCCCTCCAGTTAGCTGATTTAAAACACAACATAGTTCTATCTGTTTTCGAGTAACAGTGGGATTGGGTACAGAGGAAGTGATTTCCATTAGGCAGTGGTCTGATTGATCAAGTGAGGAAAGGACTCTTGTTTTATAGACAAGTGGGTTAGTTGTAAGGAATAGGTCCAGGAGATGTGGAGTATGGTTAGGGTTGTCAGGGATTCTGGTTGGTTCGGAAATGATTTGTGTGAGATTACAGGATACAGCAAATGCTTCTGCACTATGACCTGCGGGATTAGTAGTAAATGAGAAATGAAGCCAATTAAAATTTTGGGCATTAAAATCTCCCAAAATTGAAATATCGCAAGATGGAAATTGTGACAAGAGGTAGTCTATTTTCAGACTAAGGTAATCAAAAAGATCTTGGAAGTTGTAATCATTAGGAGACCTATACAAACAACAGTAGAATTTCACAAATTGGGGCCCAGAATGTTAAAACCAAATTGCGTCAAATTTGTTGTTTTCCAAAGTGGACATCTTCTTACAACCTACGTTGTCTTTGGTATACGCACATACTCCGCCTTTAAGGCGAAAGTTAGAGTGGAGGTTGTATCTGGGAAATTGCAAGTCGCTTGCTGCTCTCCCGGGCATCGGAATGGGGCAAAATTTTATTCCTGACAAATCTTGCTCTTCTTCGTCTTGATTTTGGCATTGACGAATTTTTGTCGCCCCAGAATCCTTGGGACGGGTCGACCAATCGATGTGAGAGTGTGGGAGTCTCGCCCTACCCACCTTTATTTATTACCCATTGGTTCATGTTTATAATTTCTGAGAAAATCATTTCTCTGTAGAAAAAATTATACGTTTCCAGAAAATTCAACGATAATTATCGATGCTAGTGTATGTACAGGCTGTCCCAAATTCGAGGGCAAGCATGGGGATCTCGCTTATTATAAGAGATAGGATATAGGTTTCAATTCGGCACTTTTGCTAAATTCGATGCCGAGTGATAATCTGAAAAGAAAGTTGAGCTAACTCGAATGGATTTGGTTTTATGCTCAAAAAACTAAAAATTTCGATTTTCGTTTTTCGCGTTTGACCACCTTATTATTAGGAATTTTCAAAATTCGATTAAACATTATTAAGGCACCTTTTTACGCACAATACTAATACGGCATTAAAAATATTATGTGACGTTTCGTTTATTCTGAACCATCATCCGGTTTATTTTTTCTTATCGTGGTTAAGATATATTTTTATGTCGTTGGATGGAGAATGTTATGCTGATTTTAGCAATATATAACACTTTATGGTTTGATCGACTGCGAACTAAAATACTCTTAAATTAAAAACTAAATATTAAATTATCACGATACCCATGAATCAAACAAAACTCAGGAGTTGGCTTTTGTCATGTCATTTTCTAATTGTAAAAAAGGTAATAACTGCAAGATCCTTCGTGTTAGTGCTTTAAAATTTGCAAGTTTCTTTAGAATGTTTTCAAATTCAGAAAAACGAGACATGATAAGGATATTTTATAGTTGCAATAGAAATAGTGTCAGAGCAGAACAAAGATATTTAGAGGAATATACGGAGAGGCAGGAACCAAACCAGAGATATTTTTTAAAATTAGACCAAAATTTGCGAGAATTTGGATGTTTTCAGAAACCTCGAAATGCATATGGTAGCAGACTAGACAGAGATGCCAAAGAAGAAATATTACATTAGGTACTATTTGTTAGTATTATACTAATTATAAGAATTTCCACTCACTTCACTGCTAATTTCAGCACGACATTTTTTTTGGAGAGTTATGACTTTATGTTATCCATCTTAGGTTCAAGAAAATCCTTCAACATCTACCAGAGAAATAGAGCAAACTATTGAAGTGCCAAAAACGACAGTTTGGCGAGTGTTAAAGCAACACCGTTATAAACCATTTAAGTTAGACGTTAGTCAAACTCTTCGGCCTGGGGACGATATGAGACGGTTGAATTTTTGTAACCAACTTAATATCAAAATGCTGGAAAATCGTAACTTTCTCAATCAAATAATTTGGACGGATGAGTGCAATTTTTCCACTAATGGAATGTTTAACCGTAATAACGAGCACTACTGGTTGGTCCGTTGAAAATCCAAGAATTAACAGGCAAAATGCGAGGACAAGGCCACCGGTCCTTTAATGTGTGGGTTGGAATCTGGACGGATAGGCTCCTTGGGCCAATTATTTAAAAAAGGTATCCTAACGTCTCAACGCTACCTCGCATTTCTAACACACGAAATATCAGACCTTTTGGATGATGTTCCGCTAAACGAAAGATGGACTCTCTGGTGGCAAATGGACTGAGCTCCTCCTCATAATGCTGCGATAATAAGTGAATATCTTAACGGCGAATTTCCTGATAAATGGATGGGAAATAGGGGACCACTTAGGTGGCCAGCAAGAAGTCCAGATTTAACCCTTTAGATTACTTCCTCTGGGGCTATTTAAAAAATATGATTTATAAGACGACACCGCAAAATATGGAAGAACTCCAGAATAGGGTTGTTAATGAACTTCGTCAAATTCCCAGGCGAACAATTCAAAGAAGCGTAAACAATTGTAGAAGAAGAATTCGTTACTGTATTCAAGAAGGAGGAAACTTGTTCGAACATTTATTATAATAATTTTTGTTTGTTTGTCTGTGTAATTATTTTGTTGTTACCTATCGATAAATTTGCGTTGTCGCTATTATGACCGTGTTACATAGACATACTTGTTTGAGTTGTTTGTTAATGTTTTTTTAAATTGTTTAAATGTTTTATATTTTTTGGATGTTCTAACGAGTTTAACAAATTAAATAAGTAGAACTACTGTAATTATTCCTTGCTGGATCCAAGAAGGCGGAATCTTGTTCTTCGTATTTTTCTCATTATTTTAGTTCGCAGTCGATCAAACCATAAAGTGTTATATATTGCTAAAATCAGCATAACATTCTCCATCCAACGACATAAAAATATATCTTAACCCCCATAAGAAGAAATAAACCTGATGATGGTTCAGAATAAACGAAACGTCACATAATATTTTTAATGCCGTATTAGTATTGTGCGTAAAAAGGTGCCTTAATAATGTTTAATCGAATTTTGAAAATTCCTAATAATAAGCTGGCCAAACGCGGAAAACGAAAATCGAAATTTTAGTTTTTTGAGCATATTCGAGTTAGCTCAAATTTCTTTTCAGATTATTACTCGGCATCGAATTTAGCAAAAGTGCCGAATTTAAACCTATATCCTATCTCTTATAATAAGCGAGATCCCCATGCTTGCCCTCGAATTTGGGACAGCCTGTACTTTTTTAACTTTTAGTAAATAAAGTGGATTTTACCAAATAGTATATAATTATACTCTTTGCTTTTACTATAAACATGATCTCAAAGCAGAAATTGTTTTAAAATTCCCGCCTATAGTTAGTATTCCAAAAACCAGAGGCGCTCGCTACTGTAACCAAAATTATAAGGAGACGGTAAACAAAGGAACATAGGATGAAGGATGGCGCCGATGTGTGACGCCATCTATTTTAGATAAGAAAAACAAAACTACTGTAACCTAACATAATTAGATTAGATAAACAAAACTACTGTAAACTAAGAAAAAAAAAAGTAAAGAGCCGGGGATCGAACCCGCACCAAAGGCGTGGAAGACGACACCTATCGCTACACCACCAACGCTCTAGAAGTTTCACATTGAAAGTGATATTTAAACCATTTATAAAAATACCTATTTATTTAAATAACACATGCGCAATTTGTCATCGGCAGCACATTACTTCATGTCCTACGTTCCTTTGTTTACCGCCTCATAAATTATATACGTGAGTCAAGTATTTAAAGGGTTTGAGTGATTTGTGGTTAATTTATACAAATTTGTACGGGTGAATTACATTGCTGGAGAGAGTATTACCAACATAATTCTTGTAACTTTTGAATAACCGCTAGTTTACTATTTTAACTTTGAAACGTAATGGTGAATACGAACTAATTTTAACAAACTGTCAATAATTAACAGTTTGTTACTTATCAAACTGCTAAGTTAAAAAGGCGAACAAGGCTGTAAATCCATTAATAGGAAAGTTCCTGTTTTTAAGCCTCTTCAGTAAATAAAGTTGTATTTTCTAATTTTCAAACAATGTGTTTAGAACATGCGTCAAAAAGAAATTTAATATTACGTTTGCTTTATGAATAATTACTACTAGAAAATTCTAAATGTGCTTTACACATTACAAATAAATTTAAATTAACCCTGTGGCTGTATGCTCATTTCAGTAGCAAGTTATAATTTTTAGGTCAATATAACCCTCACAGTTTGTTTATATACATAGTTATAATTTTATTTCACAAATGAAATGGAAATTTAACCTCAATGTATAAACGTTATGTAAAATGCAAATAGATATGGTAATTCAGGGAAAAAACCGATGCACGTCATTAATTAAAGTAAGTAGTTCCAACGTTCTAGATTGTTTCTATCTTTTTTTAAGTTATGTTGACATACGAAATAGTAACATGAATAATTAGTAGGAACTAGCTAAATAACTTTATGACGTGCATCGGTTTTTTTCGCTGAATTACCTTATCGTTGTAGCAAAAATGAAATGCATAAAATTTACATATGAGAATTTTTCATTTTGTGTGGTTCGATTTACCAAACACTAAAACGATTTTTCTCGAATTTCAATGATTCTTTGATGAGATGACTCCCAAAGATGAATGGTTCCACCTGACAACAAAAGTAAGTTAGTTCCATTTCAGTACTAGAGGACCGGAAGTGCAGATGGAAATTCAACAAAGGCCTACAAGTCGAAGTATTCAGGGTTAAGCGCCACAAGCCGGAAACCTTCATACGGGTAGTATACACCGTGACCAAGATAAGGATGCCCACTATGGGGATCTCGGAAACGGTAAGAGATGGAAGGTCGGTTAAATGGAACAAAAGTTACGCATTTGAGAGGATGTGTTTATGGTCTTTGTAGAACTCGAATATCTCTTTTAGTTTTTGAGATATTTGAAAAAAATTGAATTTTCTGATTTTCGTTTTTATTTTTTTCTGACCTTATTTGAAGAGCTATCAACAAAAGAAGAGCACATTTGCATTGCTACTTTTCTAGCTCTACTTAATGCTGTTGTTCAATTTTTGATACAACGTTTCGTTTGTTAGCAACCATCATCAACTTAATTTTTTTAAATACACGAAAAAAATATTTTTTGCCATATTTCAATTCTCTCCTTGATTCTGAATTCTACGATATATCACACTTTATATTTTTGATACGTTTCGGATGAGAAAATTCATATTCAATGTAAAACATCGAAAACGTACAGTTAAAACTAATACTAGAAACATTAGAAAACTGTAAAATTATTATAAAATAATGTTTTCTCATTTTCTAATGCCTGTTGCGAATAAAATAATTCACAAGTATGTATTTAGTGAAAATACTATTAATTAAACAGTTAAAATACATCTTCCGCCGTACTGATGCATTTGATAAAAATAAGTTGGCTTTGCATTTTGTTTACCTACCTGTCATAATTGATTGTTGTCCGTATTACGTTTGTTTGGTGGTCTTTGAGTTAATTACATTTTGTGTTTACCTAAAAACAATATGGTAGGAGTACATTTTTCAAATAATGAAAAATTCGATATACTGACGTGTTGCATTTTGTGTCAACGTAATTGTTCTGAAACCGAACTAATGGATTTAAACAAATATCCAGAAAGGCGTCAACCTCACAAAATAACTTTTCGCACATTAGCAGTTAATCTAAAAGAATATGGTACGTTCAAAAAACCTGTAAAATCTCCCAAAAAAACCTTGCAATGAAGAAAAATCCAATACTGTTTTATTAGCTGTAACGGAAAATTCAGAGGTTTCTACTAGGAAAATTGAAGAGGCAACTGGCATAACTCATTCCACAGCTCATTATGTTCTAAAGAAGGAGAAAGTACATCCATATAAATTTAGAATTTGCCAAGGACTTCGACCAGGTGGCCCAGAAAGACGTAGAATATTTTGTGAATGGTATACACGTCAATCTCAAGACAATGAATATTTTCCGAATAAAATCATATGGTCCGATGAAAGTATGGTTAATAATAATGGAATTTTTAATCGTAGAAATGCTCATTATTGGGCAAGAGTATATCCACGCCTGTACAAAACGGCCAAACACCAACACCGTTTCGGGTTTAATATGTGGGCTACTATATTCGGTACTCGAATTATAGGTCCTTTCATTTACCACGAGTCCTTAAATTCCGAACGTTACCAAATTTTACTACAAAATGAATTAGAGATAGCTTTGAATGATTTGCCTTTGCAAGAAGTTGAAGGTTGTTGGTTTATGCAGGACGGTGCACCAGCACATAATTCCAGAGTTGTCAGAGAATACCTGTCAGTTAGATTTCCAGAAAGATGTATTGGCACTCATGCAAATCTACTGTGGCCAGCCCGTTCTCCAGATATAACACCTTTGGATTTTTTCTTTGGGGATACATTAAAAATTACATTTATGGAAACGATATTGAAAACGAAGAAATTTTACAAAGATTAGTTCTCGAAGCGTTTGCTAGTATTAGTTTTAGATGCCACAGTTAGAAGATGCTATTTATGTTTAGAGAATAACGGGAATCTTTTTGAACATCTTTTGTGAGTTTATTAACCTTTAAAATAAATTTGTTTTTTATTTGTCCATCATTTAAAATTACAAAACATAATTTTATAATAATTTTACGCTTTTCTAATGTTTCTAGTATTAGTTTTAACTGTACGTTTTCGATGTTTTACATTGAATATGAATTTTCTCATCCGAAACGTATCAAAAATATAAAGTGTGATATATCGTTGAATTCTGAATCAAGGAAAGAATTGAAATATGCCAAAAATAATTTTTTCGTGTATTTAAAAAAATAAAGTTGATGATGGTTGCTAACAAACGGAAACGTTGTATCAAAAATTGAACAGCATTAAGTAGAGCTAGAAAAGTGGCAATGAAAATGTGCTCTTCTATTCTTGATAGCTCTTCAAATAAGATCAGAAAAAAATAAAAACGAAAATCAGAAAATTCAATTTTTTTCAAATATCTCAAAAACTAAAAGAGATATTCGAATTCTACAAAGACCATAAATACATCCTCTCAAATGCGTAACTTTTGTTCCATTTAACCGACCTTCCATCTCTTACCGTTTCCGAGATCCCCATAGTGGGCATCCTTATCTTGGACACGGTGTATAGTCAGGCAACACAAGTAAATAATGTTACACTTCGTTTTAATTATTAAATGCCATCGTACACATTTTTGAATTTGTTCCCAACTTTCAGTATATTCGTTTCACAATCTTGCATTACCTTTTATCAGAGGCGCAGCGTGACAAAAGAATCTAGGGATGTGATAACAAATTTTTTCTACTCATATTAAATAATATGCACAATACTAATACGTTTTAATTAACCAAGTTATCAATTACTCGAGCAATGGAATTTTTTTTCATTACTCAACTGTTGTCAGCCAATCGTATGCCAAGTTTTTCATTATTCTTCAGGTCTCAATTTAGGGTTGCTTTGGAAACGTTTGTGAAGCAAAAATCAAGATCCCGTATCGCGATAAATTCAAATGTCAAAACATTATTAATGTTAATAAAAAAAATACGACAAATCAATTTTGTGAATATTTCACATGAAAATGGACAGTGCGACCATGGGGAGCAGTGGCGAAGACGTAATTGTAACTCCGCTGGATGTGGAAAAAATAGCCTTCGACTTACAATCTGGGTACATTTAGTACCCAGGCGCTTAGTTTTTGGAATAAAATGTATTTTAATCGTGGAGTGCACGCAAGGTGTTCAGTAGCTGTTCATTTATCCTCTAAGAACATGCCTACAAAAGATACTTGGCGCTAATCCTTTTATTCTAGTTTTTGTGGATAATATTTAACGTAGGGTCCAAAATGTACCCAGGTTGTAACCAAACGTAATAAAAATTGTAACAGCTGAAGTTCGTTCCCGTCAAACTTACGCATGCGCCACACCAATCTAACCTAATTTCTACAACTTCAGTATTGTAGTTGCAGAAAGTTGAGGCGTTTTAGTCATTGTGGTGTAGATCAATGGCTTCATCAAGTCGATATTTTACTGATACTGAACTTAGAGGTTGTTATACGAATCAGACCCGGAAGAATTTAGCAATATAAATAATGAAGGTGATGATTTTGTACCGGAATCCGACTCGGAAGCAGAAGTAGATAACGTTGAAGTCGAAGATTCTGAAAGTGATAGTGAAATAGCTGAATCTGAAAAGAATAATACCAAAAGACCACATGTACAGACTGTTACAGCGCGAAATGGAAGAATATGGCAATTAAACCCACCACTGGGAACACGTAGTCGGCAAGTAGTCAATATAGTATCTGGTAAACCTGCCTACAGATTACAGCAAGAATGTTACATATGTTACTGAATGTTTTTGTTTACTAATTACGGATGATATTCTTCGAACTACATGTACCCATATGAATATGGAAGCTCAGAGAGTATGCACTGCAAATAGCTTGTCGAAAACAAGGAAAGAATTATGCACACAAGAATTGGAAGCCAATTCAAGATTTATGGTGTAATACGGCGATGGTAAAGCGTCCCGTTTTCACTGCTACAATGGCATTACACCGATTCTTAGCGATTTTGCGATTTCTCCAGTTCGACGATAAAACCACCCGAGAAGAAAGAAAAGCACACATATTCGTGATATTTTTTAAAGTTTCGTATCAAATTGTCAGCGAGCTTTTTTACCCTACGAACACTGTCGATGAAGAACTTGTTACATGTCGTGGAAAGTGTCCTTTCAAGCAGTATGTCAAATCCAAACCAGGGCGACATGGCATTAAAATTTGGGCTGCTTGTTGTTCCAAGACATCCTATGCAATCAACCTTCATGTTTATTTAGGCAAAAATCCAAATGGCATACGTGAAACCAACCAAGGTGCCAGAGTTGTGAAGGATTTGGTATCTCCATGGTACAATATCGGTCGCGGTGTAACTATGGACAACTGTTTTACTGATTGTCGGTTAGCAGACGAGCTGGTCAATCATAAACTAAGGCTTGTTGGAACCATGCGTAAAAGTAGACTCGATATTCCGGGTTGTTTTACAACTTTTTTTTTTATGATTGTGGACCTGAACAGGCTAAATTAGGCCTATCGTGCTAGAGCACTCAGGAACACTTAGGAGGATGGATAGAGGGATAATGAATTGCCAATAGATGCCTATGAACAGCTACCATAAATTTTGTCATCTCATAAGTGAGAGGAAAACAGGAACTAGGGAGATCATTCCAGAGTTTAGAAGCCGTGTAGAAAAATGTGGATTGCGCCTGTTTGGTACGACAAGTGGAGATTTGTACTGCATACTGATGATGTGAATGAGCGAACCGAGTGTTTCTCGCAAAGATAGCCGGAGATGGTATCAAAGAATGTAATTCACCAGCACAATAGCCGTTGTAATAACGATAATACAAAGAAAGAACTGAAACCATCCTTCTATGCTCAAGGGACTGTATGTGAGAAGTTAAAGACGGGTCATTTATAAGCCTAATCGATCTCTTTTGAATACGATCAACGATATCGAGAGCGTATTGAGCACTAACCCAAAGGTGAGAATTATATTCCAGATGAGGACGAATTTGGGCCTTATACAGCAGAGGGAGTTGTCGAGAGGTAAAGTACTGCTTAGATCTGTACAAAAAGCCTATTTTACGAGCAGCTGTTTTGGTAGCTGACAGAAGATGGTCAACCCGTGAGAGATTTGAAGATACAGTCATACCCAACAGAGTAATAGAGTCTGAAAACTTAAGAGCTGAGCCATTCATACTTACAACAGGAAATGATGATCTTTTTTGGCGGACATCAGGCAACACTGAGTTTTGTTAGCATTAAATTTAACTAGATTATTGCTTCCCCGTTCGAGAATACGTTGAATGTCTTTGTTGATTGAATTTGCCATTTCAGCTTTAATTTCTTGATTTGACATAGAAGGTGGATTATCACTATGAGTAGACTGAGATGAACTACAGTGAAGAGTGCTATCGTCAGCAAAGCAATGGATGGGGTTAGTTGTTGAAGAAATAAGGTCGTTTATGTACAGCAGAAAAAGTGTAGGCGCTATAACGGATCCCTGTGGTACGCCCGCGTTAATGCTAACTTCTTTTGAAAAAAAGCCATCAACTACGACAGGTATTCGTCTTTTATCAAGGAAACTAGAAACCCAGTTGATGAGCGTATCATTTAACCCAAACGAGGTGAGTTTGGCAAGTAAACACTTATGCCAAACTTGGTCAAATGCCTTTGAGATATCTAAAGCGACTACAACTGTTTCACCGGACTGCTCTACTGTATTGTTCCAAACTTGGGTCACATATGAAAGAAGATCGCCTGTTGAACAACTTTGCCTAAACCCATATTGGTGGTCACTAAGGAGTTTGTTAGTTTCAAGGAACGTGAGCAAAAAAAAAGGTAAAGAGTACTCATCAATGTTTGCCTTCACCGATAATATGACATAGACTTCTTATATACCTAAGAAGAATAAGTGTGTGGTTTTACTTTCATCACAGCATCACGACAACAAGTTCAGCGATCTGCCTGAAGGAAATAAAAAACCAGAAATCATTCTAGATTACAACTCTACAAAAGGAGGCGTTGATACTATGGACCAATTGATACGAAAATATTCTTGTTCTCGTGGTACTAGGAGATGGCCAATGAAAATATTTTTCATCATTATTGATATTGCTGCTTTGAATATGTATAAAATTTGGACATCGCTGAATAAAGCAAATGCAAATGAGACACGTCATCGGCGCAAATTTTTTCTTGCACTTGGAAAAGAACTTGCCCTTCCATGGATGTCAATACGTGCTGAAAATCCCCTGCAAAGGTATAAAAAAATTCAATGTAATATACAAAAAGTGG